>JAKSZT010000380.1:890755-1046458 GCA_026826555.1 Tolypeutes matacus | reverse complement strand
CTTCCTTCCTTCCTTCCTTCCTTCCTTCCTTCCTTCCTTCCTTCCTTTCCTCCCTCCCTTCCTCCCTCCCTCCCTTCCTTCCCTCCTTCCCTCCCTCCCTCCCGCTCGCTCTCTTTTTTAGCAAAGCAGGGAATGGATTGCTGGCTGAGAAATTAGATAAATAAATTAATACTTAAGTTGGAGAATGAATGAATGAATGAATGACTCACTCACCTCGAATGCCCCTTATTTCATGACTGATAAACCAAATAAAATTATACAATTCATCCTAAGTTCTTATATTATTTCTTTTAACATATGAATTTATGTTTCGTATATAGAACCAAGTAAATAAAATTTATTAGGACTATCCTACATTTGTAATTGGGCTATTTAGTATTATCTAAATCCTTATAAACTCCATTGATACCTTACCTTTTTTTTAATATCTTCTCTTCTCTTTGAGATCTTTTTCATGTTGGTTCATTCTAATTGTCTCTACTTTCTAAACAAATAAGAAAATATTCTGAGTGATATGCCATGTTATTGAAAGAAAACAACCAATTACTGAGATACTTGAGATAAAAAGTATGTTATTTTAAATTTTAAATTTAAGATCAAAACAAGGAAATACACTATCACCTTTAGGATTTAATCCTGTTCTAGAAATTCTAGTTCATGACATAAGACATGCAAAAGAAATAAGAGGTATAACTATTTAAGGAGCAGACACAATTATCATTGTAGTTCAGTTTTTATACATTGAAAACCCAAGAAAATCAATCAAAAGAATTGAGACATAATTAGAAAATTCTGTGAAGTGGCAGGATACATGAGAATATATATAAAAACCATAGCTTCCCTATATGCCAATATGACAGAAAAAGATCATTTCCACAATAGCAATACAAAAAAACTCAGAGTACCAGGGTCTAACTCTAATGAAAATATCTGGGAACTCCTCCAAAACTATAAAACTTTACAGTGAGGAATAAAAAGACAACTAAATAAAGAGAAATTCCATGGAGGCAGGGAGATTGATTAAGAGGCCATAATAATAGTCCTTATGAGAGATGCTAGAAATCTGAACCAAAAATGGAAGTGGGAATAAAGAGTGGAGAAAGATTCATTTAAGAAGTAGAATTTACAGGATTTGGTGAACAATTATATTTGCTGGACAAAGGGAAGAAGGAATTGAAGAGGATTCCCAGATTTTTTGGCTTGAGTAACTGGGAAGTAGTGTCATTTAGAGTGTTGCCAAAGAAAGAAAGTAGATGGAGTAGGAATTAATGAGTTCAGTTTGCAGATGTTGCTTATGGATGCTTCTGGTACAATCAGGTGGAGAGGTCTGGAAGGAGGCTGAAAATATAGAATAGACTTGGAACAGAAGAAAATCAGGTCTAAGTTAGATAAATTTCTTAATTAATCAGTAAAAAAATGCATTCAAGATTGACAATGATTCTTTTTTTTTCCTTTTTTAAAAATAATTTATTGAAGTATATTATTCATACATGAACATAGTTAAACTGTAAGTGTTCAGTAAACATCGTGAACTTACAAAACAAACATGCATAACATCATACAGGGCTCCCACACATCACCCCACCACAAACACCCTGCATTGTTGTGAAACATTTGTTAACAAATCATGAAAGAGCATCATCAAAGTATTACTACTAACTATAGTCCAAATATTCCTCCCCTGTACATTTTTTTAATGATTTATTTATTTATTTACTTTTATCCATCCCCACCCCCACCCCCCATTTTTGCTGTTTCTGTGTCCGTTTCCTGCTCTCTCTTCTCCTCCTTCTCCTCCTGTCTTCACTGAGATTCGAGCCTCGGAACCTCTGATGTGAGAGAGCGGCGCCCTACCACCTGCGTCACCTTAGTTCCTGGTTTTTTGGTGTGTCTCGTCTTGGCTCTCCCTTGTGTCACTCTCCTGTTATGTTATCATCTTGCTGTGTGGCTCGTGGTGCCGTCAGGCCACTGCCATGGGGCCTGGTGGCCCACGCACCTTCTATATTTTTCTTTTTTTAATTTTTACCAGGAGGTCCCAGGGATTGAACCCAGGTCCCTCCATATGGGAGGCGGACACCCAACTACCCGAGCCACATCTTTCCCCCTACTATATCTCTTAAGGTTGACCAAAGATACCCAAAGTTACAGTCTTTTCCCATACAGGATGATCATATAATGAATCAGGCTTAATTTATCACCAGCATTCTAAAAACCAGACCTAGGGAGAAAAATTAGGTCTGGGGACACATGCGTGGTTTCTAATGCAGAGAATGTTTAGCCTACCCTGATTATCACAAAATCAGGACAGCGAAAATATTCGCATGACAATGATTCTTTAAAAGATTATTAACATTGTTAGTTTCTTCCTACTATAATGCCAAAATTAGACACACAGGATAGGATGCCAAGAAAAGAGAATTTTGACTGTACTTTCCATTCTGTAGGAACTTATAAGCAAACTTCAAATCAATACATGATATCCTGATGCCTATACTTGCAAATTTTGAATGCTAAACTAATACATGTAGAGAAAATATGAGTAGCGACACATCCTATAGATAATAAAATTATAATAATTATTAAGTAAACCTTATAAGAAATTACTAATCAAATGTGTTTTTGAGCCCTGGAGATATGTTTTTTAACCTGTTCAGTTATCATTCCACCAGTGAGACAAGATAAATAAATAATTCTAGACAAGATTTAGATAAAATTGAAGATCTGGATGAAAATTGCATTTACTCAACTGTACTCTCATGGGGTAGTAAGGAAAAATTATGACTCAGATATTTTTTACATTCTTATACCAAGTCAGTTTTCTGTGTTTGCCAGAAAACTGGCTCCAACAGTTAACACCCAATCTTTTCTTCAAGGATACTGCTAATTTACAATTCTTGAAGTTAAAGCTTTTTCTAAAGGGTAAGGAAATTGAGGATTAACTATTTTTGTTTCAGATGTCCTGGAGATCCATAGTCAAAGCCTGTGAATTAAAGTTAAACAGTTAATTCAGCCTTTTCTTGATCCATAGTAAACAGAAGGCAATTTGGTGAGTTCTGCAAATTTATCTCTACCACCGTGGTGATTCTTAAAATGAAATTTCCTAAAGTCTGTATGGTGTTGAGTGCAAATTTAACACCCAAATAGAAAAGTATCTCTTGGAGCTTTAAAAAGCTTAAAATACATGGTTGCACAGCAGATCTGTTCTTGGATAGGTTTGGTATAGGCAAGTAGGCAAAAAAGTTCAATGTGCAGTTTTCCAAGCTTTTGTCTTTCTATTAATGATGTCTTCATGGAATTGGATTTGATAATATACAGAAAATTTTACTTTCTTACCAACAAATGTCAGCACCATAGATTTTATTGAAGTCTTTTAATTTATATTTGCAATTAATGGAATTAAAGTCAAAGATTAAACCAAAAGTATTACTTTTCAATGACTGTAATATTAAGAGTATTCTTTAATATCTCTTACTCTTATAGAGTCTGTGGAATGGAAGCCAACTTCTGTTATTTCACAACAAAACTCAGTACAACATCAATTTAATAAGAAAAAATAAAAAGAGTAACTTGTTGGATATAATAAATAAGAAGGAATGGCACAATTTCGAATTCTTGCTTAAGATTCCCACATTACAGAAATCATTAAACTTAATAAAGATAGCATTGGTTAGTGGAGGGTGAAAGATCAAGGAAGGGTATGGGATTTATTTCTCTTTCCAAATTTATTTTTGGCTCCACAAATACTCTTGCAACAACAGAGGGTCATTCAACATCCAGGCCGAATATAAGCCTGGACCATTTCCAGACACATTAGTAGAGTCAAGCTTTCTAGTTCAGTTTCTAAATAAAGTCTGGGGATAGAAGAATATGCAAGATTTCCTAATAATTGCTTTAGTTGGAACACAACGAGATCTCATGGAAATGTCTTCAAGGAATCAGCACAGATTTCTTTTCAGCACAATTTTCAATCAATTTTGACTACTTCTGTCACGTGCTGTTTGGTTTCAGGAATGCAAGCAGAATAAAATTACAGAAGTATCTCTAGTTGATGGAATGGTCACAAAATATATATTCTGGTATTTAGTGATATTTCTTTGGTTAATTGTAAGCTAACCAAAATTTTGTTTTTCCTTTAATTTTCCCTGAGCTCTTGTCAGCAATCTTTCTAAAATGTATTTCATTTCTTTCCTTAGCAGACCTGAAGTTGGTCCCAAATCCAATTTCCTCTAACTTTATAGGTCTTTATTATTACATAATATGATGAACCTTTCTGAACTCCCTTATAGCAGTGTTTCTCAAATCATGCTCTTCCGGACTTCTTTGTTTTGAATTAGAATACTATGCTAAAAGCAATCTCATTCAAACTTATGATAAAATTAAGACAATGGCTAGCATTTTTCAAAATAAAAATAATAAATATATGGCACCTGCTACCCTTTACTGGTACTTGGCTATACGAAAGATGGAATTTAATGAAAAAAATTCTACATTTAGTTCAGTGTGATACAGCAATATTTCAGAATGTTCTATAAAAAGCATTATAAATTCTAGGTGTTCTGTTACATGACATGTTTGAAAATTAGCATCTTTTCAGTAACCATGATCTTATTTTCCAAAACCAAAAACTAGGAATAAGTGGCCTGAAAAAAGATTTTCTGATCTGTGAAGTTATACATATAATAAACACTTGAAAGGCATCAAAACTAAATTACCCAGTGCTCTCAGTACCAAGTCCCATAACATCATAACTTGCTCCTGTATGTCAAGAAAGATCTGGGACCACTTCCATTTTTTGAGCATTCTGGTACATAAAAATGGAATCAATGACAAAATAGGTTACAAAAACTGTGGTATATTTTGAAATTTTACATCTAACAAAATAACGTTTTATCATGCACAATGTGATGTAATTGTACTACTCACAAATTACAGGATTATAAAAATGTACTATTTTATAGAGCAACATGGGCCATGAGGTCCAGAAACTCAACACAAGTAAGTCCTGTGATGATGTCTTATTCAAACCTGAATGTGTATCGGTACTTGTAGTCTCAATTGTCCAGAAAGTCAAAATGGAGGCCCCTTCTAAAAGTGAGACCAAAGGTCTTCATGCCCACTTCCCCATTTAGGAGCTGCTCACCATTCTACAACATAAACCCTCGACTATAGCCAGATCAAATTCTTATACTCCCTGACACCGCTATCCTTTGATTCCTCCTAAGCTAGATTTTTCCGTGTTTCAAAGCCCAGTTCAATCTCACATCTTCCGAGGTGCTTTTTGTGACTCTGGCCCTTCTGTGACTTCCAATAACACGTTAGTTCGTAATGATAAGTTTTGTTCATTACATTTTATCTTGAGCTCATCTTTCTGCTTATCCTGAAGTGGGAACGAGGGCTGGGGCATGAACTACTCTATCTAGCAAGGCGTTGAGGACATAGTAGGCACTCAATAATACATTGATGCAAATGAAACACTGCTCTCGAATGCTGTAGAGTGGAGCGGATTTCAACCCTATTAATTCCCAAAGGGTATAACTAACGGGTCGGACAGGCCCCGGGGACTACATATCCCAGTAGCCAATGCGGCTCTGGCTCTGGTTACCCGGACCGCCGCTGTAATTTTCCACAAAGAGTTCCATACAGTCAACAGACTGGAGCGTCCGCCAAGATAGGCTCGGGGGCACTTTAAAAGGCAGTACGACATTCACCTGGAGGAAGAAAGTGCACTTGTGGTTATGTCTGTGCAGTAAAAGCTGGACGCACAATTTACATTCAACTTAAAGAACGTCACCAACGGCCCCACGCCGCTCCCTACGCCCGCGTAACACGTCCGCCGTCCACCCCGGGATCGCTCCCGCGGAGCTTCACGTCCCGCCGGTCCAAGAGCATGCGCCTTGTGGCCCCTCAGCCGTCCGGACCGAGCGTGCGCTTTCGGGAATCTTCTGTGCGTTGCATTTGTTCACCTTCTTGCTGAGCTTGTGGGCTCAAGTGCGGTGACGGCTGTCACTCCTGCCTTCTCTGCTGGGCGTCCCTGGCGGGAACCGCCGACTTTAATCGCCTGGGGTGGGGGGCTCTTCGGGAAAAAGCCCAAGGGCGGTGTTGCCTGGGTGGTGGGAATCCGGCACCTGCCCGGTCATGGTGAAGAAGAACAGTATCCCCAACGGGTGAGTATCGACCTCGAGCTTCCTGGCCGGCGCCACACTGCGACGGTAACAGGCTTCGCCAAGTGAGCGGGTGTCGCCAGGGGAGGATGCCCTGGAGCCCCGCCGCGGGAGGAGCTGTTAACCGGCGGGCGTGCAGGACCGGCCCGGGGTGGGGGACGGTTGCCGGCCGGAGGCGCGGGGTTCGGCGCTGGCGGGACCTCCCTCCGCTTTCCGGCCGCTTCTGCCTTTGCTTGGAGAAGAGGGGATTCTTTAATTTCAGGTACTTTGGGTGTAGCCACCCAAGAGTCCCTAAATATGCAAGCGGTTCTTTTTATGTCTAGAGTTTGCTATTCAATGTAACCAATTTAATACTCTAAGTCTTAAAAATTGAGCATGTTAGACATGCTCACTCTTTCCATGTCATCATTGCATACTTTTTAAGTCAAAATTGAGAATGTTAGAGATGCTCAATCGTACCGTGTCATCTTTGCTTAATAAATGAAACAGTTTACATTTGCCTCTTTCATGTACTTTTCCCAGTGCCTCACCCCAAGTTAAAATAACGAGTTCAGTAAAACATGTGGTTTGAAACCTGTTCTGGGAAACTCTGGCGGGAGTGAAGTTAGTCACTTGCTAGTTTGGGAGGCAGAACAGTGGTGTTATGTATACTTTCATTCTTCCAAACATTCGATAAATGTTTGCGTCGGGCGTTGTGCTTGGCTCTTAAATTCTAGAATAACTTAACAGGTGTTTAAAACTCCTAACAACCTTGTACGGTTGGGAAGCAGAATGTGTAGAAGTGAAGAAACTGCTGCAAAAATTCTCTCCCAGGTTACATATGTACATTATAGCATAAGTAGAAATAGAATTCAGAAGTTCTGCTCACCGTATAATATGAATACCTACATATCATTAAATGTGTCCAAGCATTGAAAATTTTGACCAAATTATCATTCTAAATAAAATCCTTGATGTTTCTGCCACCATCCTACATTGTTTATTTGATTTTTTTAAGGGTTCTTTTAGTGTAGGAAATCAGGAACAGTGCGCAGAGAAAGAAAAGTCAAGAAATGCTTTCTTTAAATAGCAGTATTGTGCCCTGAGTATTTGTACATGTGCATGTATGTATGAATAATATTCAGTTAAGTGGTATTCCTTAAATACACCTAACTTCTGGAATTATTATCACAGAGTGGATTGTGTTTTTTAAAAGTACATATAGCTGGGAGGGGCGGTGGCCGTGGCCGCGGGGGAGGGGCCCGGCGTCAGCGCGTCGCCGGCTGGGCCGCGCCGGTGGCCAGGAGGGAGAGACTAGGAGGAGGGAGATACTAAGAAGTGTGATGGATAAAACTACATAATCCTGGCCCTCCGAGAGTTTACATTCTAATAAGGAAGAAAGACTCATATGTTGTGCTTCAAGAGAACTATAGGGAAGAACACATTTTCTTCTTGCCACAAAAGTTGCAATAGAAAATCTGTGAACGTTTGAAAGGACCAATGAGTATTCTCATCATTGAGGCATTCTATGGAGGGTCCCATAGACAGCTGGTAGATCTGCTCCATGAAGAGTTAGCAGACTCTGTCCTTTATACCCTTCCTGCAAAGAAATGGCATCGGAGAGCATGGACGTCCGCTTTATACTTCTCTCAGAATGTTCCCATCAGTGAACATTACAGGCAGCCGGAAGCTACCAGTTGGAGGACAGGGAGAAAAGTGAATGGAATACTTTCTGGTATGATGCAAGTCTTCATTGAAAATGCTGCAGGCCTGGATGCAACTTCCTAATCAGAAGCTCTGTGTTGATTATTTTTTTTCCAATCTTTCATTGACTTTTCTCTAGTTTCCAGCCCATTTCACTTTCTCTAAATCTCCCTGAGAAACTTTTCAGAATTTCCCAGCTCCCATTCCTTTTCTAGCTGCCATTGTAACCAGTTCCTGGCCTACATCAGAGGAGGAATTAGAGTTATCCTATAGAGTAGATGCTACACACCAAATGGAGCTCACCCGGACACGAATATATATGAGACACCTCGGGAAAGCCTCTCCTTGCCAAGTTAAGGGAAGGGGCTTCTGTTTGGAGGCAGCTAAAATATGGAGTGAGGCACTGAACACAAATTTTCAAATCAAAATAATAGTCCTTCAGGAATAGAGCATGGCTCAACAGGCTGCAGAGTTTCCACTTGCTTGTAACTGGATGGCAGCAATCCAAGCACTGTCCTCTGCAAAGTGTTTTTAGAGACAGACCTCTTTGCTTTAGTAATAATAGTACATTTGCAAAGGGCCTCACAATTTACTTTTGTGTATGTGAGCTCATTTGATCCTTATGGTAACCCAAAGTGGTAGGTAGGCATGAAGAGTCTCTAACAAATTGGGTTCAGAAAAGTTGTGATTTGCCCAAGTTACCCATTAGGAAACTTTTTAGTGAAACCTTGAATCCAAGACATCTAATTTAAGAAAGAGCTATTCTCTCCACCATATCAATGCCTTTGTTTCTCTAACAGGATGCATCTTTATCCTTTCCACCCATCCTCTTTTCTCTCACCAAAATATATGCCAGGTATTGTGTAGGCTCTGGGTGAACAGTGGTGAACAAAATAGCCATGTACCCTACCTTTGTGTAGCTTAGAGTCCAGCACTTCTTAGAGCTGTGCTGATTACCATGGTAGCCACCAGCCATGGATGGCTGTTGAACTCTTGACAAGTGGCAAATCCGAATTGAAATGTGGAATAAGTGTAAAATACACACTGGATTTAAAAGACTCAGTAGAAAAAAAGAATGTAAAATGTCTAATAAATTTTATATTGCTTATATGTTGAAATAATATTTTAGACAAATTGAGTTAAATAAAAGACATTAAAATAAAAAAAAGAGTACATATAGCATAATCTAAGTATCTTTAAAAAAAAATGTAGCATATATTTGCTGTGATATAGGATTCCAATTACACCTTAGCATTATGAAGTATATAGGAACAAATAACGAACAGACTAAATTGAGATAGTGTAGGGTTTGAGATCTAATAGTAGGGAGTATTTTCAAGTTTGAAGAACGTTTTGCGTTTTCTTGGAAAGTAGAGGGAAGTGATATCAGTCCAGACAGTATCTAAAACTAGTGGGCCATCAGATCTGACTTGCAGAGTTTGGATCATGCTTTTTTTTTTTTTTTTTAATTTGTCAGGAGATTTCACATAAAAATCTGGATTTTTACAAAAAATCCTATTTAGAAAAATGGGATCTGTGCATGGCAACCATATAAGATAGTAGTCTTTGTAACTGATTTACACTTGTTTTCTCTATATAGGGAGAATGTCTCCAGTTCCCCAGTTCGCTACCCCTCTAGCTTCTCCAACACTCAGACTTTGTGTCAGTTGCCTTTTTTTTTTTACTGGGAGGTCCCGGAGATTGAACCCAGGTCCCTCCATATGGGAGACGGACACCGAACCGTTTGAGCCACATCCGTCCCCTCAGTTGCCTTTTTATCATTTCATCTTCCTTATACTTTTTTCCCCTTATATCAGTCAGTCTTCATTTAGATATGTCAGTCTGCTTGGGATTTGTGTTTGCAACTCCTTCTAAAGGGTAATATCGTAAGTTAAGGTCCTTCCTCACTTTTACCCTTGTTGTGCACCATGTTGAGTCCAAACAAACAGTGCTGTGAAGGACTGCCTTGTCAAAAACCATGATTATCTCTCATGACATCAGCTTTAGAAGATGAATCCACCTCAGATATCCCTAAAATCCCTTAACTTAGTGGGCTGCAGTTTTGTCATCTAAACAGCTGGCATGACCATGGTATTCCCTGCCTTAACTCCTTCCTGGGATTATGGTAAAATGTAAAATGTGACAGTGAAGTTTGAAAGTGCTTTGTAAACTGTAAAACCACTAAACAAATTAGTTGTAATAACTCTTAAGGGAGGAATTTGCTTATCTGGAGGTATAGGTTTATTTTTCCTTCCCAACGCCCCCTCTCCCGAAAGTTTATTTATTTTTTTTAATAAAGGAAAATACATACATATATATATACACACACACAGACCAAAGATAGTTTGATTGGGGTAGGCTTAGAAAGAAATAAAAAATGTACAGATTGCCCTTTCACATTGTAGAATATTTTGACATGTTTTTTGTTTTGAGGGGGAAAGTGGATGATTGTAGTGAAGGAAAAAAGATCTGAGGAGGGTGAGAAAGTACCTTTGCTAAACCCTGCTCTTAGCAAATTTAAGTTGAGCACATCCGATTTTAATTATAGTCATCTGATTTTGGAGTCAGGTGGTTTTCTATTTTTTGACATAAAAGTTACTTTTTCAATGGATTTCTTAAGTTTTTAGATATGTACTTCAGAAATGCTCTTAGATTATTTGATCCAGTTGGAAGACTCTTTTGTTAGGCTTTCTGCCTTTTTATTTTATTTTTTAATTTTGGAGAAATTTTCTCTCGACTCATAGAGCAATGGTAATTTGGATAGCATAAAATTATGTTCATTGCTAAATATGGATCCTAGTGTGTATTACGTATGGTGTGCCCAAGTAACCTCACTGAGGATTTTTATCTCCTCATTCCATTACAGTTATATCCAATATAGTCGAGATCCTCAATCTATACTTTTATATCTTTCCTCCATTCCACCCTATGTTCAGAGCTTTTCTGTCATAAAACCAGAGGGCCTGCCATGAGAAGGGCAGCTGTAGCCATGTATGGAAGTGGAGGAATTAAGTCTCTAAATCCTGAAATTGGGAACAGAGTACTAGCATATATGATTTTTGTCAAACCTTGAATGAATTTAAGCTGGAGGCCCACTCTTTAAATATTAGGAACCTATTTATATTTTCAAGCAGTATTCAGTAAACATACCATATAGGGAATACTGTCTTTTGTTCCAGAGCTCTCTCTTTCTTCCTTCCAGGGATACCCTCTAGTTCTCCTTTGAAATTTACATTCATTTTGTATGAGCCTTTCATAATTTTATTTTTCTGAATGTATGTATTAATGATAGAATAGTAAAAAAATTTTATTAGTCTCTTTGAGATTCACTTATTGTTTGAGTTTCGTAGGGTTGTTTTTGTTTTTAAATAGTATAGTGACCAGAACTTATTTTGGAGTTTCACTTTAGTAACCAAAATTAAGGCCCAGTGTCTTTGGCAGTGTAGCACTGAAACAGTATTATGAGAGTTTCATTTAAGATCTGGAAGTCAGTAAATCCCGCCCTCCTTCTAGTTTCTGTCTTACTTAATAACCACCCAGATGGTTTATTATCTCACATAGCCTCATCCCCATATTGTCTCAATCTGCTGATTGTTCTGCTATTAATGTTATTCCCAAGACTTTAAACTCTTTCTCTGGACTACCCACTTGTGATGTAAATAAATTCCTCTATATAGCCATGACTGACTGTCCTCAGGAACATAGCATCTAAGACCTTTCCATATCAAAAATCCTAAACTCTGGTATTCTCTCATCCTTCTGCTTCTTTTGTCTCTCCCTTATTTTTCTATACCTAATTTTCCCTTGACCTCATGAAGATCCCTATCACTTGGTACCATTTTATTCTAAGTCTGTCAGCCTCTACCTAAATAGTCTTTCTTCCTTTCTTAGACACGCTACTTGGTTCATTAATTAATCTCACCAGCATACGAAATTTCTTTACCTTTTGTCTTTCTCTCACTTTAGTCCAACAGACTCTCTACTCTAGTTCAGTCTAGCCATTTGCTTTTTATACTCATTTATAAAGGTAACCAATTTCTATTAGTGAAAAATCACACAACCAGATTATTGCCACAAAGAGTGTATGGTCCATAATATAGCTCAGCCATTCTTTTCCTTTCCCACCCAAGAAAACACAAAAACAAAAACCCTCTATTTGGATTATTGTCTGGTTTCTGTTCTCTCTCCTCTTGTTCACAGTCAAATTTCTAGAACCTCCCCATCTCCCACCTATTTACTTCTCAACCCACACTGTTCTGACTTCCATCCCTGTTGTGCCACCAGTGACTTTCTAATTGCCAAACCAAGGACATTTTCTTAGGCTTCTTTTCTGTACTTGGCTCTGTAGACCACTTCCTACTCCTAAACTTTCCTTTATTGGTTTCTGTAACATGCGTTTCTTTCTACTATTCTTTTCCCATATCTTTGACCATTTAAAACTTTCTATGCCATTTCTTCTGGGATCTTGTTCTAATCCCTTTTTCTGTAATTTTCATTCATTCTCTTAATGAAATGGCTATGAACTGTGTTGTTTGGAGGTTTTTTATAGTGCTTGGGTTAGAGCTTGAAGTGAGACTGGGCTTTAGATCAGTGATTCTCAACCAGGGGCCCTTTTATCCAGCTAGACACATTTTGACAATGTCTGGAGACATAATTGGTTGTCAGAGCTTGTTTTGTGGGTGTGGGGAGGTGTGCTATTGGCATCTAGTAGGTAAGATGCTTGTAAACATCCTAAGTGCACAGGACAGCCTACCACAAAGCATTTTTCAGCCTCAAATTTTTAATAGTCCCAAGGCTGAGAAACCCTCATTTAGATGGTCAGAGAGCCTACGGAAAGAAAAGAAAGAGGACCACTATTCTGTGCTCCAATCATATTGAATTTCACTACTTGTCCCCTCCTGAATGTGCCATCTCTTTTGTACCTCAGTCATCACATCTGCCCTTCCTCTTCTCTGAATTTGCTTTCTCTTCCTCCCACCTACTCCTTAATCCAGTGAGTAGAAAACTTATGGAACATTTTAGCCATGGAGGCGGTACAGACTAAAATTATAGAGTGTTTCAAGAGGGATTCAAAACTGGGCAAGTAAACTCTTAACTCTGCCTATAATTTTCCTAATAATCCTCTGCCTTCTTAGAAAATATTTCTTGCTACCATTGACCCAATATTTGTTTAGATAGAAAAATGATCTATTTATTTATATTCTAAATTATGAGTGAATGAATGGAATACTAGAGGAAAAAAGTCCTAGTAGTCTTAGTCCTTTTCTAACAGTGTAGCTACTCCTATGATAATGAAGAGCTATGATTTTTTTCTTTACGTTATGGTTTAGGAGGTTGGAAGCCATTGAAATGGGAGTACTTTGGACTCTATTCATGTCCTACCTCTTGCAACTACTAAGCTGTGTAACTTTAGGCTAATAATTGCCTTAGTTTCCTTTTCTGTGCAGTGGAAACAAATACATGTTTTATCTACTAATAGAAATTAGAATTTATTTAAAAATACATGCCCTTTAAAGGTGGAAGTTACTGTAACCAAATTTCATTTTCGTAAAAGGACTCTGGAATAAAATGGTGTGGAGGAATTTTCAAAAGTAGAATCAAGCAGTTTCCTAAGAAAATCAGGAAGAAACTAAGATGATTACACACCTTGGGTAAAGGCTTCTATCTTTTTTAGTTCCATCTCATTGCTTGTAGAGTACATTGTTCTCCTAAAGAAACAAAATGCTTAAAATCTCCCCTTTTCCATTCTAAGCAAAGAGCTTCCTATCCTTTGCTACCTCTTTTGCCCCAATTTGGAATGTGCCTTAGAGGAGGAGTTACAAATCTAGATTTAAGTCTTTGACTTTGCTATTAGCCAGTGTGGTATCGGGCAACTTCAGTCAACTTTTGTCCTCTTTTTATCCTCTCTCAAAAGGGGATAAAAATGCCATCCCTAATATATCTAACCTATATGTCTTATAGAGTTATATGAGGGAAAATGATAATGTTCATGAAAGTTTCTGGAAAAAAAAAAAAAAATCCCAGAAATGTAAACCAATATTACTACTAACCCTTATTTATTTGGTGTGTGGTAAAGGTATCATTTCAACGAAATAAGATGATTATATTGCTAGTTGTCATTATTTAGTGGGGTTTATGGAAAACTAATTTAACACAATGGTATTCACAGCTCTCCTAAATCAATTCAAATAATTGAAAGAAAATGTGAGTAAATATATAAGGATATTAAGAAGACACTGGGTGAGCTTAAAGAACAATTTGAAAGCCTGCAAAGAAAATTAATAGACCTTAAGGGAGTGAAAGACACAATGGATGAGATTAAAAAATACGTTAGAGGCACATAATAGCAGATTTGAAATGCTCAAAGACAGAATCAGTGATTTCAAAGACAGAACATTTGAACTGGAAAACACAGGAAAACAGAGAAGACAATGTAAAAAATGGAACAGGGTCTCGGGGAATTGAATGACAATGCGAAACGTACAAACATACACATTATCGGTGTCACAGAAGGAGAAGAGAAAGGAAAGGGGGCAGAAAGAATATTTGAGGAAATAATGACTGAAAACTTCCCAATCCTTATAAAAGACAAATATCAATATCCAAGAAGGACAATGCACCCCAAACATAATAAATCTGAATAGACCTACCCTGAGACATCTACTATTCAGAATGACAAATATCAGATAAACAGAGGATTTTGAAAGCAGCAAAAATAAAGCAAAGCATCACATACAAGGGAAACTCGATGAGATTAAGTGCCAACTTCTCATCAGAAACGATGGATGAGAGAAGAAAGTGTTACGATGTATTTAAGGTACTGAAAGAGAAAAATTGCCAGTCAAGAATTCTGTCTCTGGCAAATTGTCCTTCAGAAATGAAGGTGAGTTCAAAGTCTTCATGGACAAAAGAAAACTAGAGCGTATACTACCAAAAGACTGGAATTACAAAAGATGCTAAAGGGAGTGTCACACCCTGAAAGGAAAAAACAAGGTCAAGAGACTTGGAGAAGAGTGTAGAAATGAAGATTATTAGGAGGGGTAAATTAAAGAGTAAAAAGACAGACGATATTAAGATATGACAACAGAAAGCCAAAGGACAAAATGGATACCGTAATGCCTTTAGAGTAGTAACATTGAATATTAATGGCTTGAACTCCCCGATCAAAAGACATCAACTGATAGATTGGATTTTAAAAAAATATGAGCCATCTATATGTTGTCTACAAGAGACTCACCTCAGATGTAAGGACACAACCAGGTTAAAAGTGAATGGTTGGAAAAAGATACTCTATGCAAATAGTAACCAAAAAAGAGCTGGAGTAATGATACTAATAACTTACTCTAGCAGTTTGATATTATTGATGAATTCCAAAAGTAAATATTGGATTATTTTTGTAAACTGGTCTTTTCCTCTGGGCATGATTAAATTGTGATTAGGGCTTTGATTGGGCCATGTCAGTAGGATAGAGAAAACGACATAGCAGAAGAGCTAGTTGGAGTTTTATGCTGGAGTCTGGGGAAGTAGGCACACAGAGAAGCAGAGCAGCTGGGCCCAGAGGGAATTGAGTCCTGGGGAGAGAGACAGAACCACTCACCTGATAATCTATAGCTGGCCGTGTGGAGATAGCAGGGCAGCTGAGCCCAGAGAGAAACAAGTTCCGGGAAGAGAGACCCAGGAAGCCTGAACTTGGCAGCCATCTTGCTCCAACACGTGGTAGCAGACTTTGGTGAGGGAGGTAACTTATGCTTTATGGCCTGTTGACTGTAAGCTTCTACCCCAAATAAATACCTTTTATAAAAACCAACAGATTTTTGGTATTTTGCATCAGCACCCCTTTGGCTGACTAATACACTTACAAAATAGATTTTAAACACAAAACTGTTTTAAGGGATGAAGAGGGTCATTCTATAATAATAAAAGGAAATATTCACCAAGAAGAAATAACTATACTAAATATATTTGCACCTAACCTGAGTACCCAGAGATACATGAGGCACACACTGGCAGAGCTGAAGGGAGAAATAGATGTCTCTACAATAATAGCTGAATACTTCAGTATATCAGTCTCAGTATTGGATAGACTATCTGGACAGAGGATAAATAAGGAAACAGCTTGAATAATATGATAAATGAACTAGACCTAACAGATATCTGTAGAGCATTGCACCCCAAAACAGCGGGAAATATGTTCTTTTCAAGTGCTTATAGATCCTTCTCCAAGATAAACCGTATGTTGGTCATCAGATGAGTCTCAATAAATTTAAAAAGATTGAAATTATACAAAACACTTTCTCTGATCATAATGGAATGAAGTTAGAAATCGGTAATGGATGGAAAAAGGGAAAATTCATAAATATATGGAGATTAACACACTCTTAAGTAATCAGTGGGTCAAAGAAGAAATTGCAGGAGAGTTCACCAAATATCTTGAGACGAATGAAAATGATAAAACAACATATCAAGACCTATGGACACAGCAAAGGCAGTGCTGAGAAGGAATTTTATACCACTTAATACTTACATTAAAAAAGAAAGAGCTAAAATCAAACACCTAACTACACAGCTAGAGGAACTAGAGAAAGAATAGCACACTAATCCCAAAGCAAGGAGAAGGAATGAAATAATAAAGATCAGAGCAGAAATAAATGAAATTGAAGGTGGGTGGGGAGAGTAGAATGAATAAATAAAACCAAAAGTTGGCTCTTTGAGGAGATCCACAAAATTGACAAACCCTTAGCTAGGCTGACAACGAAAAAGAGTGAAGTTGCAAATAAATAAAATCAGAAATGAGAGGGGGAGACATTACCACTGACCCTGCAGACATAAGAGAGATCATAAGAGGATACGACGAACAACTGTGTGCCAAAAAACCAGACAATGTAGACAAGGTAGACAAATTCCTAGAAACACACAAACCACCTACACTGACCCTGGAAGAAAGAGAAGATCTCAACAAACCAGTCAAAAGTGAAGAGATTGAAACAGTCATCAAAAACCTCCCAAAGATGAAAAGCCTGGGAGCAGATGACTCCAAAGGTGAATTTGGTAATCATTCAGAGACAATCTAATACCAATCTTGCTCAAGCTTTTCCAAAAAATTTGAACAGGGAAGAATGCTACCAAACCCATTCCATGAAGCCAACATCACCCTAATAACAAAACCCGATAAAGATACCACGAAAAAAGAAAATTACAGACCAATATCTCTAATGAATATAGATGCAAAAAATCCTCAACAAAATACTTGCAAACTGAATCCAAAAGCACATTAAAGAATTATACACCACAATCAAGTGGGTTTTATCCCAGGTATGCAAGGGAGGTTCAACACAAGAAAATCAATTAGTGTAATAAACAACATTGATAAATTGAAGAAAAATCACATGATCCTCTCGATTGATGCAGAAAAGGCATTTGACAAAGTATAGCACCATTTCTTGATAAAAACACTCCAAAAGATAGGAATAGAAGGAAGCTTTCTCAAAATGGTAAAGTGCGTATATGTAAAACGTGCAGCTAACATTGTACTCAATGTGAAAGACTGAAAGCTTCCCCTCTGAGATCAGGAACAAGACAAGGCTGCCCACTGTCACCATGTTATTCAGTATTGTACTAGAAATTCTTGCTAGAGCAGTGAGGCTAGATAAAGAGATAAAGGACATCCAAATAGGGAAGGAAGAAGTAAAACTTACACTATTTGCTGATGATATGATCCTATATTTAGAAAATCTTGAAAATTCTACAACAATGCTACTAGAATTAATAGATGAGTTCAGCAAAGTGGCAGGATACAAGATTAATGTGCAAAAATCAATAGTGTTTCTATACACTACTGATGCGCAATCTGAGGAGAAAATCAGAAAAAAAATCCATTTATAATAGTGACTAAAAAAAATAAAATATTCAGGAATAAACTTAACCCCAAGGGTATAAAGGACCTGTATTCAGAAAACTACAAAGCATTTCTAAAAGAAACCAAAGAAGACTTAAATAATTGGAAGGACATTGACATTCTGTGTTCATGGATTAGAAGAAGACTAAATATCATTAAGATGTCAGTTCTACCCAAACTGAATTACAGAGTCGACGCAATTCCAGTAAAAATC
The DNA here is from genome assembly GCA_026826555.1 of Tolypeutes matacus. NCBI lineage: Eukaryota > Metazoa > Chordata > Mammalia > Cingulata > Chlamyphoridae > Tolypeutes > Tolypeutes matacus. The sequence goes on along the minus strand of JAKSZT010000380.1, from coordinate 1,028,505 downwards.
CCAACATCCTTTTTTGCAGAAATGGAAAAGCCAATAATCAAATTTATTTGGAAGGGTTAAGGGGCCCTGAATAGCCAAAAATGTCTTGAAAAAGAAGAATGAAGTTGGAGGACTCTCACTTCCTAACTTTAAAGCACACTATTTAGCTATAGTGGTAAAAACAGCATGGTACTGGCATAAAGACAGATTGACAAATGGAACTGGATCGAGAACCTTCACATCTACAGTCAAGTGATTTTTTTTTTTTTTTTTTTTTTTTTTTTACAAGGCTGTCAAGCCCTCCCAGCTGGGCCAGAACAGTCTAGTCAACAAGTTGTGCTGGGAGAACTGGATAGCCATATCCAAAAGAAAGAAAGAGGACCCTTATCTCACACCTTATATAAAAATTAACTTAAAAATGGACCAAAGGGGGCCGATGTGGCTCAGATGGTTGGGTATCTGCCTTCCATATGGAGGGACCTGGGTTTGAACCCCAGGACCTCCTGGTAAAAAATAAAAAAATATATAGAAGGCATGCGGGCTGCCAGGCCCCACAAGCAGGTGAGTCCCCCAGGCCCAGTGCGTAGGTGCACCGTCAGGCCCCCCCAGCCATGCAGCAAGATGGTGATCTAACAGGAGAGTGACATAAAGGAGAGCCAAGATGAGACGCGCTGAAAAAAAACAACAACAAAACAACAACCAGGAACTAAGGTGGCACAGGTGGTAAGACACCTATCGCCCACATCGGAGGTTCCCAGGATCGAATCCTGGTGAAGACAGGAGGGAGAAGGATGAGAAAAGAGGGCAGGAAACAGACACAGAGAATTGCCCAGGGAATGGGCACAAAAACAGCAAAAACAGAGGGGGGGGGTAAAAATGGAAAATAGTAAATAAATAAATCTTTAAAAATAAATGGATCAAGGACCTAAATAGCCATAAAACTCCTAGAAGAAAATATAGGAAAACATCTTCAAGATCTTGTGGTAGGCGGTAGTTTCTTAAACCTTACACGAGCAACAAAGCACAAGCAACACAACAAAAAATAAATGGTACCTCCTCAAAATTAAACTCTTTTGCACCTCATAGGACTTTGTCAAAAGGGTGCAATGGCAGCCAACTCAATGGGAGAAAATTCCTGGAAATTACATATCAGATGAGGGTTTAATATCCATGATATATAAAAAGATACAACAACAATAAAAAGACAAACTACCCTATTAAAAAATGAGCAATAGGCTTGAAAAGACAATTGTCTAAAGAAGGAATACAAATGGCAAACACATGAAAAAATGTTCAACATCACTAGTGATTAGGGAAATGAAAATCAAAGCTACAATGAAATATCATTTCACACTTATTAGACTGGCCATTATTAAAAAGTAGGAAAACTGTAAATGTTGGAGAGGATATGGAGAAATAGGAATGCTTATTCACTGCTGGTGGCACTGTAGGATGGTACAGCCACTGTGGTGGACTGTTTGGCAGTTCCTAAGGAAGTTGAATATAGACTTGCCATGTGACCCAGCAATACCATTAGTAGGTATATACTGAGAACTGAAAGCAGTGACACAATAGACATCTGCATAAGGATGTTCATAGCGGCATTATCACAGTTGCAAAAAGTTGGAAACAACTCAGGTGTCTATCAACTGATGAATGGATAAACAAATTGTGGTATATACACATGATGGATTATTATGCAGCAGCAAGAAGAAATGACGTTGTGAAGCACTAAATCTTTGGAAATGAGTGGTAATGGTGAGAGCACGTCACGGAGTTTGTGAGTAGTAGAGCTAGTATATGGATATGACAGTGGTTGAAAGAGAAAGTCCAAGGTCATGTATATTAATAGAAGGAAAGCTAAAAAATGTAACCTGGGACTGTATAACATAGTGAAACCTCATGTAAAATACAAGTATGGGTGATACTGCATATATAAGACTTTTTACAAAATATAAGTACAAATAAACTAGAGAGAAGGAAACAGAATAACACCTATGTACGGCAGGGGAAGCATAGAGAGATTGAGAGGTGATCAGTTTTGTTTTTGATTTTTAGTATTATTATTACCGGAATAATGAAAATGCCCTAAAAGTGATTGAAGTGATGAATGCACAACTATGTGATTATACCGAATACCATTGATTGTACACTTTGGATGAATTTATGCTTTATTTATAAGTATCAATAAAATTTGTTTAAAAATTAATTTTAAAAAAACAAGGATGAACATTTTTATAGACTTATAGTCACAATTGAATGTCATTTATGATATGGAAACTAGAAGTGCTGTTAAGAAAAAACTTGTCATAGTGTTCCAAGAACATCTCATTCCAGAAGTGAAGAATTCCATCAAATAGTTTATCTTAAAAGAATGTCACAATCAAAAATACTGTAGCAGTGAATGAGTTCTTTAAAGGCAAAAATGAGGCCTTTTATTTAGAGTAAATGACCTTTGATAGGCATCATTTTCTCATTTCTACAGGGAGAACAAAAAACTTAAGCCAACATCATTGCTTTGTTATTGGATTTTGACAGCATGTGGATTGTATTTCAAGATTTGAGAAACTACATTTCTAGATAAATTAACAAAATCAAGTCTCTGTTCTTGCAAAACAAAGGACTGCAAGAACATAGTAATCACCATTTGGAAGGTTAGAAGGATAGTTTTGCTGGATGTAGAATTCTTGGTTGTCAGGGATTTTTTCCTTCCAGTATTTGAAAGTCATCTTCATTCTGACTTTTCATTTTACCTGATAAGAATTCAACTGTTAATCTCATTGAGATGCTCTTGTTCATGAAACATCATTTTTTCTTGCTGCTTTCAAGATTTTCTCTGAAAATATTTTTCAAGATTTTCTCTTTGAGCAGTTCACAGTCATATGTCTAAACATGGATCTCTTTGAATTTATCCTATTTATAATTTTTTTAAGTTTCTTGGATGTATAGTTTTAGGTTTTCATCAAATTTTCCCACCATTATTTCCTCAAATACTTTTTCTGGCCCTCTTTTTTTCTCTTCTTCTGGGATACCTATTATGTGTGTGTTAGTGTATTTGATAGTGCCCCATAGGTCTCTGAGGCTCTGTTCATTTTTCTTCATTCCTTTTGCTGTCTGTTTTTCAGACCGGATAATCTCTATTTAAAATGGGGATTTCTCAAACTTAAAAGTGTCATAGCACAAAACATGAAATATCAGGTATATGTTCTTTTTAAAAATTGCCTCATGGAATTAAGATACTTGTTAATATCAAATTTGTTTCTCTTTATTATGTTAATTTTGACACAGTTACATAAGGTATCAAGTCTCAGGATAATATTACATGTCAATTCCTTGTTTAAAAAAATGCAAATAACGCACCCCAAATCCTACCTTTTTGGTGGTTCTAGAAATGGTGGTGGTTCTTGACGGATGGTGTATAGTTCATGAGGGAAGGTGTCACAGACTGATGAAGTTAAACTTGGAGAAAAAGTAGACAATGGGGAATTAGGGAAATTTTATTGTGGTGAAAAGGTATAAGCAGAGTTCCAAAAGCAAGAGGAAACATGCCATATTTAGAATAGGACTAGTTGTTCAGTATGGGGAAATGGCCTGCAGTGATTCAGAAAAGTCAGATCATTAGAAGATTTTCAACCCTTGCTTAGGAAAAGGCCATTGAGGAATGATATCAAATTGAACTAAAAATCCAATACAGCATTATGATAAATTGCTAAAGGATGATACAGAATAAAGTTTCATAAGAGTTTAAAAGACACAAAACAGTATCCATGCTTAATGACAGCACCTAGATGACATTAGACCCTTGAGTCTTGAATCTTCATTTTGTTGATTATGATGAGATTGTTTGCATGTAAATAATGTGTATATATAAACATAAGTGGCATTTTTCATATTGATTTAAGCACTTCAGGATATTTAGTGATTTTAAGCAGAATTTATTCAACATTTACTTCATGAATATTTACTGAGTCCTGTGTGGTAGGCACACAATCACATAATTACATGTGTAATTACAGACTCTTAAGTGTCATGAAGAAAAGTGAAAAGTATTATGTCTAGTTGGAGTGAGGGAGTGGGGTGTCAAATGCTTTCCTGAGAACTGATGGTTGAGCTGAAATCTGAGGGGGAACAACCTGGGAGAGGGGTTGAGGGAGGGGAAGTTGGGCAAAGGGTACAGCATAGAACATTGGAAGAACTGAGTCAAAGAGACAGAATGTAGCTAAGCCCAGAGCATGGAAGGATGAAAATGAAGTAGAGAAATAGGCAGGACCTTTAAAGATGATTATTTTTAGAAATCTTCATGAGTTATAATTGGAATTTATCAAGCATAATGTAGGGAATAATTATTCATATGACAAAAGAATTGTTTTAATACCACATTTTTCTACTTGGTTATTCATAAAAGTCATGACAGTAAAGAAACAAAAATCTTAAAAGTTAATGAACTGCAGTTACTAATTCAAGATTAATCAGACATTAAAACAAGCTGTCTTCAAAATAATCATTTTGAGAAAATACGATTCTGTTCCTTAGCCATTTATTGCAACACTAGATTTTCATGGTTTGCTTTTGTTTTCCCACATTTAATGCCTATTGATACTGCATTTAATATCTAAATAGTGACAGTTATCTAAAATTTATAAACTATTTTCCTTCTCTTCCTATTGTACAAGAAAATGAAAAAATATCCTTTTGTGTATTGAAAGTGTCTGTCAGGAATGTGCTGTAGAACCTTATGTAAAACCTTAGGGTCAGTTAATTAGAATTTTCATCCATGAGTGCATTAAAAATGCAAGTAATCAACAAATTGAACTCTTTATATAAAAGGTTTGTTTACCATCTTGAGTCATTAATACGTTTTTGTTTCAGTTGTAGTTTATTTTCATTGCAGATGGAGGACCGTGTCCCCAATTGGACATCCTCTACCTGGGACCCGATTTATTGCTTTTAAAGTTCCATTAAAGGGGGTATGTACATTATTTTCTTATCTCTTGCCTAAGGAGAAGAATTGGAGCTTCCAAGATCCATGTTTACCTAATTTATTCTTTTCTTTATAAAAATACGTGATGCTGGACAATTAATTTAACTTTGAAGGAAGTAATTTCCTAGTATAGAAATTTAGAGAAGTCATCTAGAACATGTTTGATTTGGGGGGGGGGTAGAATTTTATTAGAACCAAACCCATCAATATTAGTGGAACAAGGCACTTTTTGGATTTCTGAAGATCAGCACATCCTGAAGAAGTTCCTTAGGAAAGTCTTCCCATAGATTCTAAAACTTTAGCTGATGTGGAAAAAATTTATTAGCTCTTCTTTGTTGTACCTGCAGAACCACAGCCTATATCCCTGATGACTCTTGTGATGTTGACTCCTCTAAGACTATGCTGTCCAATATGGTAGATAGTAGCCACATGTGGCTATTAAGCGCTTGAAATGTAGCTAGTCTGAATTAAGATGTGCCATAAGTCTAAAATAGATGCCAAACATTGAAGACTTGGTTTAAAAAAATGTAAATTTCCCAACTTTTAAAAATTGATTTCATGTTGAAATCATATTTTAGATGTATTGATTAAAAAGATATATTGTTAAAATTAATTTTGTTTTTTTTTTTTAATTTTTTTAATGTGCCTACTAGAAAAATTTTAATTACATATATGGCTTATATTATATTTCTATTGGACAGCATGGCCGTAAGAGCTATAAAATATTTTATAGAAATACTGTATGTATGTTTTATGCATCTGTGGAGATCTGCCACAGAGCTTCTTGGGTCTGGCTGCAGTGCAGGTTCTTCATCCCGACCAACCTAAAGTACCCAAGAAGCCCCTTGATGTCTTGGGAAGCTGGACCTCCTCCAAAAAAATAACCAGGAATTCACAAGAACTTTTCTGGGTATCCAATTTCTCCTAGTTTAAAGTGAGATATTGGCACATTATTTTTCTAAAGCTCTTCAAAATTTCATATATTGCAATGTTTACATGTAATCCTTTGTTGGACCATTTGTACAAAATGCTATAAATGGTATTTATAAAAAGTTAGTGAACCATGCTTGAAAGTCAAGGTTTTGCTATATTTGGAAACAAATGGAAACCTTTAATTAATCAATGAAGAGTTGCATTTTTTTATGCTAGCAGCTAGAAAATTAAAGAAAGAAAGGTCCACTGCGGAGAAGGAATGACTAAATATCTCGCTGTGATCTATACTTGTTTAAATTTTTTTTGGATATTCTCTTCAAATTTGATAAACTTTCATGCATTAGTATAGTAGTCTGAAAGCAAAAAATAGCTCATTTTGAGCAAAGCTGCAAATCTGAATGTAGCATGAAGTCTTGCAAAGGTAGATGCTGTTCAGTGTAGTTAACGGTAAATTTTGAAATTAGTTTTTCAGGTGAACTTGAATTTAAAACACATAGCACGTAGGAATAACAAACTTCATTGTTTTAAAAACAGTCATTAATGATCATTGTAGAAAAAAATGGGAAATATAGAAAAGTAGAGTACAGAAGAAAAATAATCTGAACTCCCACTGTTAACATATTTTTTCCCCTCCTCCAGTTGGGGTCACACTATATATAAAAATTTTGTAATTTGGTCTTCTTCATCTAATATTATATTTTGAGCATTTTTCCATATCATTAAATTGTCTTTGAAAAAAACATGATTTTTAATGGTAGCATGATAGTTCCATGTTTTTGCTATTCTAAATAAAGGTACAAGTGTTTTTGTTTTTCCCCCATATCTCTGATAATTATCTTAGGATAATTTCCTAGATGTGAAATTACTGAGGCAAAGGATGTAAATATGTTTAGCCTCTTCACATAGCTCTAATTATTTAAAAAAACTTTGTCATTATTCTCACAACTAGGAAATTTTTCAGTGTATCCTTTTAATTTCTTGTGTTTTTTTCTCTTCCTTGTTTAAGTATTTACATTTTATCTATATTTTGTAATTTTATTGTTCATTTTTCACTACAGACAGTTAATCAGAGACTTACTCCAACCCAGAAGTTTACACCAAAAGACTTGATTAGTGCAATCAAAGCACTAAATGTGGAGCTTGGATTAATTATCGATTTAACATACACTACAAGATATTATGAAGTTAAGGTAAAATTGCAAATTATTTTGTTATCATAAGTAGGTCTTAGAAAAGATTTTTAATACTGCATTTGGAAAGTAAATTGAAATATTTTCTTTGTTATTTTCATATAAATTCCCAGAATTTTTTTTTTTAATTTAATTTAATTTTTTAAAAGATACTTAGATTATACAAATGTCACATAAAAAATATAGGGGATTCCTATATGCCCTGCTCCCCACACCTCCCACATTTTCCCACATTAACAACATCCTTCATTAGTGAGGTACATTCATTGCAATTGATGAACACATTTTGGACCATTGCCACTAAGTGTGGATTAAAGTTTACATTGTAGTTTATACTCTCTCCCACCCAATTCTGTAGGTTATGGCAAGATTTATAATGGCCTGTACCTGTCGTTGCAGTGTCATTCAGGACAATTCCCAAGTCCCAAAAATGCCTCTGTATTACACCTATTTTTTTTCTCTCCCTGCCCTCAGAACCTCCAGTGGCCACTGCCTCCACATCAAATGATGTAATTTCTTCTATTGCTAGAATCACAATAAGTCTATAGTAGAATACCAGTAAGTCTACTTTAATCCATAGTTCATTCCCCAATCCTGAGGATTCTGGGATGGTGGTGTCCACTCCACCTCTAATTGAGAAGGGGCTGTGATCCCATAGGGCTGGTGGATGGAACTCTCTTGCTTGCAGTTGTGTATTCTCTCAGTTCCTTGGTATGGTAGTTGTCCATCATCACCTCCATGTTAGTTGTCCTGGGTGAGACCAATGAACTGGAGAGTAGGTGTTGCAACACCATTGAGATTTAGGGCCCAGCTGGCACATGGACAGCTCAAGGATTTAAGTCTCTTGGACGTACATCTACCAACTCTAATGCTAATTATAGATTCAAATAGGACAGAAGAGCCATGTGTAGGTAAACCACAACTGAGTCCAACTCTGTCACTCGGGGGAGCATAAATTCCAAAGTAGGGCACACTGGCAAGGCACCAAACTCCTGAGCTACCTGCCCTTACTATAGTGTCTCGATGTCTCCAGAGCCCTCAGGAGCCCCGCTATTTGGGGTAGTACCTACTTTGGCCGTCAAAGAGATCCTGCTGAGACGTGCGTAAGCATAACCTCTGGAATGACCTCCCGACTCACTTTGAAGTCTCTTAGGCATATAAACTCATTTGTCTTTACTTTTTCTCCCTTTTGGTCAAGGTCTTTTTCTAGTTGCATTGCTAGTTGGTGCTTGGTAGTAATCCCTTGGTGCCAGGGAGGCTCCTCCCCGGGAGTCATGTCCCATGCTGGGGGTAATGTAATGTATTTATATGCTGAGGTTGGCTTAGAGAGAGGCCACATTTGAGCAACAAGGAGGCTCCCAGGAGGCAACTCTTAGGCACCCTAAAATGCTAGGCTAAGTTTCAATTTTAAGAGTAAAGGTTCATATGCACAGTCATCAATATGAAGGGCCCACTAATGGACCATCCTCCTTCACTAGTCATTGCCCCTGTACTTGGGGGATTCTTGCTGATCCGTTAGAAAATGTGGCAAAGCTCCCCAGGATGGGAATTTGATATTCCTTAGGTTATTGTGTGAATCTCCATCCACTGTGACAATGCCCCATGAACATTTGAAGAAATTTTATGCCTTGTATGTATGCCTAGGTGAGTTTCCTCCCACGTATCCCCCATCATGAATACCCCGCACCAATGATCCTCCCCTTCCACAGTTGTAACCCTTCTGTGATCCAAAACTTCTTAAAAAATGAAGCCAATAAAATAGCCAAATCCATGTGTTATCTTTTGGCAGTATTCTTAGTCTTTCATATAATCATACAGTATCCTTTTTCTAAAAATTGTAGATTATGCAGGGAGGAAAAACACTAAATTTTTTTTTTTTATGAGAGCAAAATAGAGGGGCAAAATGTAGATGGAAATGGAAAAGAAAGATAGCAGTATGATGGGAAAAAAAGCGAAAGAGAGAAACTTAGAGAAGAGATAAGATTCAATATAGGCATTACTCTATAACAGTGAGTTTTGAACTTTCTTTAGCAGTAAAAGCCTTTCAATTAAATCTTGCTCTGATGCTCATTATATAAAGTAGATAAGTGGGGAATTGTGCTGGTTGAAGGAGGCTGAGAATCCAGACCTGGCCCACTTGTCCTGTTTATCATTTTCCCTTCATTGCCTTCTCATCCCAATCTTAGGGACAGTAGGCTTTGGAGAACAAGAGTTTTAAAACCCTGTTTTAAAGGTATACCACTCTTGGACCTTGTGGGTCAGTTGAATTGGTGTCATTAAATATGTCATTTGTTGTCCCTACCCTGATTAGGTGGCATTTTGTCCTGGATACCTTGCTGTCATATCTCATATTTCAACATACATAAAAGTAAACACACATACCATCTTTTCTTTACTTCTACACCACTCCTTCCCAAAAATACAAATTAGCAATTTTCCCAACTTCCCTGTTTCTCTTGAAAGCACTACTATTAACGTATGAATCAGGTTCACATCCCTTGATTCCTCTATCTCCTCGACCCTACATCAAGTCAAGCATAAAATCTATAGATATTTTTCTCTAAAATACATCTTAAATGCTTCAAGCCCTTCACATGATTATTGAGCAGCTGGTCTTTTTTATTCCTCTTAAACTAGTTGTCAGTTTTCATACCAGTTCCAGTTCCCTGCTGAAACCCTTCAGTTTTCGCTGCCCTCTTATCCTTTTATCACATCAAAACTCCTCCCCAGTTTAATCTGTCCCTCTTGGCCTCTTATGTAGCTATCTCAGTCCTTTATAGCATACCATCTTCTCTAGTCAAATAGATTTCTTACTAACATTCTGTGCTCATTCTTGATTCTGTGCCCCAAACTTTTCCATAAACTTGGAATTTTTCTCTTCATCCCTGTGCAAAAATCTACCTACTTTTCAAGACCTAGCATTTACAGCCACTACTGAACCTTAGCTCATATAATCAGTTGTTTTATTCAGCATATAACTGTTCAGTAGGTCTGTAATGTTTCTTTTCTAAATATATTTTCCTAGGATCATATCTTATACATCTATGCTCATCACCAACCTTGTCATTCTTTAATTGAATATTGTTAATTGATTCATTTATTTTACTGATATGATGGAATTATCTAGTCTCCTGACTTTAATTCTTTGAACCTCCACTTTTGAACTCTCTTGCAAATTTTAGGATCATTTAAAAATGTAACCACTTTAAAACAGGCTTACTAAACATAGCCTACACTGACACCTACAACCCTGACACCAGCTGTGGAGCTGTCACAGAAGCTTGTATATTGGGTTGTCCCTGTACCTGCATCATCACTTGAATTCTTAACTTATGACTATCATTGGCCACTAAGAGTAGAGCTTATTTTACAGCCTTTTTCATGTAGACTACAAGAATTCTATGCAAATTGATCCAAAGTATGTCTTTAGTAAAATCATTGTACTCTGCTTTTAAATTCTGAATTTGAGTATTATTTGGTTGAAGAGTTTGTTTTTAATAACTTGTAATGGTTTCATTGTGTTTTCCTTTGTTTCTAGGATTTACCCAAAAGTATTCATTATAAAAAACTTTACACTGTTGGACTTGAAGTCCCTGATAACGCTACTATTCTGCAGTTCAAAAAGTGGGTCAGAAAGTTCCTTTGGGAAAATGCAGAAAATGGTAATTGACAGTTTTTTAATATAAACAAAAATCTTTTTACTTAATTGATAAAGCCTATTTGAGTAGAAATCATTATAGACCACTTAAACATGATGTAATAAATATATGTTGCTTGAATACGTCTAGTTAAAAGGACGTTATCAAAGATTTCTTCTCAGATTGCAATGTGTGCATGTCCCTTACTTTTAAAAAAATGATGGAAAAATAAAGCCTACAGCAAAGGTAAATTAAGAGATGATTATTTACTTTACAAATAAATCTCTTACAGCATTCCTTAAATGCTGATACCCTTAGAGCACACAAAAAATATAACTTGGTATTTTAAAACAGATCTAGAAATAACCTTTCTTGAAAGCATATGAACATAAAGTAAGGTATATCTTGGTTCTTTTGGTGTGCAATTTGCTTTCATATAGAAAAGAGAGAAAAAACTTATGCAAACCTTTTAAATCTGTGAATTTATTTTTGGGGATCTTTCCTAAATAAATAGAGGCATATATAAGTGCATATTGAAAGACAATTGATGTGCTTAGAGTATTGAAAAATTTGAAAGCACCTAACTGATCATGAATATGGAATTGATTAAATGAATTATGACATGTATATATCCACATACAGGCATGAATATATAGTAGACAGGTATTAAAAAACAGGCAAAATGTGCCTCTTTGCAGTCAGCCCCCTCCTCCTACCTCTGATCTTCTATCACTAGTTTTGCTCTTTTAAAATTTCATATAAATGGAAACATAACAGTTAAAAAAAAAACAGGTAAAAAGAATATTTAGTGACTTGGCAAAATGCTCATGAGATATATACCATTTTATTTATAAATAATACATGCAAAACATAATCCGAAAGGAAGTACATCACATTGTTAATAGTGGTGTCTGACTACCTGTGATTTTTGTTTTGTAATTTGTGCTTCCCATGTTTTAAGGTGATTTTTTTTTTTTTTTACAATGAACATGTATTACTTTTATAATTTTTTAAAGTTGCTTCATAGACAAACAATAAAGTGAGATTGAAATATTTTTTAGGTTTTCAGTGCTTAATGGCCAGAGACTTATTTTTATCTCTGGTAGAGGCTTCAGAATACATCAAAATGCCTTAGAGATCATCTGGCCACATTAAAGTCTTCATTCTTGTGATTTTCTTTTTTCTCTGAGTCATTAGAAATACTAAACATCAAAGTAGTAAGCTAGAGTGTATCTGAGATTAAACTCGGTGGGCTAATAGATGTTGTTTATGGACAACGTAGCTGTAGTGTATATTTCTCTGACCACCACCTGTACTCTTAGATTTCTCAGCCTTACTTAACCCATTGGATCTTAGTCTCCCTGGACTCTTTCCTTTCTCTTCCCTTCTGTCTTTCCTTTATATCTCTTACCCTACCTGGCCCACTGGCTGGTGATATCACCTCTGCTTTCCCAACATTTTTAACTTTCTTAAATTTTCTCCTCTTCATTGTCCATCTCTATACCTGTTTATTACAGAACGAATTATATTAGCTAAGTAATTACAACAGAATTCCTATTGTCCCTTACCTACCTTCATGGTTCTTGTTAATTAAGCAGGTTTTTTTTTTTTTTAATATCAAATGTAATAAAGTAAGAGACACTCATTTTTTGAGTGGATGAACAAAAGGAAAAGAATGAAATTGGTATTGATTACCTAAGGGAAGAAAATTTTCAGGAAATCAGGCCCATTTCTCCTTGGGATAGAACTTATTGCAGATACATTGCTAATGGCTTCTTTTTAACCAGCTGTTCAGCAGGAGCATGAAAAGTAGAGTTGATTCAGGGTTTCCAGCTAATAGTAATGGTTATAGTGCCACCTGAAGCAACCTTACTCTGGGCCTGTTAATTTTTACTGTCTCTCTGCTAGCAGTCGAAAACAGCTTCATTAGCTTTCCTCCAAAGATTAAGTAGAGGATAAAGGGGTTCTAGTCACTGTTATTTCAACTATTTATCTTCATATGGTAGGTCTAGTGAATCAACAATGTTCCTGCTGGGTTCTCCTGAGCAGTGTAAAGTTTGGTTTATGATACCAAAAAGTTTGAGATGCTTTGGGGGCTATCATAGTTTAAACTTAGAAAATGATCTTAGGTTCTTTTTTCTTTTCCTTGAAAAGGAGAGAACTCTATAAAAAGAAAAAGATTCATTTAGAGGCTGAAAAAATATACCTCCCTTTTTTATCCCACCCAAAAAGTTAATATTCTCTAAACTTTACTGCAAATACTCAACTGTGTCTTAATACAGCAGCCCTTCTTCTCTCCTCCCGCGCCCAAATTGCTAAGCATGTTAGAGAAAATACCTCCACAGTGTGGACCAGTGCCATTAGAGACTGATGGTTAATGGCTTCAGCCAGGTTCTCAGTGCTGCTTAGCAATCCTTCCCCTGTCCCTACTCATCTCACTCTTCTGCTTCCAACTCTGACAATTTCAAGTCTTCACTATTTTTCTCAAGTCTCCACACATGCTAATCTCCTTTACTCTTACCAGTAACATAGCTTCATAATACCCAGGGAAAATAGAGGACATCAGGTATGACATCACTCTCATTCTTATCTGTATCCATATCCATGTCTTCTCTCTGCTTTCCTAAGAAAAGCAGACCAGTCCTCTACCTCTGCTGTGTATTTTCTCCATTCCTACTTTCTTCATCATGGTTATTCATTATTATTACCTCTTTATAGCATCGACATATAAATATTCACGAGCTTCTCTCATCTCTTAAAACAATACCCTCTCCTCCATCTTCAACGCTCTCATTATTTCTTTCACTCTTTTTCCTACCTTTCCTGACCATGATGATTGAACAGTTGTTTCTATTCATTGTTTCCATTTCTTCTATTCCCATTCATCATTAAGATTCTTACTCCTCACCTGTTATCTGATTCCTAAAACCTAATTGCCAAATTCAAAGTATAGTTTTCCATCCTATGTGTTTGACATTTCTGCAAGCTTGAACTCTCTTCATTCCTTCCTTAACACTTTCTTTTCTTGGCTTCTGTGATATTGTTTTCCTCATTTTTCTTCTATCTGTCTAAATGTTTTTCAGTCTTCTCTAGCTTTTCTTTTCCTGTTAAACTCTCTGATGGTTACTGTTTCTTTTTTCTTTTCTTTCTTTTTTTTGAGGTACCAGAGCTGGGGATTGAACCTGGGACCTCGTATGTGGGAAACCGGCGCTCAACCACTGAGCCACATTGGCTCCTCTGAGTTGGTTTTTTTGTTTGTTTGCTTGTTGTTTGTTTTTTATTTTTTGTTTTTAGGAGGCACCAGACACTGAACCTGGGACCTCCCATGTGGGAACCTCAACTGTTTGAGCCACATCCACTCCCTACTGTTTTAAGATTCTGTCCTGAGCACTCTTCAGTTTACACCTTGTCTCATCTTTTCTTGTGGCTTTAACTAATCACCTCTAGTCTCCCAAATCTATTTCTCTAGCCCAAACCTTTCTCCTAAGCACCATGTCAATATTTACAGACATCTGGCAGCAATAAACTAAACATGTCAACACTAAACTCTTAATTTACCTTCTCTTGCCCCTTACCTTCCCCAGATCTGTTCAGCTTCAGTTCCATGTTTCAAATAATGACATCACTGCTCTCTTACAGAATCTTGGATGTCATCATTGACTTCATTTTCTATCACCGTCCATATTCACCATTTACCTCAGTCATTGAATCTTTTCTTTTTTACCCACTAAATATTTGTCCAGTCTATCCAGTCTTCTTCATTCCTACAGCCACTGCCTTAGTCCAGGCTCACATCTTCCTTGGCCTTGGTTATTATGTTGTTCTCCTAGCTGGTTTTCTTGCCTCTCTTCCCACCATTCCTTCTTATTGCCACCTGTATTAGTCAGCCAAAGGGATGCTGATGCAAAATACCGGAAATCTTTTGGTCTTTATAAAGGGTATTTATTTGGGGTAGAAGTCCACAGTTACCAGGCCGTAAAGCATAAGTTACTTCCCTCACCAATGTCTATTGCCACGTGTTGGAACAAGATGGCTGCTGATGTCTGCGAGGGTTCAGGCTTCCTGGGTTCCTCTCTTCTCGGGGCTTGCTTGTCTCTGGGCTCAGCTCCTCTGCTATCTCCACAAGGTCAGCTGTAGACTATGAGGCTCTCTAGGCTTTGCCTCTCTCCACAAGGTCAGCTGTAGACTCTCAGGCGAATGGCTCATCTCTATCCCGGGCCCTTCTCTCCTTCCTCACAAACAAGCTCCTCCGTCTGCTGGCCTCCCCGGGCTCCAGCATCAAAACTCAAACATCAGAACTCCAACTCAAAACAACTCCAATTCTGTCCTTTGCCGTGCCTTTTATATTTGATTCCCCACCCACCAAGGGGTGGGGCTCAATGCCCTAATCACAATTTAATCATGCCCAGATTAACAGACCAGTTTACAAGCATAATCCAATATCTATTTTTGGAATTTATAACTATATCAAACTGCCAAACTGCTACAGCACAATACTATCATTCCTCCATACTAAAGTGCACATTGGATCAGGTCACCCTCTTGCTTGACATCCCATACTGTAAATGCCAAATTCATTAGGGAGGCATATAAGATTCTGCATGGCCTGGTTCTTATAACTGTCTTTCTGAAAGTCTCATATCCTGTATATTTCCCACACAAATGTTATACTCCTTGCCTTTACACATTCAATTCTCTTATTCCATGTTTTGCCATTTTGTTCATTTGGTGAATTCCATCACATTTTTCTAGATTATCTAAATGTTATTTGAAACCTTTCCTTGAAACCTTCTTTCCCCCTGGGCAAAAGTAAGGGATATCTCTTATGCATACACCAGTGTGTGCATTTATTACATAGTCTTATAATAATGCTTTACTATTTTATTTTACTTGTCTGCCTCTGAAGTCATTGTGGTACTAGCTAGATACATTTGGAATTACTTCAGATATTATTGTTCAAATGAAACTCTTCCTTTTGTTTTTTATATATAAAACCATTTTTAGGAAGAAAAGTATGTATAGATAAGCAAAAAAATTGTTTCTCAGTCTAATGGTAATTGTTCTTTACCTTCCACATGAAAAATGATTGAATTACTTCTATTTATAAAATTATATTCCATTACATTCAAACTACAAAACAGGTAATCAAAGCACATTTTAGTATAAACTCAGACACGGTATTTGAAAGTCATTTAAAGACCTGGAAACACGGATTTTAACTGTCGGTTGTCAACAGCATCCTACCAGACACTAAAATGCTTTGTGAATCTTCACAAGTGATTTCCTGACAGAGAGGTAGCAAATAAACTATTTTGAGAAGGAGGTTAAGTGATTGGGAAGGTAGGACAGGTGAATTAGGGTATCTGCATATGAAGGAAAACTTAGCTAAAGCATCAATCTTACTGAAAAATTTCTTTAGAAATGATAGCCAGGAGAGGAATATGCTTCTCAAATCTAATCTTCTCTAGGGAAGTATTCCTATTTTATCCTTATGGATAGAGAAACTTTAAGATAGATCACTTCTGGCCATGACTAAAAAGGTTCCTGGCCCATCAACAAAGGTCAAAATTCCTCATATTTTTAATTCCTCAATTGTAATACAGTTAATGTGCCTCAAAGCAGCAATGATGATGTAGACATTCTTAGCAGCCAGAAAGTATTAATAAATTTCATGGAATGCAAAGGCAATTAAGTTAAAAAGGGTAAGTTTAAAATTATTTCTAATTCTGAATAATGATTGAGGCATGTTCTTTATGAATATGATATAAACTGTCTTTCATTGGATTAACTTTAAAAATTCACCTTTACTACGACAGGGTCAACAAGGAATGTCTGTTTTTTTCCTAAATCTTTGATAGTATCCCTTTGACTGAAAGTTCTACTAGTGATCAATATTTCTGTTGAAAATTATTACATTATAAATTGTGTATAAAATGTGTTCTCTTACTGAACTATTCTCACTTTAATTTTATATATATATATTTTTTTTAATTAATTAATTTATTTTTTTTTTACTTTTTATAGATAAACTCATTGGCGTTCATTGTACTAATGGAATTAACCGAACAGGATACCTTATCTGTAGGTAAGAATAAGTACTATATTTTCAAATCTGTCTTCTTGAAAAGAAATAAAAAATTCAATCTTACCTATCTTATAAAATTAAAATCTTATTTTTTGTTCAGGTATCTCATTGATGTTGAAGGCTGGGAACCAGATATAGCAATTCAAGGTATTACAAAGTTTACCTAATAGCCAGGGCAAAAGTTAAGAAAATGTCTAGTGTCATGTAAATTAATATGGATCAAAATATGGATAATATTGCTTTTTTCTTTTGATTTTAAGATATTTTGCTTTTCTATCAGTACCTTTTCAGCTTAATACATTTAAACCAGACTTTTTAGTATAGCCAATGATGCAATAAGATGATTTTTAAAAACTAATGAAAAAAATAGAAATCTTAAAAATTAGTAGTTTTTTTTTTTTTTTTTTTTGAGGTACAGGGGCCAGGGTTTGAACCGAGACCTCACGACCTCATATGTGGGAAGCTGGCACTCAACCACTGAGCCACATGAGCAACCCTGAGTAGCTTTTTTGTTTGTTTGTTTGTTTGCTTGCTTGTTATTGGTTTTTTGTTTGTTCTTAGGAGGCACTGGGGATCGAACCCGGGACCTCCCATTTAAGAAGAAAGGTCTCAGCTGCTTGAGCCACATCTGCTCCCCAGTAATGTTTTTGTTGTTGTTGTTTTCAACTTTTTTTTTACTTTATTTTGTACATTTAATAATTGAAAATATAAACAATTAAAAACTAAAAAGTAAACACAGATGAATAAATATATACATTTCTCAATTATATGTAATGGATACATATAATTTTTTTTTTTTTTTTAAGCAAACAATATGTTACACAATATATTTGCTTCATAGTAACATACTCATACAGTATTTGTCCGTTTGTGTCTGGCTTGCTTCACTCAACATAATGTCCTCCAGGTTCATCCATGTTGCTTTATGACTTCATTTCTTCTTACAGCTGCATAATATTCCATCGTGTAACTAGACCACAGTTTATTTATCCATTCATCTGTTGATGGACACCTGGGTTGTTTCCAACTTTTGGCAATGGTGACTAACATTGTTATGAACATTGGTGTGCCAATGTCTGTTCGTGTCACTGCTCTCAGTTGTTCTGGGTATATACCTAGTAGTGGTATTGCCAGGTCAGTGGCAAGTCTATATTCAACTTCTTTAGGAACTGCCAAACAGCCCTCCATAGTGGTTGTACCATTCTGTGTTCCCACCAACAGTGAAGAAGTGTTCCTATCTCTCCACATCCTCTCCAACACTTGTAGTTCTCTGTCGTTTTAATAGTGGCCATTCTGATAGGTGTGAAATGATATCTCATTGTAGTTTTGATTTGCATTTCCTTAATCATGAGTGATGTTGAGCATTTCTTCATGTGTTTTTTTGCCATTTGTATTTCATCTTTGGAGAAATGTCTATTCAAGTCTTTTGCCCATTTTTTAATTGGGTCATTTGTCTTTTTATTGTTGAGTTGTAACATCTCTTTATATATCCTGGATATTAAACCCTTATCAGATATGTGATTTCCAAATATTTTTTCCCATTGAGTTGGCTGCCTTTTCTCCCTTCTGGCAAAGTCCTGTGAGGTGCAAAAGTGTTTAATTTTGAGGAGGTCCCATTTATCTATTTTTTCTTTTGTTCCATGTGCTTTGGGTGTAAGGTCCACGAAACCACCACCTACTACAAGGTCTTGAAGATGTTTCCCTACATTTTCTTCTAGGAGTTTTATGGTCCTGGCTTTTATATTTAGATCTTTGATCCATTTTGAGTTGATTCTTGTATAGGGGGTGAGGTAGGGGTCCACTTTCATTCTTTTGGTTATAGATATCCAGTTCTCCCAACACCATTTGTTGAAGAGACTGTTTTTTCCCATCAGCGTGGGCTTGGTAGGTTTGTCAAAAACCAGTTGACTGTATAGGTGAGGGTATATTTCTGAGTTCTCAATTCTATTCCACTGATCGATGTGTTTATCTTTATGGCAGTACCATGCTGTTTTGACGACTGTACTTTGTAATATGTTTCAGGATCAGGCAGTGAAATTCCTCCCACATTGCTCTTCTTTTTTAGAATGCTTTTGGCTATTCGGGTGCCCTTACCCTTCCAGATGAATTTGGTAATTGCCTTCTCTAATTCTGTAAAGTAAGCTGTTGGGATTTTGATTGGTATTGCATTGAATCTATAAATCAGTTTGGGCAAGATTGACATCTTCACTATATTTATTCTTCCAATCCATGAACACAGAATGTCTTTCCATTTGTTTAGGTCTTTTTAAATTTCTTTTAGCATTGTTTTGTAGTTTTCTGCATATAGGTCCTGTACTTCTTTGGTTAAATTAACTCCTAGGTATTTGAGTCTTTTTGTTGCTATTGAAAATGGAATTTTCCTCCTAATTTCCTCCTCAGATTGTTCAGTACTAGAGTACAAAAACATTACTGATTTTTGCGTGTTGACCTTGTATCCTCCTACTTTGCTGAACTCATTTATTAGTTCAAGTAGCTTTGTTGTGGATAGTTCAGGATTGTCTAAATACAGGATCATGTCATCCACAAAGAGTGAGAGTTTTACTTCCTCTTTTCCTATTTGAACGCCTTTAATTTTTTTGTCTTGTCTAATTGCCCTAGCTAGAACTTCTAGTACAATGTAGAATAACAATGGTGACAGTGGGCATCCTTGTCTTGTTCCTGATCTTAGGGGGAAAGCTTTCAACCTTTCCCCATTGAGGATGATGTTGGCTGTGGGTTTTTCATATATGCCTTTTATCATATTGAGATATGAATTTTCCTTTTATTCCTTTCTTTTGAAGAATTTTTATCAAAAAAGGATGTTGGATTTTGTCGAATGCCTTTTCTGCATCTATTGAGATGGTCATGTGGTTTTTTTCCTTCAATTTGTTAATGTGGTGTATTACATTGATTGATTTTCTTATGTTGAACCAGCCTTGCATACCAGGAATAAATCCCACTTGGTCGTGATGTATAAGTCTTTTGATATGCTGTTGGATTCGATTTGCAAGCATTTTGTTGAGAATTTTTGCATCTATGTTCATGAGAGAGATTGGTCTGTAATTTTCTTTTCTTGTGGAATCTTTATTTGGCTTTGGTATTAGGGTGATGTTGGCTTCATAAAATGTGTTGGGTAATTTTCCCTCCTCTTCAATTTTTTGGAAGAGTTTAAACAGGATTGGTGTTAATTATTTTTGAAATGCTTGGTAGAATTCACCTGTGAAGCCATCTGATCCTGGGCTTTTCTTTGCTGGGAGATTTTAGATGACGGATTCAATATCCTTAATTGTGATTGGTTTGTTAAGTTCTTGTATTTCTTGTAGCGTCAGTGTAGGTTGGTTGTGCGTTTCTAGAAATTTGTCCATTTCATCTAGGTTGTCTAGTTTGTTGGCATATAGTTTCTCATTATATCCTCTTATGATTCTTTTTATTTCTGTGAGGTCATTTGTAATTTCCCCCCTTTCATTTCTGATTGTATTTATTTGCATCTTTTCTCTTTTTTTCTCTGTTAGTCTAGCTAGGGGTTTGTCAATTTTATTGATCTTCTCAAAGAACCAGCTCTTGGTTTTGTTGATTTTCTGTATTGTTTTTCTGTTCTCATTTTCATTTATTTCTGCTCTAATCTTTATTATTTCTTTCCTTCTGCTTGCTTTGGCATTGGTTTGCTGTTCTTTTTGTAGTTTCTCAAGTTGTTCAATTGAATCTTTGAGTTTAGCTCTTTCTTGTTCTTTAATATAGGCCTTTAGGGCTATAAATTTCCCTCTCAAGACTGCCTTTGCTGTATCCGATAAGTTTTGATATTTTGTGTTCTCATTTTCATTTGTCTCAATATATTTACTGATTTCACTTGCAATTTCTTCTTTGACCCACTGAATATCTAGGAGTGTGTTGTTCAGTCTCCACACATTTGAAAATTTACTTTTTTCCTGTCTGTTATTGATTTCTAGTTTCATTCCATTATGATCTGAGAAGGTGCTTTGTATAATTTCAGTCTTTTTATATTTATTGAGAGCTGAATTGTGACCTAACATGTGGTCTATCCTGGAGAAAGATCCATGGGCACTTGAGAAGAATGTATAACCCGCTGAGTTTGGATGCAGTGTTCTGTATATGTCTGCTAGGTCTAACGTGTTTGTCATGTTGTTCAAGTTATCTGTTTCCTTGTTGATATTCTGTCTAGTTTTCTATCTAATGATGGGAGAGGGGTGTTGAAGTCTCCAACGATTATTGTAGAAATGTCTGTTTTTCCCTTCAGTTTTGCCAGAGTTTGTCTCATATATTTTGGGGCACCCTGGTTAGGTGCATAGATATTTATGACTGTTATATCTTCCTAGTGGATCATCCCTTTTATTAATACATAATGGCCTTCCGTATCTCTTATAACTTTTTTGCATTTAAAGTCTGTTTTGTCTGATATTAGTATAGCTACCCCTGCTCTTTTCTGGCTACTCTTTGCTTGGAGTATCTTTTTCCAACCTTTTACTTTCAGCCAGTTTGTATCCCTGGGTCTGAGGTGAGTTTCTTGTAAGCAGCATATGGATGGCTCATGTTTTTTTATCCATTCTGTCAGCCTGTATCTTTTGATTGGGGGATTTAATCCATTCACATTCAATGATATTACTGAAAATGCACTATTTATTTCCTCCATTTTATTCTTTGGTTTTCATATGTCATCTTGTTTTTGTCTCTTTTTTTACTCTTTCAGTTATCCTTTCAGCTTTTCTTTCTTCTATACTCTCCTCCAAGCCTCTCTCTCCTGTCTTTTTTCTTTCAGGTTCTAAGGTTTCCTTTAATATTCCCTGCAAATGTGGATTATTTTTTGCAAACTCTCTTAGTTTCTGTTTGTTTGTGAATACTTTATATTCACCTTCATATTTGAAGGACAATTATGCTGGATAAAGAATTCTCAGCTGGCAGTTTTTCTCTTTTGGTTTCCTACTGTATCATACCACTGTCTTCTCACCTCCATGGTTTCTGAAGAGAAATCTGCACTAAGTCTTACTGGACATCCTTTGTACGTGATCGTTTGCTTCTCTCTTGTTGCTCTGAGAATTTTCTCTGTATCTTTTACATTTGACATTCTGAATAGTATGTGTCTTGGCGTAGGTCTATTTGGATTTATTCTCATTGGGGTACGGTGTGCTTCTTGGACATGTAAGTTCATTTCTTTCGTGAGAGTTGGGAAATTTTCAGCTATTATTTCCTCAAATATGCTTTCTGCCCCTTTTCCTTTCTCTTCCCCTTCTGGAACTCCCATGACACGTATGTTGTTGCGTTTTATGTTGTCATTCAACTCTCTGAGTCCCTGCTCAATTTTTTCCATTCTTTTCTCTCTCTGTTCTTTTCTCTCTTCAATTTTAGCTGCTCTGTCTTCGGTATCACTTATTCTTCTGTCATTTTGAGTCTGCTGTTGTATGCCTCAAATGTGTTTTTGACTTCACCTATTGTGTCTTTCATTCCCATGAACTCCGTTACTTTTCTGTTCAGGATTTCTAATTCTTCTTTGCATTCTCTCACTGTCTTCTTGATATCATTTATCTCTTTAACTATATTGTCCTTCATCTCATTAATTTGATTTTGGAACTTTGTGCTCATCTCACTGATTAGTTTTCTCAAATTCTGCATCTCTTCTGGGTCTTTGATGTATTCCTTTTCTTAGCCATGCCTTCTATTTTCTTAGTATGGCTTGTAATTTTTTGCTGGTGCTTAGGCATCTGGTTAGGTTGTATTTTACTTAGATGCTCTATCTCTTTTTCTTTTATAGGGTTTTAGTGGCAGGAGGCTGTGAGTTACCCCAGCTCTTTGATTTTTGGCTCAACTTTGATTGTTAGGATTGTTCTGCTGGTTGCTCAAAACTGAGCACTGGACCCAGTAATTGGTTGTAGAGTCATTTCCTAGGGCCTTGGGCAGGGAGGCTATAGAGGCCAGGAAAAGCCTCTCCTACTTATTAATTTTCTTATGTGCACTTCCTTGGTCTGCCAGGAGATGGTGCTCGTTGGCAGCTCTCAATTCAATGCCTGGTCGGAGTGTATTTGTTGTGACACAGACCAGATCAATGTGATCGAGCTTTCTGTCTGGGGGCTAAGAGCCTTGTAATTCAAACCTTCTGAGACAGTTCTCCAGACTTCTCTGGTAGCATCCCCCTTTTCCCAGCTAGGAAATATTTCCACTCCCTTATGAATCCTCAACAATCATTCCCTGTTAGTAGAGGAGGAGATTGGGAGGTTTGTATATCTTTAACCCCTTGCAGGCTCCAAGGCAAACAATGGCGCATCCCCACCCAGCCTGGAAGGGCTCTCGGGACAGGGCAGACCAAACCTTCGAGTCAAAAGTAGGGTCAGGCCCAGGCTCTCTCTCCCCTCTCCCGTGGATTCCTCAACAATTAGTCCAGGCTATGATTCCTCAACAATTAGTCCAGGCTAGAAGAGAGGGAGGTTGCGAGGGTCGGATTTCTCTAGTTCTTCCTAGGCTTCCAGGGCAAACCGCCGTGTGGAAGTGTCTGTGGGTCTCCACAGCCCAAATTTGCAGGTCAGAACCTGAGTCAGCCTATGGCTGTGTCCCTCTCTCTCCTCTTTCCTGGGGTGGCAGATCCCTGGAGCCCCCTTTGTCTGTGGTTGCAGGCTCAGAGGCCCGAGAATTCGAAAGAGTGTGGGGGAGGGTGCCGGCAGCAGTAGCCGCTGCTGGTTCCAACTCATGGTTCTGTCATTGTGATTTCCCTCTTTTGTCCCTCTCTCCTCTGGGTGGTGTGCAGCCTTCACCTGCTGTCCTAAATCCTAGAAGATCTTTTTCAGGGCTGTTTCAGCCTGTCCTCTAGCTATTTTTCTGGGGAAGAGATTCCCGTGTCTTACTAGTCTGCCATCTTCCCAGAAGTCCCAGTAATGTTTTTATATTAAATGTTCCTCTGTAAATTTTTAGGTCTCCTCACTGCTGCCTTAAGAAATCATTTTATTAATCATTTGTTTGTTGGTTAGAGAATTACAAGGATACTATCACATAATTTATCTCACTAATTTTATTTGATCAACATTAATCTTTCATTGATTTTTTTTTTTAGCTTTTGGTGAGGCCCGTGGTCATCGAATAGATGGATGTGTATACTTAAAGGATCTTAAAACTCGACCCATGAGAAGGTAATTTCTAAAAATGCTGTTGTAAATTATATCTTATACAAGAATCTTACACCTTTTTTAAAGATTATCTCCTATCCTTTGGAGATTTCTTACGTAGAAGTCTTTGTTACAGCTCTCATTAGAAATACAAACCAAAAGAGAGCTAAGGTCTGAGTTGTGACCATAACTAATTTTTTATGTTCAGTATATTCATAGATTCTCAGTAATTATCCTAAGGAATGTTAATCTTAGTCACAAATCTGCCATTGTTATCTATACAAAGATTCAAACTTTGTGATGACATATTTATCTAAAATTTGACAAAAATGCCTAAATTTGACATCATAGGGTGAGGAAGAAATTATTTTGAACTGGAAAACTTTTAAGTATACAGGTATTATTGATCACCTTTATCATGTAAGAGGAGCCTTAGAAAGGCTTCTATAGAGTGGTGTTTTCTGAAATTGACAAGAGAGAGCAGAATCAGCTGGAGAATGTGTTTAAAAGATAGATTCTTGGGCCCCATGCCATGAGCTGCTAATTTAATAGGTCTAGGGGGTGTCTCAAGAATTTAATTATTAAAAGTGTTCACGGTTGGGAACCAATGCATTTAGACCATATAGTGGTTTAATTTGAATTCCTGGTAGGTCTGTCAGGCTAAGTAAACTGTAAAATGTACCCTCCTGTAAATAAATAAGTTGACTTCCTTAATGGAGCTGTTTATCATAATCTTTTATAATATTTTGAGATTGCCTTTTAGAAATAAAAACATTGTGGCTATTCAGCCATTTGTTTTATTTTTTTATTTATTTACTTTGAGTAAATAGATAAAAGATGCAGATGCTTCATGATACTAAAACTAATGTGTCATCATAGAGGAGCATATTTTTCTTTGGCAGGTATGCCTGTGCCCTGAGATGATAAAAATTTATCCACAAACCATTGACTGGCAAATATAGTTAGAGATTCTCTTGTCCTCTTAGCATTCTCCAAATCATGGGATTTAAACAGTGTTCCACTTTGAGCCTGACTCAAGATAAGGTTGCTTTTCAGAAAGATTTTATAAGCTAAAAAATCCCTTCCTACCAGTTTCATTCTTCCACCTAACCCAGCACTGTAACTACTAACATCTGAATAAGGGAAGAAGCAGTATGGAGTAGAGAAAATTTTGTTGGAGGAGAGAATTTGTTGCTACCTTTATCCTTTGTCCTGAAAGCTCTCTGATCTGATCATATTTTGAAGAGCTCTTGAAATTCATATCCCAAATAGGGAAAGCAGACATTCTTCACCTCTATCCTTACAGAGACATTAACTAATTGCAGGGTCTGAAGGTAGTTGCATATCAAAATTTTTTTAAAAGGAAAGCGCAAATTTCTGATTATTCTAAGCTGTTCTGAGAACTCTGATAGTGAATGGAGATGAATGCAAAATATGAGTTTATTGAACTACTTGCTAATTCCTGTTTAATATTTCTTCTTATTATGATTAATCAACCCAGATATATAATTAATGAGAAAGACAGGATATAAAAAGGTATTTTTGCTTCAACTTCTATATGGCCTATTTTAACTTTCCTAGAGTTCAGTTGGTCTACAGAAAGTCCCATCTACTACCTTCCCAAAGGAAGGTGTGTATTGAGAATTTTAGGCTTGGAGAAATTAAAAGCTTTCTTCCATCGGTTTAGTAAATATTTTTATAGCCATCCAGATCATAGCCAAATATTTCCCGTGTTATAGGCCTCAATGTTCACTTGATCTTCTTCTCATTAGGATCACAAATGCCTAGTCATTGTCCACTGAAATCTTTGAACAATTTAAAACTTTGTATACTCGAGAAATTCTTGACAAAGAGTATCCTAGCTATGATGGGCTAGCTGTTTTTTTTCCTGCCTTATCTATTTGGGTCTTTGCTTCAGTGGAAATCTAATCTGGCCCTCAATATGTCATATTCTATTCCATAGAACAGCATATTCTTTGTTAAAGATCCAATAGTAAATATTTTGTGTTACAGGCTATAGTGTCTGTGTTACAACTACCCAAATCTGCCACTGTAGCATGAAGTTGATCATAGGCAATACTTAAAAATGGTCATCATTGTGTTCCAATAAAACTTTATTTACAAAAAAACAAATAGCTTGCTTGCTTAGCTTACTGACTACTGTTTTTTACTGTTCCATCTGCTGTGGTTTAACCTTATTTCTATCCTCAGTGCTAGGACAAAATACCTCTGTACTTTGTCTTCTCATAATTTGAAGAACGTGCTGTCCTATCAGTATCTCCACATCATTATCCTAATACCTATTTAGATGATTTAAGTACCTAGTTCACATTATATTCAATATTAGTATCTACACTGATAGTCCATCTGACTCATTGACCTTGGATTTCATTATCTCTTTGACATGAACTCTATGATTGCCCCAGCTTACTGCCTTGAGAGAGTTTCCAGATTGGCACAGGAAGAGGAAATTGAGGTAGAACTAGGTAGATTCCCTGTGTTGAGGACATAGACTTGAAAGTCCAGGGAGAACAAGGCAACTAGTGCTGTTAAAGAAAGAGCTGCATACGAGAAAATTCTAGAGATCTGCAGAGGGTCCCCCTGCATGCAAGGAAACTGTCTGTGCTGAGCAAAGAACCACTCAAAAAGATTAGAAGGTACTATACATTTATAGTTTATGTATGTTCATGAATGAATGGTATACTTCAATAAAATTTTATTAATAAAAAGTAAAAAAAAAAAAGATTAGAAGGAACAATACTTAGATCTCGCACAGGACCAGGCCTTTTCTACCAACCCCAGATTGGAAAACCGCACAATTTATGGGGTATTAGTTAAAATTCAGTAGAAGGGTCCTACCTCAGTAGGGGAATAATTAGCCTTCAACTTAGCACTGCTCTGGTCCCACCTAATAAATCTGATTCCACATAATAAATACGCAAATCCCAAAAGTAGCAAACTGTTTCAATTAACTTACCTGCCTCCCAGAACAAAGCTCAAGAATATATTTTGGAATACTAAAATATCCAGCACCCAACAAGATAAAATTCATAATGTCTGGAATTTAATCAAAGATTAGCAGTCAAAGAAACAGGAAAATATGACTAGAAATAAGGGGAAAAATCAAAATGAACCCGGAACTGTCCTAGATGTTAGAATTAGAAGTCAAGGACATTAAAATGTCATTTTAACTGTATCCCATATATTCAGAAAGATAGATGAAATATTGACTATGTTAAGTATAGATGTGGAGGATATAAAGAAGACCCAGTACCATTTGTTGAATAGACTGTTCTGACCAAACTGGGGGGTTTGATAGCCTTGACAAAAATCACTTGAGCAGTGTGAAGTGTGAGACTTCCAATTTTGTTCTTTTTCAAGATATTTTTGGCTATTTAAGAACCCCTTACTTTTCCAAATAATCTTGATATTTACCTTCTCCATTTATGCAGAGTAGGCTGTTGGAATTTTGATTGGGATTACGTTGAATATATAAATCATTCTGGGTAGAATTCACATCATAACAATATTCAGTCTTCCAATCCATAAGCATGGAATGTCCCTTCCATTTTGCATGTTGATCTTGTACCCCACTCCTTTGCTAAATTCGTTTATTAGCTCTGGGAGTTTTTTTTTTTCCCAAAACTATCTATATATAGGATCGTGTCATCTGCAAATAGGGCAATTTTTTTCTTCCTTTCCAGTTTGGATGCCTTTTATTTCTTTTCCTTGCCTAATTATTCTGGCTAGAACTTTAGGTACAATGTTGAATAACAGTGGTGACAGTGGGTATCTTGATCTTATTACAGCTCTTAGAGGGAAAGCTTTCAGTCTTTCACCATTGAGTATGATGTCAATTGTGGGTTTTTCATATATGCCCTTTATCATGTTGAGGAAGTTTCCTTCTAGTCCTATTTTTCTAAGTGTTTTTATCAAAAAAGGATGCTGGATTTTGTCAAGTGCCTTTTCTGCGTTAGAGAGGATCATGTCTTTTTATTTTTTTTCCTTCATTTTGTTGATGCATGATATATTACATTAACTGATTTTCTTACGTTGAACCCTCTGACGTGATTGAGATACTTATTTTCTTTTACCTTAGAATAGAGGTTTTCAAAACTTGATTGTGCATTAGAATTTAGGGGAGTAGGGTTTTTTTGTTTTGTTTTGTTTTTAATTTTTAATAATCTCTCCGGTCCCACCCAGGAGCATTTAAATCAAAATCAAAAAGTAATTGTTTTGTGTAGCCAAGTCTGAGAACCCTCTGACTTGTCCTGATGAATTGTCCTGGTGAATCAGGGTTCTTTTTTACATCACTATGATCTGGCTTGCTCCTTAAACTAGAGAGGAAATGAGAAATTGAGTTTGTGATCTATGCCAGTGTATTGATTTTTTATTGCTATTGTAGTAAATTACCAGAAATTTATTACCTTATGGCTCTGTAAGTTAGAAGTTTGACATAGATCTAACTTGACTAAAATCAAGGACTGTGTTCCTTCCTGGTGGCTCTAAGGGAGAATTAGTTTCCTTGCCTTTTCCAGCTTCTAGAGACCACCCACATTCCTTAGCTAACCAGTCCCCTTCTTCCATCTTCAGAGCCAGCAGTGTTGTATATCTGCATTGCCTTTCTTCCCTAGCCACATCTCTATCTTACTACAGCAAGGAAGGGTTCTCCAATTTTAAGGACCCATATGGTTAGATTGGGCTCACCTGGATAACTCAGGGATAATCTGCCCATCTCAGGATCCTTAAATTAATCACAACTGCAAAGTCACTTTTGCCATATAAGGCAATATAGTCACAGGTTCCAGGGATTAGGTTGTGGACATCTTTGGTGGACCATTATTCTGCCTACCATAGCCAGATTCAGAAATTATATCCAATGCATCAAATATAGACCAGTTTTGAATAGCCTTTTTGGATCAAATACCACATAGGTTATTCATAAATATTTGTTGGATTGAAGGGAGTTGAAACAGCGTTTAGGTGTTTGTCCACTGCGTAGTTTAATAAGGATGACACTGGTCTTAGGAATCAGAAATGACTCCTGGAATTCTCCCACTTTCTACCCTCAAGTAATCTATCCTTTCTAGGCTTCACTTTCCTTATCTTTAAAATGAGACATTTAAAGAAAGAAAAAAGATTTTAAACTTTGATGATAGCAAGGTCCTGTGCAGATTTAAAATATTGTGCTTGGCTACTTCTAAGGCCCAAATGTTAAACTAATACCACCCATGTGATTTCGGTTTTCTGTGAGGGTGTGTAGTTAATACAAAAATAAGCAACTGCCTGAAAATTTTAAGAAATACCTTTTGGCTCTGGGTTCCTATGAATGAAAGGGATACTTAGGTGCCTAGGTGAGCTACAGTTCAGAAAGAAGATAGACTTGTTGTTCTGTGGAGGCTGAATATCAAGATATTTGAGACTAAATATTGTTCGTAGGAAAAGAGAGGTCCTGCTCACATAACCTAGAGATTCTCAGCCAAGATTGGAAATAGAAATAGTCTCACCTGGAAGGAATATATATTTACTCAAACCATATATTTACTCAAACCACAAAAAGTACTTTGAACTAGGAATAGGCTAGACTTGACTAAATCTTTTTCTGGAACTCTTTTTTTTTATTGTTGTTAAATTTTTAAAACAATTTATTGAAGTATATCATTCATACAAGAAGATACATAAACTATAAGTGTTCAGTAAACATCGTGAACTTACAAAACAAACATGCATAACATCGTACAGGGCTCCCACACATCACCCCCCACCCTAAACACCCTGCATTGTTGTGAAATATTTGTTAACAAATCATGAAAGAGCATCATCAAAGTTATAGTCCTTATCTTCCTCCCCTTTGGAACTCATTTTGACTTATGAATTAAATGGAACAAAGCTGGGCACTGTTGTGTATTTGTAATCAATTACTTCTTTTGGAAAGAGGCAATATAACTTAATGGTTAAGAGCATGGTCTCTGGGGCCCTTATGTCCTTATTAACTTTTATGATCTCTTTTCAACTATGTCCTAACAGTTGAAAATCCTGTCTAAAATTTTGCTTGACTCATGATCTTTACCTCATTGTTTTAGCTTTATTTTTCCACTATGGCAAATGGCAAAATAGCCATAGATTTTTTTCCCCAAGATAAAAATGATGTGAAACTTTGCTTTTTTTTTTTCTTATTTGTTGTTCAACTTATGTTTCTAAAATCCTATAACTGTTTCTGATTGAAACTCATGTTTTTTTTTTATTGGTATTTTTTCTCTAGTAATCTTGGAATGGATGTCTGGGATTCTGGTGATGATACAAATCTCCCATCCAATTCTATGGAAGAATCCAGAGATTGGCCCTCAAATGAAGACTTTTATGGGTAACTTTTAGTAATGTGGTTTTGGATGAATATTTTATTAAAGTTATGAAACATATTCTTTGATAATGATAGAGTAGAGGGTGAAAAAAACATGGAACTGAGAAGCAGGATATATAAGTTCAAATCTTAGTTCTGCCACTTACTAATTGTATGTGACTTAGAGCAATTGACCTAATCTTTTCAAGCCACAGTTGTTTATTTAATGTGTGACATGAAACAATTGGACTAGATCAGTGTTCCTTAAGCTGTGTTCTAAGGACATATGAAACTAGTGTTTTGTGAGGTATTACTAGTTTTCCAGGAAAAAAAGTGTTTTTTTTTTTTTGTTTTTTTTTTAAGTCAATTAAGTTTGGGAAATGCAGTCTATCACCATGAACATTAATGCATTAAAAGCCCTTAGAAGTCTCGCAGTAAAGAGATTTACTAAATTTTATTTAACCCAGCATTTCCCCAACTTATTTGAGCACAGAACTCTCTTTTTTTTTTTCCACAGAACAAGCATTATCATGATGTGGGACACTAATGTTCTCCAAACTGTTTGAGAAATTATGAACTAGGTAATTTCTATAATCTCTTCAAAATCCAAAATTCTATGATTCTGAATAATGATTTGTATTTGTTCTTACCAATATATCAGAAACTGAATTAAGGCTATCAAATGTATTATAATCTGTTCTTTGACTCACATAAATATATATTTTTAATAACATATATACAGTGAAACAGTATCTTGAAATCTTTTTCTCTATCTTTACTAAAAATCATTTGTTTTCTTCTGCCAACATTTTTCTCTCTAAATTTATCTCAGAATACACAGTACTATTTTAAATGATGAGACTATTAGGTCATTTGGATTTTTTTTTTAATGATATTCTGTAACTATTATTACATTATATTGAGATTATGTACTGTGAATTGATTTTTTTTTAATTAGAGAAGTTGTAGGTTTACAGAAAAGTCAAGTGAAAAATACAGTGTTCCCATATACACCCCAGTTGTTGACACTGTGCATTAGTGTGGTACCTTTGTTGCAATTGATGAAAGAATATTAAAATGGTATATAGTCCATACATACATCACCCTATTATTAATACCTTATATTAGTGTCGTACATTTGTTATATTCATGAAAGAACATCCTTACACTATTAATCCCAGTCCATTGTCCACAACAGGTTTCACTGTTAACACAGTACCATGTTTTATTTTCTGTCTTTCATCATTCTAGTAACATACACGACCCAAAAGTTCCCCTTTCAACCACATTCATATACATAATTCAGCACTTTAATTACACTCACAGTAATGTTCTACCATTACCACCATCTATTTCTAAACCTTTACAATCAACCTAAATAGAAATTCTGTACAAATTAAGCATCAGCTCCCCATTATCTACCCCCAATCTATCACCTGGTAACCTATATTTTAGATTCAAATCCTATATATAAGTTTGCTTATTATAACTAGTACATATCAGTGATATCATACAATATTTGTCCTTTTGTGTCTGGCTTATTTCACTCAGCTTAATGTCTTCAGGTTTCATCCATGTTGTTGCATGTATCAGGACTTCATACCTTTTTACAGCAGAATATTCTATTGTACATATATATATTGTTCATTCATTGATTGATGGACATGTGTGTTGTGTCCATCTTTTGGCAATTGTGAATAATGCATTATGAACATCAGTATGCACATATCTGTTTGAATTCCTGCTTTCAATTCTTTTGGGTATATACCTACTAGAGGGATTGTCGGCTCATATGGTAATTCTTCATGTAGCTTTCTGAGGTACTACAAAACTATTCCATAGTGGCTGTACCAATTTACACTCCCACAAGCAATGAATGAGTGTTGTTTTTCTCCACATCCTCTCCAACATTTGTAATTTTCTGTTTTGTTTTGTTTTTTAACAGTAGCCATTCTAGTGGATATGAAACTGTATCACGTTTTTGTTTTGATTTACATTATCCTAATAGCTAGTGATATTAAGCATCTTTTCATGTGCTTTTTAGCCATTTGTATCTCCTCTTTGGAGAAATGCCTATGCAAGTCTTCTGCCCATCTTTTGTTTGTTTATTTTGTCTTTTTTTTTTTTTTTAATTTGTTTTGTTTTGTTTTTATTTTTTTCTCTGCCCATTTTTTAATTGGGTTGTATGCCTTTTTATTGTTGCATTGTAGAATGTCTTTATATATTCTATGTATTAAAACTTTATCAGATATGTGGTTTCCAAATATTTTCTCCATTGAGTACGTTTTCTTTTCACTACTGATTTTTGCATATTGATCTTGTACCCTGTGTCTTTGCTGAATTCATTTATTAGCTTTCTGGTAGCTTAGTTGCTAATTTTGGAGGGACTTTTAATATATAGGTCATGTCATCTATAAATAGTGAAGGTTTTACTTCTTCCTTTCCAGTTTGGATGCTTTTTATTTCTTTTTCTTGCCTGATCACTCTAGCTAGAACTTCAGATACAATGTTGAATAACAGTGGTAACAGTGGACATCTTTGTTTTTTTCTAGATCTTAGAGGGAAAGCTATCAGTCGTTCACCATTGAATATGATACTAGTTGTGGGTTTTTCATCTTGAGGAAGTTACCTTCTATTCTTATTTTGCTAAGTATTTTTATCAAAAAAGGAGGCTGAGTTTTGTCAAATGCCTTTTCTGTATTGAGAGGATGATGTGATTTTTTTTCCGAAAGGATCGTGTGATTTTTTTTTTCCCTTCGTTTTGTTGATGTGATGTATTACATTAACTAATTTTCTTGTGTTGAACCACCCTTGTGTACCTGGGATTAAACCCACTCGATCATGGTGTATAATTCTTTTGATGTATTGTTGGATTCAATATGCAAGTGTTTTGTTGGGGATTTTTGCATCCATATTCATAGGAGATACTGGTCTGTAATTTCTTTTCTTGTAATATCTTTATCTGGCTTTCATATTAAGGTGATGATGGCTTTATAGAATGAATTCATTTATAGAATGAATTTCCTCCTGTTCAGTTTTCTGGAAGAGTTTGAGCAGGATTGGTATTAATTCTTCTTGGAATGATTGGTAGAATTCACCTGTGAAGCCATCTGGTCCTGGGCTTTTCTTTGTTGGGAAGTTTTAGATGACTGATTCAATCTCTTTAATATAATTGATCTGTTGAGATCTTCTATTTCTTGTAGAGTCAGTGTAGGATGTTATGTGTTTCCAGTAATTTGTCCATTTCATCTGGGTTGTCCAGTTTGTTGGCATACAGTTGTTCATCATATCCTCTTGTGATTCTTTTTATTTCTGTGTGGTCAGTTGTAATTTTATTTGCATTTTCTCTGTTTTTGTTTTTGTCAGTCTAGCTAAAGGTTTGCCAATTTTATTGCTCTTTTCAAAGAAGCAATTTTTGGTTTTGTTAATGCTCTATTTTTTTTTCTTTATTCCCAATTTTATGTATTTCTGCTCTAAACTTTATTTCTTTCCTTCTGCTTGTTTTGTGGTGTTTTTTTGTTTTGTTTTTTTCTTTCTAGTTACTCCAGCTGTGCATTTAGGTCTTTGATTTTAGCTCTTTCATCTTTTTTAATGTAAGCATTTAGGACTATAAATTTCTCTTTCAGCAATGCCTTCACTGCATCCCATAAGTTTTGGCATGTTGTGTTTTCATTTTTCTTTGTCTCAAAATATTTACTGATTTCCTGTGCAATTTCTTCTTTGACCCACTGATTGTTTAAGGGAGTATTATTTAACTTCCATATGTTTGTGGATTTTCCATTTCTCTGCCTGTTACTGATTTCCAGCTTCATTCTATTATGGTCAGGGAAGATGCTTTGTATGATTTCACTCTTTCTAAATTTATTGAGACTTGTTTTGTGACTTAACAGGTGGAGAATGATCTGTGTGCATTTAAGAAGAATGATTACACTGCTGTTTTGAGGTTCAGTGATCTGTATGTGTCTGTTAGGTCTAGTTCATATATCATTTTATTCAGGTTCTCTGTTACCTTATTGATCTTCTGTCTAGATTTTCTGTCTTTTGAATAGAGTGGTATATTGAAGTCAACTGTTATTGTAGAGGTGTCTGTTTGTCCCTTCAGATTACTAGTGTTTGCCTCATGTATTTTGGGGCATCGTGATTAGGTGCATAAATATTTATGATTGTTATTTCTTGGTGGATTGTACCTTTTATTAATATATAGTCCCCTTCTTTGTCTCTTATAACAGCTTTTGACTTAAAGTCTATTTTGTCCGATATTAGTATAACTACCCCAGCTCTATTTTGGCTACTGTTTGCATGGAATATCTTTTTCCATACTTTACTTTCACCCTATTTGTGTCTTTGGGTCTAAGGGGAGTCTGTTGTAAATAACATATATTTGGATCAATAGTGGGATCATGTTTTTTAATCCATTATGCCATCCTGTGCCTTTTGATTGGGGAGTTTATCCATTAATATTCAGTGTTATTACTGTAAAGGTAGTAAGTGCTTTGGTCATTTTGTCCTTTGGTTTTTATGTCATATCTATTTTTGTCTCTTCATTTATTGCAACTTGATAGTTGATCTTTTTTCAGGTGTCTGATCCCTTTTTCACTTCTGTTTCTGCATATTTTTAAATACTTTCTTTGTGGGTAACCTGGGGTTTATATTACACTACCTACATCTATAACCCACTAATTTGAAAAGATACCAGCTTAACATCAATAGCATATATGTTTTTTTTTCCCTTGGCTAACCCTTACCTTCCTGTTTCTCAATATGGTTTGTAATTTTTGCTGATGTCATGCCTTCTGATTTTCTTGACGAATAAAATCTGAAGGTCTATTTTTCTCTCTTGTTTAGGGTTTTATTGTTGATTGGCTTTGTGTTAAGATTCTTCTTTGATGCTTTGTCTAACTTATTCTAGACCAGGGGTTCTTAACCTTTTTTTTTTTGGCCAGTCATGTGAAAACCACAGACCCCTTTTACTAAGTACACATTATACTATGTGTTATTTAATAAATATATCACACCCACACCAACACATCCCTACAAGAATAATAATTTTTTGAATTTCAATTAAAGCTCACGGACCCCTTGTTAAGAACCCCTGTTCTAGACCTTTAGAATAGTCCTTTTACCTGTTCAGATTTTCTTAGCTCTTCTTCATCTGAATCTTGTCCTGGATATGCAGTACAATGTTTAAGATTGCCCTTTTTGTGCAGTTGTTTCACCCCTAGGAGAGAGCTTCATTTTCTCTATTCCTTCTCCTGGAATCTTAACTGTTCTTTCTGTTTTTGTGCAGGTTTTTCTCCCCAGCTCATATGATATGTTTTAATTTTCTTCCTCACTCAGTGCCCTGTTTACCTTATACTTTTAAGTTCTGGAACCCGTCCTACCTTACAGTAATTCAGTTTTAATCCCCCCTCCCCCACCTTTATTTTTTCTGTGAGGCTTTTCTGCTTCCCGTATCTTCCCTGTTAGGATATCCTGTCCCGGGAAGTCAAATGGGGTCAATCCAGAAATGTGAGTCACTTCAGGAAAGCCCTTTGGCTTTAAGTTGTCCAGCCAACTAAGACTGGATTGGGTGAGAGCACAACAGTTCTTGCCAGCCTTTCTATTGTGGTCCCCCCTTCCCCCAAATGTTTTTGTATGCAGCAGGCCTCAGCAGCTTGTGGACCGAATTCTGGGTCTCTTTGGACTTAGATCCCAGTGTCTGGATATGTGTGGAATTTCTAACTCACTGCTGGGAGGGACCCAGGCTGTGCTGCCTCTGTGTAACTCTCAAGCTGCATGGGACTGGGTGAAGGGGGAGGGAAATGGGAACCAATTGGTGGTCTGAAACTGAGTTTTCTTACCTGATATTTTTCTTCAATTCAGCATTTGTGGAGTCTTCTAGTTTCTACTATCCTCCAGAATTCTAAGCAAGTGGGATTTGTCCTTTTATTTGCTCAATCTTTGGGGAGGTTTTTTCAAGGGATTTCTTTTATCACTGTGTTGATAGAGTCACTGAACTAATTTTAATGCGAGTGAGAATAGGCATTAAGGGTTTCTTCCACTTTGTCTTCCAGCCTTAATTGTCGTGTTAAAAAACATTATGTATTTTGCAACCTGAACAGTTCTGATATTTCCTTCCCCCAGAGAATATTGAGCAGTGTTAGGCACTATGTTAGGCAAGAGCATCACAGAATAAATATAAAATGTATGATGGGTTATATAGATGTCCTCAGTTTAACATGGAACTTCATATCTGCCTTGACAATGTCTTTCTCTGACATAATTTCTGCTCTCCCGTTCTGAGGAAGCATGTGTTTATCTTCAAAATTGTAAATAACTATTACATTTCTGTTACTTGTGTATAAATCCTTTTGAAAGTTCCTCTTAGGAGTTCGTATCAGAAACTGTATTTCCAGATTTTGATTTTTGTTGTTGTTTCCTTTTATTTAGGTTGGATGTTGTATGTGTGTTCAGATGAAACTTTCCATTTTGTACTTGTTGGAAAGCACAGTTCTGACTATATGGTAAATTATTGTATATCATCCTAGGTTTTTTTTTCCTGTTCTAAATGCTTTCACTTCCTCTTTTCATCTCTGTCTCAAGTGGATGTATTTTTTCATGTTAAAAAAATCGTTTGATTGTTTTGTTTTCTTTTCTTTTCTTTTTGTTGTTGTTGTTTTGGTTTTTCTTTTGAGGTACCGGGGATTGAACCTAGGACCTTGTACATAGTAAGCAAGTGCTCAACCACTTGCACTACATCCACTCCCCTGATAGTTTCTTATAAAACTAAAAATGGACTTACTGTATGACCCAGCAGTTGCACTCTTGGGCATTTATGCCAGAGAAATGAAAGCTTATGTTCACCCCAAAACCTGTACATTAATGTTCATAATAGCCAAAAACTGGAAACAGGTATTATGTGTTATATCATAAATATATTTATATTATAAGCTTCTGTTAGTAGTTCTAGGAGTAAATAAGCTACAAATCAATATATATATATATATATATTTCAATGTATATTTTAATAGTTTCTTCTGACATGTGGTCAGTACAATAATCCAGTATGCCCTTAATTGTATTTCTAAGAGTAGCTCTTTAAACCCATCAGATAAATTGTGGTGAAAGTGATCAGGTTATTACACATTCCTTTAAATGAAAAGATGCTATGAAATATGTTGTTCACTTTTTACCAAACCAAACAAAACAAAAACCTTGTTCTGTTTAACAACAATACATTTTGTTTGGAAATTTATAAGCTGACAATTGCAGAAGTGAATTTGGGGCTCATAAACAAATACAGAGTTAAGAAAATGAAAATGAGACATAAATTAGGAGATATGACAACATATGTCCTGTTGTTTCATATGTCCCATTGAATTGAGTAAAAGGGTATTTTGCTAGTAACACAACATTTATCCTTTACTTATTGTTAAAATAAAAAGTATTTATAGCATGTATTTTTCCTTCACAGGTCTGGGAAAAAATCAAGGCTTCCTAATGATCAGCATCCTCAAAATGGTATACAGATAGAGGATTATGATTATGTCAACAATGGTCCTGCCAAGAGTCATGGGGATTTTTATGAATGCCAGTGTAATGACAGCATGTCAGAAGAAATATACTTGAGTGATTGGGATTTTGGTAACAAGGAACCAGGACCAAAATATTCATTTTTTGATAAT
The DNA here is from genome assembly GCA_026826555.1 of Tolypeutes matacus. Taxonomy (NCBI): domain Eukaryota; kingdom Metazoa; phylum Chordata; class Mammalia; order Cingulata; family Chlamyphoridae; genus Tolypeutes; species Tolypeutes matacus. The sequence continues at coordinate 990,589 of JAKSZT010000380.1, read as the reverse complement.
CACCAGTGTCTTGATATCTCCCAGGAGAAGTATTTCAATAACAAGGTATCTGCAACAAGACCAAGACCATTTCATGATCACCAGTCTCACAGTGACGTCTATGAACCAGAGCCTATAGATGATCTTGATTTTGTTAAAAACATTCATGGACAAAGGATGCATTCTGTTCATAACCATCACGCCTATAGTAACTTTCAGAAACAGTTTCAAGCGAAAAATGTTGGTTTTGTTAACAGAGGGCAGGGACAAAAACAACGACCTTTCCATAACCACCATGAGTACTCACCTAAATGTGATTTTCAGGACCAGTTACCTGACCAAAGTTTAAGTTACAGCAATAGAAGTGATTTTCAAAGGCAAAGACCTTTCCATCAGCACTATTCTCATGATGAAATGAATTTAGACGATTTAGATTATACTGATGAAATAGCAGGGCACACACTAGGACCTTTACATGACCATTCCAACAATGACCTCACAGAGAAAATGCTATTGAAAAAATGTGTTAATAGAAGCAGTGGACAAAGACTCCCACCCTTTCAAAAGTTTCAAAAACAAATGAAGTTAAGAAATTTTGACTTAAACAACTGTACTGGACCAAGGCAAATATCTTATTACAACCACCCATCTTGTGATCCACAAGAACAGATAGCATTAGAAGACTTGGACTTGGAACATGAAACATCTTTACAAAGACCAAGATCCTTTCAAGCCCACCTGCTTCCTGATAACATAAATTCCGACCAGTATTTAGACAAGTGAGTCATTTTGTTCTGTATGGTAAGGAACAGTACTTGATTTCAACAAAACACTTAGACTTCTTTCAAATTAGACTATTTGTATAAACATTCAAAACTGGCATAAATTATCTGTTTTTCTATAGATTCAATTTATAACCATGATTTATTTTAATTGCTATGAAATAGAAATTTCCATATTATTTTCCATGATTGAAGTCAATGTAACTAAAATTAGATTTAAATGGTTTAATTCTTGACCATGAGAGGTTCAAGAATATCATAAATGGAACTTTAAAGGAAACGCCATGATTTTTACATAAGGATTCTTTTTATGCATGTTACATATGTACTATAGAAATTATTTTTTATATACACAACCCAGGAGTCTTCTTTTTTATCACCCAGTAATTTTTTACCTGCACCACTCAGGGAGCATCAGGAGAGAATTGACCCTAGAAATTGAAGGACAGTGTAAGAAGGAGAAAGGAGAAGCAAGACAGGATAAAGAGAAGGCAAAAAGGTTATAAAAAGAGATAGAAATACAAAGAGAAGCCAAGAAAAGTGGGAGATAAACTGGAATAGAAAATAAGGCCATAGAAGAGAGAGAAGGTTTGAGAAGAGAGATGAAGACCTATATATAGAGAAAGTTATTATGTGTCTTTCCTTCTGATTTAGAATATGTCTAATTCAGTTATATAACATTTTCCTACATGTATTTGAATAGATGTGAACTGTTGCCTGAACCTGAGATCGGTCATCTTGCTTTTCTTTAGAAACTGTTTTTTCTCTCATAACTTTTCTATCAACATCTCATCTTTCTTTCTCACTTTTTTTTTTTTACTTCACAGGAATTTTGGCACTGATAATTACAGAGGCAGAAGTCAGAGGTAAATAATGGTATAGCTGTGTGACCTATTCCTAATCAGTACCATTGATGTGTAAACATATTAAAAAACAAGCATTTAATGAATTCACACATATTCAAAGTTACAGTCCCTGAAGGATTTGTCCATGACCTCATGAAATGACTGCTACTTATCCCTTTTGAGTGGGGGTTGCAAAAATGATTAATCAGTTCGTTTCTACCTGGATTTCCAGTGGCTAGCAGTTGGTACCAGTTAAGCCAGAACTTTGTTTCATTTCCTTTATGATAACTTAATTCTATTCCATGATCATAAGTCTACACCCTAATCCCAGCCCACTGTCTTACATTGGACAAGATAAAAGATAGGATTGGTCAATAAAAATCCCCTCCATTCCCTTAAGAAAATCTCTTTTACTAATGCTGAGCTAGCATTATAGTATTCAAAAGAGAGTATGTTTAAAAAAAAAAAAAAAAAAGCCTTTATTTTGGCTTCCTTTTAGAGTGGCCCTTCCAGAAAACAGTCGAAGAATACATCCTTCAAATGTATTTAACCACTGGGGACAGAAGAGATTCACACCGTATTCTTCACATGGACTTCCATCTTCTTGTGTACGCCAAGAAGATGGTTCAGCTGACTATTGTAGAGGTAAAAATCCAAGAAACATGGGACAGCGCAAAAGGTCATATTTTTAAGCTATTGAGTAATATTATATGTCTGTAGATTGCAGAACTACATAATTACCAACAAGAAAAAAACTACATTTGGTGCTGAGTAGTTCACTTTAAAACTATTGATTGCTTTATATTTGCCCCTTTTTGTCATTGTTTATGGGCCCAAATTCATTTCAAAATGAAAAAAATAGTTGTATGTCAAAAGACAACTTGTATTATAAAATTAGCTTCTACACTGTTTTGTTCTTTCAATTTTTTGTAAGAGTATTTATAAATATACCTAAGGAAACTGACAATGTGGAGTACAAGTAGTAGTTGCTTTTTCAGAATTGGAAATCTGATTTATTGAAGCTCTATCTTAGTTATATATGCTAATAAGACATATTTCTGGTTGCAAACCTTGTAATAAATAGTTTCCTTATAATTCATTTACGCATTCTGCAAATAATTACCATGTCCATGAAGCAAGAGATTGTAGCTTCCACCCAGGTGGTTAAACTACAAAATCATAGTTTTTTAACAACCCATCTGAACTAAATTACTGAAATCAACTAGCTCTTTCATCCCTGGTAGGGTGACAGGAGAAGGAAAAGTTCATCATAGACAGAAGTAATAAGAAACCAGCTGCACTTGTAAAGAATTTTTAAAGGTTGCATGTGGGTTGGCTTAATGGATCAGAATCCTGAGGAGCTCCAATCACAGAGCTGCATCCACCTACCAACTCTTTCCCATGGCTTTTACTGAGAACATGGAGGCAATATACACTAATGGGGAGGGACAGGGCAGGAGAGCTGGGAACATCTCTCCGAGGTCTTTGGACCTTCATCAAGCACAAAGCAGCAGAAGTTGGGGGCAAGGCAAGAAAGCTGAGAGATATCCTTCTGAGGCACACTGGATCTTCACTGAGTGTACAGCGGTGGCTCCTTGAAGGCTTAGGGAACAGTGAAAAGAAATCCCAAGGCACAAAAACTGACAAAAGAAGAAATATTTGGATTGTTGCATAAGACAAAGGAGTAAGCTTTGTAAGTGGTTCTTGAGCCGGTCTACTTTGGAACAGCCTGCTTGATGAAGTAAAACATTCAAGTAGTAGATGACCACTTATCTGAGAGCCAGTAGAAGGAACTCCATGGAATGGCACATAAAGATCCTTTATACCTAAAGTGTGTTACTGGAGAGCAGTATTTGGCATTACTTGGCAGCATAATAGGAATATAGAATCTCCGGCCTTACCCAGTCCTACTGAATCAGAAGTTTTATTTCAACAAGATCTTGGAGTGATTTGTATATACATTTCAACTTTAGTTAAATGATCTTTAAAGTTCATTCTAACTCTTAAATTTCTGCTTTTAATATGTACAATCAAGTGCTCTGTAGTGAGCTATACAGAGACGAAATGCATGGTTCAGTGTGGCTAGGCTAGAGTAATCAATGAAGGTTTCATTGAGGAATCAGGAGTTGGACTGGTCCTTAAAAGCTGGAGCAGGAGGATGGTCATGTCAAAAGATAACATAAATAAGGATATGGAAGCAGAAATAGTAGTATGGACAAGCCTGCCAAAAACAGAAGTGTTTGTAGTTGGTTTCATAGTGGACAAGGTTGGCTAAGACTATACCTTATTTCCTGCTCTAATACTCCTGAAGCTAACTTTTCAGAAAGAAGCGACAGATTTTGTTCCCAAGGAGCTTATCCCAGTGTATTAGTCAGGGTTCACTAGGGAAACAGAACTAACAGGAGATATCTGTAAATAGTATGAGGTTCCACATCCCCTTTCCCCAAGATGGCTCCTTCATCTGTCTGCTTGTTGTTTCTACTCATTGTCTGCTCATCTTCTTTAGGACGCACCTGGAACCAAACTCGGGACCTCCCATATGGGAGGTGGGTGCCCAACCACTTGAACCACATCCGCACCCTGCTTGTTGTGTTTGCTCATTGCATCTGCTTGTCTTCTTTAGAGGCACCGAAAACTGAACCCGGGACCTCCCATGTGGGAGGCAAGCACCCAACTGCTTGAGCCACATCTGCTGCCCCAGTATGAGATTTTATAAAATTCTCTCATGCAACCATGGGGATGCACAAGTCCAAATTCTGCAGGGCAGGCTGCAATCCAGGGGCTCCAATGAAGGTCTTTGATGAGTTCCCAGGAACTGGCTGTCTGACATAGAGCTGGGAATTCTCGGAATGCTGAAATCACTTCCCCTTTTAAGGCCTTCAACTAATTGAATGAGACATTGCTCTTTGCTGACAGCAATCTCCTTAGTTGTTTGTAGATGTAATCAGCCATCTATGCAGTCAACTCACTGATGATTAAAGTCCATGAAAGTCGTTGTATTACAATTAGCCCAGTGCTTGCTTGACCAGACAACTGGGCACCATTACCTGGCCGACTTAACACATTAGCCTAACCATCATAGTCTGCCCCTTGTCAACGTGGCAGCCATACACATCTTCTTAAACCATAGTCAGTCTCTAAATAAAAACAATAACATATCTATCTGGACATACATATATATGTATTTCCGTCTAACAACATTCAACTGTCCTGCATACAACCAGAAATTCACTATAATTTGCTCCAGAATGGGGTTCAAGTCCTTGGGTAATATTCATTCTTAACTTGACATCCTTAAATACTATAACATGAAACTAATACAACTTATGTCATACGATAAGGGAAAAAGGGAAGAAAATAAAGAGATTTGTTTTATGTACATATACAGACACTTATAATAAAACAAGGAAGAAATATTCATGACCATTATAGTCCTCGTTTCTGTAACTGGTCATGTGGTTGAAGTTTATATTTTCACTACTTTCTTCCACTACCCATTCTATGTTGCCTTTACCTTCAGCAAGCACCTCAGCTGACCGTAGTTCTTTGCCTGCTGGGGCAACCCAAACTTTCATGCCTGAAGATTCTGGGCCATTGTTAGTCCTCCCTGGATTGGGTTGTTGCAGTTTTCCCTTGACTTTAATCACAGGGTATGGTAGTACTAAGAGATGCCCTAGAGGATCTCCTGTATTCCAGGCAAACTCTTCTTTACCTCCATTGTGTATTTGCAGTCCTTTTTCCCCTTGATGGGATCAATCATCCCAGCCAGTACAGTAATTCCCTTCTTTGCCTGTTGATTCAAAGGCATGAGATGCCCAGAGAGGCTAGGTGGCAGTCTTTCAATTCAATGGAATCATTTTTGTGTTCCTTGGTGGAAGCACGCCTCCTCTTGGAAGTAAGACCTGTAGACTAGTGGAGCTTAAGGTTGATGGTATAGGAAGCAAAAAAATTCTTAGTGGATCACTGGGGGTATTAGTGAGTGGTGCCACTCCTGTTTCCACCAGTTGATTCCTGGACCTGTGAATCCTGGCTATGGCAGAAACAGCACCATAGAGTGGACACTGATTTAAAGCCTACACAGCCTCCAGTCCTACAACGTATTGCCACCTACTTGGCACCGTGTTTCTTCAAAAGGCCATTCCACTGTTTTATCAGTCCAGCTGCTTCAGGATGGTGGGGAACATGGTAAGACCAGTGAATTCCATGAGCATGTGCCCATTCTCGCACATCATTTGCTGTGTAGTGGGTTCCTTGATCAGAGGCAGTGCTGTGTGGAATACCGTGGTGATGGAAAAGACATTTGCTAAGTCCATGGATGGTAGTTTTGGAAGAAGTATTGCATGCAGGGAAGGCAAACCCATATCTGGGGTATGTGTCTATTCCAGGTAGAAAAAATCTACCCCTTCCATGATGGAAGTAGCCCAATGTAATCAACTTGCTACCAGGTGATGGGGAAATGTGTGGGGAGGGATGCATCTGGGGCATGCCTCTATGGCATATGAATATGTTCAAGCTGTCATGGGGTGTTGTCTCTGTGGGTGGAGACCCACACAATAACCAAAAGAATATGGAATTCTCATCTTGGGAAGTCCTACTACATTCTCTAATAGAGCGGCAAGAATCCCCAAGTACATGGGTAGTGCCTTGCAAAGGAGGACAGACCATTAACACCAGGCCCTTGATATTTATGGTTGTACTTAGAAATCTTTTCTTGTGAAGTTGAAAATTAGCCTAGTATTATATATTGCCTAAGAGTTACGCCCTGAAAGCCTCCTTGTTGCTCAGATGTGGCCTTTCTCTAAGCCTAACTCAGCCTGTAAATGCACTACCTTCCCCCCAGCGTGGGACATGACTCCCGGGAATGAGCCTCCCTGGCACTGAGGGATTATTACCAAGCGCCAACTAGCAATGCATTGACACTATAGGCACGGTAGACAATCTAAAGAATTTGGCACCCTGTCAGTGAACCTTACTTTGGAATATTTGCTCCCCAATGTAACAGAGTTAAGATTCCTTTATAATTTCCCTACACATGACTCCTCTGCCCCTTTTATTTGAACCTATAATTAACACTATGCTCATTAAATATATGTCCCAGAGACTTAAATCTTCAGCTGTTCATAAGACAGTTGAGCCCTGAATCTCAGCAGAGTTGCAACACCTACTCTTGTTCATTGCACTCTCCCAGGACAACTAGAAAAAGGATGATGGACATTGCTCATCCCAAAAAAAACAATACCTACAACTGCAAGCAAGACAGTTCCATCCATCTGCCCTATGGGATCCAAGGCCCCTCTCAATCAGAAACTGGGTATCACCATTCCAAAATCCTCAAGATTGAGGAATGAGCAAACATAAGGGGGGATGCAACTATGGATTTAAATAGTCATATGATTATTCTAGTAATGGAAAAACCTGTTTCATTGATAGAAAGACAGTTGCCACAAGAGGTTTTGAGGGGAGGGAAAGGGAAGAATAGATGTAACGAGGCATTTTGGGGACATTGGAATTGTCTTGCATGACATTGCAATGATGGATGCAGCCCATTATACATTTTGTCAAAACCTATAAAATAGTGCAGTGCAAAGTGTAAACTATAATGTAAACTATAGTCCATGGTTAGTAGCAATGCTTCAATATGTGTTTATCAATTGTAACAAATGTACCACACTAATGAAAGATGTAATTAATGGGGGAAAATGTGGGAGGGGGGAAGGGGATGGGATATATGGGAATCCCCTGTCTTTTTCATGTAACATTTATATAATTAAATCTTTTAAAAAAAAATTTTTTTTTTATTTAGAAAAAGAAGAGGGGTGGTGGGGTTGGGTAAGAGGAAGTATTTAGAAATATCTTGCAAGCTACTGACCTCAGGGCATTCCTTTGCATTTTTGCCTGGTGTGAAAGGATTAATCTCTTTAGGTGGGGGGTTGAATGGCAGAGTTCTCAGGGCAGATGGAGGTTGGGCAATGCAGGCTGGAGTTTGTCTGGTACCTGCCTTAGGGCAGGGAGGAGCTCTGGACTCCCTGGGGCAACGTGGAGGCTGGGTGATAACAAGCTTAACTTTGGGTGGTCTCCACAGTGCAGACCTTTACACGTTTATCTGACAAAGTCTCCACACAATTTAGTGTTTCAGTGTCCCTACCAATATCATCATTAACCCTATGTCTCCATCCCAATCCTCAGGGTTCCACTCCTTTCCAATCAATGCCCTAACTTTAACAGACACCCTGCAAAGTTGAGTTGGGCTTGGTCATATCCCTTCTGTTCTGTTGTAACTCTGCTACTCATACAATGAGACTTTGAGTCTGGTTTTCAGAGATCTCAAGTCTGGCTGCACAAAAGATTTTGCCTCTTATAAACTTGGAAGTAGTCATATCCATTGGTGATATTTTTCATATCTCTACTGACAGCTCACACCATGGTCCATCAGTGGCCTCTTGATTATTGGAAAGAGTCACTGCCCTTGAATCCAATCAGAGTAGAGAGCCAAGTACAAAAATCCCAGAACCATATAACTTTGCTGTTCCTCCCAGTGTTTGTCTAATCTGTTGTTGTTGGGCTTGGTCATATCCCTTAATTTAGTCAATGGAAGTGATAGGGCACATCCTGGCCAAAGACTTCAGGCTTCCCATGCTGTTTCTCACTCTCCTGAGCCCCTGTCTTTTATCATGAGAAAAATATATCCCAGGAAGCCACTGTTTCAAGGAGAAGGACAGGGAAGCGGCTGTGGCTCAATCAGTAGGGCTCCCGTTTACCATATGGGAGGCCCCTGGTTCGGTTCCCGGGGCCTCCTGGTGAAGGCAAGCCCGCCCGCACGGCGTGGTTAGCTGACCCAGCGAGCACAAGCAGCAAGGGGGGGATAAATGAATAAATAAATAAAATCTTTAAAAAAAAAAAAAAAAAAGTTATGAAGAATATTTTAGTATATTCAAATGTAATGAAAGCCAAATGGATAAATAGAGGCATTCTTGGAATTGGCAAAGCATGCAATTTTGGACAATAGTTACCTTGGGCATTTATTTTAAGACACATAAGGGAAGCGGCTGTGGCTCAATCAGTGGGGCTCCCGTTTACCATATGGGAGGCCCCGGGTTCGGTTCCCGGGGCCTCCTGGTGGAGGCGGGCCCGCCCGCATGGCGTGGTTGGCTGACCCAGCAAGCACAAGCAGCAAGGAGGGGATAAATGAATAAATAAATAAAATCTTAAAAAAAAAAAAAAAAAGGAGAAGGACAGGTACATGGAAGAGGCCTGAACCAGACCTACAGCCTAAATAGCAGCTGACTTACCCATGAACATGGAAATCAGTGTTGTTGTAGGCCACTGAAATTTTGATTGTTATGTATATTTTTAAAAACTTAATACAAATGCAAAGAAACATATGGAACTCAAGAGCAAAAAGATAGTCCAATTTAAAAATGGGCAAAGGACTTAAACATTTCTCCAAAGAAGGTATACAAATGGCCAGTAAACACATGAAAAGATGCTCAAAATCATTGATCATCAAGGAAATACAAATCAAGACAATGAGTTGCCACTTCACACCCACTAGGATGGCTATTACTAAAACAAAACAAAAAACAAAATATCAAGTGTTGCCAAGGGATGTAGAGGAATTGGGAACCCTTGTGCATTGTTGGTGGGGATGCAAAATGGTGGAGCCACTGTGGAAAAGTTTGGAGGTTCCTCAAAAAATTAAATATAGAATTACCATAAGACCTATTAAGTTTGCTATTGTTTAAGGCTGCTGTGACAAATACCTCACAGTGGGTTGGCTTAGACAATGGGAATTTATTGGCTCATGGCTTTGAGGCTAGAACTCCAAAATAAGGATACTGGCAAGGCTTGCTTTCCCTTCCCGCCACCCCTCCCCCCCCCCAAACTGTAGCATCCTGGTGCTGGCTCCCAGCAATCCTTGGGGTTCCTTGGTTTGTATCTCTGGTTCCCATCACATGGCAATCTCCTCTCCTTTCTAGCTTCTGTGACTTCCAGGTTCTTTTTCTAAAGCCTCCAGTAATCTGGATTAAGACCCACCCTCATTTATTTAGGCACACCTTAATTGAAAAATAACATCTTCAAAAGGTCATATTTACAAAGGGTTCACACCCAAAGGGATGCTTATTAAGGACGTGTGGTTGTGGGGTTCATAATTCAACCTACCACACCTGTTAATTCCACTTTAAGATATATACCTAAAAGAATTGAAAGCAGGGACTCAATTGTACAACAGTGTTCATAGCAGCATATCCAAAAGGTGGAAATAACCCGTGTCCATCAACAAATGAATGGATCAACAAAATGCAGTATATCCATACAGTAGAATATTATTCAGTTATAAATATGAATGAAGTTCTGAGACTTGCTACAACATGGATGAACCTTGAAAACATGCTAAGTGAAATAAGCTAGATGTAAAATGACAAATATTGTATGATTTCACTTATATAAAATTAGAGACAAAGTAGATTAGAAGTTACCAGGGGCTGGGCGGAGGGGGAAATGGGGAGTTACTGCTTAATAAATACAGAGTTTCTGTTTGGAGTCATGAAAGTCTTGATAATGGGTGGTGGTAATAATAGCTCAACATTGTGAATGTAATTAATACCACTGAAATATACGCTATGTATTAGGGTTCTCTTGAGAAACAGAACCAACAGGATATATATGTGTAGATATTAGGAGATTTATTACAGGAATTGGCAGGTTCAAATTCTGTAGGGCAAGTCGCAAGTTGGAAATTCCAGTGAAGGTTTCAGTGACTTCCAGAAGCTGGCTGGCTGAAGTAGAGAGAGAAATTCTTCTTCCTGACTTCTGAAATCATTAGTTCTCCCTTTAAGCCCTCCAACGGATTTGATGAAATTTCTCTCATTGCTGAAGGTAGTAGTCTCCTTTGTTGATGGTAGATGTAATCAGTCATTGATAGGATCAACTGATAATGATTTAAATCCATGAAATATCCTCACGGTAACAATCAGGCCGGTGCTTGCTTGACCAAACAACTGGACACCATAACCTAGCCAAGTTGACACATGAACTTCACCACCGCAATGTAAAAATGGTGAAAATGGAAAAATGTGTGTTATATGTGTTACCACAATTAAACAACAACAAAAAGAAAAACAGCATATATTACCATTAGTCTTGTTAATTAATGGCAATAAATTTACTGGTCTGCAGCTTATAAACCCCACCAATGTGACAGTATAATAAATATCATTTCTCCAGAAAAAGGAAACGTGGATGACACAACTAACCATGAGCAACAGTCATGTTCTAACAAGATTGCAGCTTTGGAATTTGACTCAGGGACCAGGCCAATTTGCATGAAGTTCAGCTCATTCTTTTTTTGTTTGTTTGTTTTTTGTTTTTAGGAGGTACTGGGGATTGAACCTGGGGCTTCGTACATGTGAGGCAGGCACTCAATCACCAAGCTATACCTGCTCTGCTCAGCTCATTCTTCAAACTGACAATAAATGGGAATATATTTTAATGATAAATTTACTGTTATATTGTATTAATGACCTGTGAGCTATTAAAAGACTAATATTTCTTTTAATATTAGATTTACATTTTGACTATGGGATGTAAGCATCAAGAATTATCTTGTGTTATCTTTGAATCCATATTAAATTTTCCCAGGTCTCTGATCATCACTACTGAATAACAGGCATCTATCTTGTCCTTCACATGAAGGTAGCAAATCCTGAGGAATGAAGTGATATTTTGAGCTGGGATTTTAAAAGCTTGTTTAGGAATAATGTTAAACTTCACATGTAATAAATAATAACAAGAATGTTACAGTATCTATGACTGGTTAAAGAAATTATCTCCTTATCCCAGGGAAAAGACAATGAGGGATTATTCTGTCTTTTCAGCTTTAAATGTATCCTCTTGCCACACATGGCTATTGAGCACTTGAAATGTAACTAGTCTTAATTCTGATGTGCTGTAAATTCAATATATACCACAGATTTTGAAGACTTAGCATGCAAAATCTTGTATCTCATTTTTATTTTGATTACATGTTGAAATTATAGTATTTTGGATATAATCACTTTATTAAGCTCTCCTCAGTTATCCAGTTTGAGTGTACCATCTAGTTCCTGCAAAGACCTTGACTGATAAAACATTAAAATGAAGTGTAACTTCGTTTTGTAACTTTTCTATCACATTTTGTTTCTTATTAAGAATTGGGTGAGTTGAAACAACTCTAACACACACACACACACACACACACATGCAAAGCCTAATTAAAATCTTCATCCTTTTGTCTACAGAAGTAAGTCCCTGTGCTGACTTCTCCCTCTGTGTGTTTATAGAAGAACGTTTCCTACCCTCTGAAGGAATGGGGTCACCAGTACCAGGTTCTGAATCCTAGGAGGAATAGTGATTGTTTACAACCAATGGCTAATCCAATATTAAAGGTAGCTGGCACTGACTCATCTTATTTAGCCTGTCCTATCCACAGTGGCCCAAAGTAAATTTCTGGGTCTGTCCCCAAACCAACTTTACCTCTGAAAGAATTGAAATTAGGTTATGCTTGCTCATTAGCTGGTTTTCTCCATGATGATTTGAGATTTACAACAATGGAATCTGCTCCCAAATATCTTGAAGGTTTTTTGTTTGTTTTGCTTTTGTTTTTGTTGTTTTTGACCCAGGCAACAAGACAGAAATGGAATAAGAAAATTGAAAGAAACTTGTGAATTTTAATTCCAGTTTACTGAGCAGCAGTGTTTAGAAAAGAAAAATAGACTTGGAGTCAAACATTGAATACCAGCTCTGCCAAGTATTACTTGTGTAATTCCTCATTTGTAAAATGAAAATAGTACTTAAACTCATGGTTATTAGGATTGGAAGTGCATGACAGTTTGTGATGAGCACGACACATACAGGTTGGCATTGTATTTCACCTGTGTTACCATGCAAAGTACATGAACAGAGTATCAGTGCTGCCATAACAGCCTTTGTGAACTAAAGGTGATACTAAATTACAAGTCCATCAGGGAACAGGGCATGTCTTTGCTTGCCCTTCCACCATGCCCCATGAAAGTTATATTTATGCAGAGTTAAGCTTGTGCTTAGAAGTTATGAAAAAGCCGATTTGTGTATTTAGTAGAGAAAATAACGGTTACATGCATGCCAGACTTTGGCAAGTGACAACCTCTCTGGGTCTGTTTCTATTTCTGTGAAGTAGGGATGATAATAGCTTCATCAGATTGTTGTGAAGATTAAATGAAATAATGTATGTAATGATCTTGAACACAGAGCATGGTACACAATAAATAATAAATAGCAGCTATAACAATATAGCCAACTACCACTAGAAAGAGGATTTAAATGTCCTAATCAAGGTTCAGTAAGTTCAGTTCTGAGTAGAAGAAAAGAAAAAATAAGTTCCTGTCCATAGCTTTTATTAAGTTTATATTCGCCTGGATATTGTTTTTTTTAAAAAAAAAAAAAGGATTGTTTAAGAGATATAGGGACATTGGGCTTCCAGTTTCCTAGCTTTCCTTCCCCCAACAGCTCAACAGTCATTCCCCGGATCCAGAGATGGAGTGCTTGGGACAAGATCAGAATAACACATCACCACTCAATCCTGCTCAGTGGGTGACTGTTCTGGCAATCCTTAAAGGAAAGGAATAGATGTTCTCTTCATGTTCTTGTGATGAGGTTGTAGCTGCTGCTGCTTCCACAAAATAAAAAATATTCCATGGAATAAGTAAATAAAGCCCATACTTTTGTGACAAAGTGGCAACAACTTCATACCTGCTTCCTGGCATTTTGATGTATAAATACAATGACAGCCCCAAAGCATGTCACTCTACACTGATGCTGCTCTCTCACTAAATTAAACCCCAAGACAATAAGATATGGCTTGGCATTAAAACTCAATGAGCATCTTTGTGGTACAATCAGTATGTGTGGCTGTTAAGCAAAAGGTGATGTGAACCCAGGGATACTCTTGTCTCCAGCCAATTTCTTGGTAATAAAAATGTTCTGGAACTAGATAGTTCCACTGTGAATTTACTAAATGCCTCTGAATTATATGTTAAAAGTGTGAGTTTTAAATGATGCTTATTTTACCACAATTTAAAAAACCCAGTGAATGCATTAGAGCCGGCGTTCTTAACCAGAGGTGCACGGACCCCTAAGGCGACCATGAAAAGATTTCGGGGTCTATAAGCTTGAATTGGAAAAAAATCAACTTATTATCTTTATTTTCTCTGACCCCCGATGCTGAGTGTCATAAAACTATCTGCCGCTACATTCTGAGAAAGGGTCTCTGGTTTTCAACTGACTGGCAGAGGGGTCCATGGAACAAAAAAGGTTAAGAACTCCTGCATTAGAGGATGCATTTTCCCCAACCCTGAATTAAAACTGTATTTTCTCTTCCTGACATGTATGCACCTACTACATAGTATTAGTATGCCCTGATAGCTGAATGCCTACATATACATCAGCTTTTTAAAAAGCTCTACTCGGCAGCATTTTGGCATCAACCAGGACTATGTGACTCATACACATCACTATTTTGGATTGGATTTTTATATTAACTGCACAAGCACATAGATTCCATTCAAGACTCTTTGGCCCTAGCTCATATTTTAGTCTAGAAAATTCTCTCACCCAAAGGGTAGGCTTAGAATGAGATGTGTGTCTGCCCTCTCCCAAGGCATTGTATGGCTTTCTTAAATGGGAAGCAGGAGAGGAGGGATGTTAAAGAGTACAATGGAATCAGTCCCTGAGATTCATCTTTTAGCCAGCTCAACTACTCAGCATAGGACTCAGGATTCTCAGTTCTTCTGGACAAAGTCAATATTGTTCTTTAATAAAGCAAAGATCATGAAAAGTGTCAGGTCTTTAAGACCTGCACAAAGCAACAGAGTACAAAGGAGGAAGGAGTAAATGGAAAGACTCAAAAAAGAGACAGTGTCTTCCAGGAAGTCCTAGAGGCAGAAGGTGGTGAACCTCCCAGGGAAAGGCTTCATCAAAAACCATAGGCTTTGTGCTGCTGAAAGTTGGCCCTGGAGAGCAGGAAGGATGACCCTGTTCACGGCTGTGGAGGAAGTGCTCCCTGGGCAAGTTTTCTTCTCACTCCAGCCAGCAGATTTCAACTGCTGCTATACCACTTCTTTCCAGAAATATGAAGGTTTATGAAAGACAATAAAGCCTGTAATTAACACCGTGACCAGGATCAGGGAGAAGAGGACCATGAGGAAGACGTAGATAGGATGGGAGAGAGGTGTGGAAAGTGGCTGCTCAGCTGGGATCATATTGGTCAGGTTCAGCATGTAGCCCAAAGTCCACCCGGCATCGCTGCCCTGGATCTGCAAACAAGGAGGAAAGTCTTATTTGGGTCCACGGAGACAACCTGTAGCCTTCAGCCATCCCCAGAGTAACCACTAGGTGGAGAAGACCATGTTCGATTCTCTAACAGGATTAATTTTTTATTCTAAATGGAATATGGACAGAGGGATGTTAGAGGAGAAGCAAGTGACTAAGGAGAGTTTGGAGTCTCACTGTTACATTCACAAAGTTCAGAGGGGAATTTAGGTAAATGCCCACTTCTGCCTAGAAGATTTAATTAAAATAGGCCTTTGGAGATTTGCATTCTGGTTTTGTTATTTGTAGGAATGTTTGGGTGGAATGGCAGGAAGCGGGCAAGAAGATGAGGGAGTAGTGATTGTCCTTGGCCTTTTACATCCTGTCAGGCCCAGGAAGTGGGTTCATGCATAACCAGGACTTCTTTATGCTTCAACTAGGAAATAATACCAGCAAATCAATCTCACTTTATGAAATTTGGAAAATTGCATACACACGAGAAAGGATCCTTATTAAATGATAAAATATGCAGTAACAAAAAGAAAAAATTTTAATTTAAAAATTACATAAAAAGGAAAAAAAAACACAGTACCCTGCCATCTTTCTAGTAATATTTTTCAGTCACCTCCAAACTTGTTGAAATGCAAGTGGTCTATGAATAATAAATAATTTTGGAAACATTTTTATTACATGAGTTATATGCATGGTCATGGTAGAAAAAAACATAGGTCTGAAGAAGAAGATAAAAATTATCTGTATTTCACCACTCCAAAGTTGCTGTTATTTTGCGACATATCCTTCCAGTCCTCTCTATGTATGATTTTTTTTTCTTAAAAAAAATTTTTTTTGAATTAAATTGCATGTAGAGTTTTTCACTTAACAATACAGTGTAAAAAAACAAAACAAAACAAAAAAAAAAACAATATATTGTGAACATCATCCCTTATCCCTTTAAGGTATTTCTATATTATCATCACTGGCATGAATGGCCTTATACATTCTTTTTTACTCACTTTATCCAATTATTTCTAAATCCTAGAAATGGAATAATTGGGTATAATGATGTGCACATTTTTAAAGCTCTTGGTACATATTGCCAAAACTATCTCCCAAAAGGTTGTGCCAGTTTATACTCCAACCAATAACGTGGAAATGCTCCTTTCCCCCAAAGCCTTATTCATACTGGGAATAAACAATCTGTAAAAGGTCCATTTCCCTCTCTGGAGGCTGAGGACCTTGTCTGACTGCATGTATCAAGGAAGGCTCCAGAGAGGCGTTATGATCTAGGACTTAGAAAATATTGGGCCATTTGTTGGAGCTCAAAGAATATAAATCAGAACTGTCCTGCTCATTAATCATAAATTAATTATAGATATCTCCTTCAAACAAAAAATATGATGGAATGGAAGGAAGGCTGGAATATTAAAACAAAGAAAAGGTTTGTTTGAATTAGTAAGGTAAGTGCCGACAAGAGTGATGGAACTGGTTTTTCTCAGAGCTGTTTACAGATCTTTGCCTCAATGCTGTGCTTTGATTGAAATCACAATATTTAATAAAGGGGACAAAATGCTTTTGCTCTTGGGGGCGGGCATGGGTCTGAAAACGTAGAGAAACTGGGCTTTTAAAATTCTTCATCAAGGAGTCACATTGCTGATGTATGCCTGAATACCTGTAGGAGGTGCTGTGATGAAGCACAGAAGTGAGGTTGCTTCTTCAGTGCTTATGCTAAGCCAGGTTTCTAAGCAACTAGCAACTGCCCCCACTCACAGCTACTTAGTGGCCTTTACACAGCTTTCAGATTGATCAACCTTGACGCAGTTGGAATTAACAGCCACAACTAACAAGGCCATCATCCCTTATCAGAAAGCACAATCATCCTTCAACTTGTGGAAGGGGCCCTTGGTGTTGAAGTCAGCATGCAGAATCACTGTGGCTACTGAAATGCTGTCACATCATTTTCATATAACATTTTTTGTTTTCATAAGTAGTCACTATTATGTGAGCAGAAAGGCAAGGTGAGAATGCAGGCAGCTCTCCTTAGTTAGATGCCCACTGCTGGCCAGCCGACCCCCAGGAAGTCTTGACACAAAACGCCAGCTTGGGTTAGAGACGAAGTGGCATAACAGGACATAAGGGCAAAACTTAAATTAGGTTGACTCCCACCTCTTAGTCAAAGCTGTTCCCATCACTACCAACTGACCTCACTCTAACCCAACAGGTACCCAAATTACCTTGCCCATGAAATGAATATTTTTCCAGTTATCTTCTTTGAAATGATAGCCATGCAGAAGGAGGGAGAGAATGTAGGCACCAGAAAAGCAGTATTCACTCAGGTACTTCTCCTTTACTCCATCAAAAGTTCTCTTCAGCTAGAAGTGAAGTGCAGGAGATATCAAAATGGTACAGCAGGCACCTCTCTAAGGCTCCTTTTCACTATTAGAACTGATTGACAGGAGAAAAGCCCCAGCCCACGTGGGCCTGAGGGTTGACCTCCCCTGGAGAGTTCTGGGGGTGGTGCTGCCTTCCTTCACTGGGCTCAGAGGTTTACAGTCTAGAGTAGGTTAAGGAAGCTTTTTCTCCACAGGGTTCTAGGATATATTAATAGGTGCTCCAGGGGAGAAAAAAAAAGTTCTTGTGGTCTAGTAGGTTCAGAAAATGAATTTTAAATCCCTTTGCATCCCCCTAAACTTTGAGATTCACAATCACATTGGCATATGAAAGCCTGTGGAAAACCTTGCATGAAAGAAATCTGTTCATCTTTATTTAAACAGAGTTTTCTAAACATTCTTAAACAGTCTTTGGTTCAGAGCTTCTATAAGCATCTTAAGAAAACAGTGTCATAAAAAGCCTGGCCATTTAGTTTAGTTCCTACACTAGAAATATCAGCATCCCCTGGGAACTTGTTACTAGTACTCTCACCAGGCCTACCATATCAGAATCTGAATTTTAACACCATGCCCTGGTGATTCATGTGTACATGAAAGTTTAAGAAGCACAGCTCTGGAACACAGTTTAGGAAGCATTTTGCTAAGGACTGGTAGAAATACCAAAATCTCTCCTACTATCCTCTGTCCTTGGCTAGCCTCCTTTGCATCTGAGTCATGCCAAGGAATCTTCTCCTGAGTCCTTTGTGTTTACTTACCCTACTTAGAGTGAAGATATTAACATCTGCCTGCCAACCTTTGCCCTTATATATCCAAGCTGCTGTGAATATATACCCAGATACCCATAGCCTTCTCTGCTCCTCTTCTGTCCTCAAATACAGGGCAACAGGCCAGGACATCTCTAGCTCAGCCCAGAGTTCTGTCTGCTGCCTGTGAGATAAGAATTCCCTCCCAGACACTCTGGGCAGAGAGAAAACATCTGTTAAGCATATAGTCATATACTAGGAACTATGCCAGGCATTTTATATGTAGAGTCTCCTGGCTGCCTGTCTCCCTTTTTGCCCAGATTCTCCCTTCCCAAGGGACATCCCATCTGTAAACATTAGCTGCCAGCTGGAGTCTACTCCTTACTTGGTTCCTGCCAGCCCTCAATTTCTGGAAGGCTAAGACCACTCCTAGTCTCCCTTGTCCTGCTCAGATGGAATTCTTGGAATGACCCAGGTTGGAACCTGACTTTTCATCATAGTCCTTAAAACTAGTCCTTTTGATTAACTCCTCTGCATGTAACATTCTCATGAGAACTTGATATAGACATCAGTTGACTTTCCTACCCAGGATCCCTGTTCCTTCTTTTCAGTACCTGCACTCTCCTTTTCCTTTGTGGAAATATCTTCTCCCCCATTCCATGTAGTCTTAGTGGGTCTGTCAAACGAAGAACCCCTAGGGGATACAGAACTTCAATAATCTACTTGGGCCTGACTTGAATCTGCTGCATGGCCTAATTTCCCTAAATTCTTCAGTATTCTTATTCCCCTACTTCCTCCTTCTGGAAAGCTGTACATTGGCTATGCAGTCTAACCTGCTGAGGGTCTGATAGTAGTAAACAATATAGAAGTCAAATGTAACCACCTGGTTCAAGTCCCAAATAATGACAACTGATCATGTTCATGTTTGTTTCATTACTATGTGCTCTCCAAATGGGAGTATGGGTCTCTCTTGTCTCCTCTCTTTTCTCTCCCTTTCTCCTCTCTTTTCTGTTCCTAGGGCCCTGGTACAGTACCAGATTCTCTCTCCCTTACCCATTTCCCTTCACCAATCCCCCATATGAAGGGCCATGGCAGATCTTCAAGAATGGGATACATTTCCCTAAAAGGCTAAAAATTCATGAAAGAGAAAGATCGGGTTTATGTGTGTACATATGTTCTTTTTTATTATTAAATAAACAACTTGGAGGGAGTTGGGGGAAAAAAGTTAGGACCCAAAGTATACTAGTTATCACTATACATAGAATCTTCCAGCATTGTTCCCTTGAGCTATTCTTTGGATGAACAGATTTTCAGAGCAGAAAAGTGACTATGTTCTGGTCACCAAAAGACATTTATGACTCTCTAATTAACCTACCAGAAGATGACCAAGGAGTGACCCTTTCACTCACTTTCCTAGTATCCCCACCTCAATGATCTGGAGTACCTTAGTAACATCAGTGGGTGTGGTTTTCATTTTATTCCCCTGAAAAAGCAGGCAGCATGATATAATATGTATAGAGCATCTAGCATCTTTCAGCACATAGCACGTATTTAATAATCATTAGTTCTGTCTGCCAAATTGTCTAGAAGGGACATCCCTAAACTCAAGCCACCCTTGAGTAGCAGACCATCCTCAAGATGAGGTTTGCGGGAACAGAAGAAAAGGCAGGGTACTTGATAAAACTATATTTTCCATATATTGATGGACAATGCAGTTAGGAGAAATGGACCATGGATCATAAAATTGCCCTCAAAATTCTAGGGCCTGGTGAAGTGAGAATGTGGGTCTCACCTTCCACTTTCCCCACCCCCCTCAAATATTTCAGAATTTTCTCCAGATGCAGGGCTTTCCAAGCTTACTGTAGAGGTCTGCATATTAGTGTTCCCACACTAAAGTAGTCTGAAGAAATAAAGTAAATGAGAATAAGGAGAGAAAAGATGATGGAACTTTCACTCAGAAAAAGAAGTAATTCTTTCTCAATCTGCTTCCTCAGCAGCCCCATGTATCCTGGTCTCACCTTGCCTCTAGCCTACGATGCTTATCCTCTTCCACAGATCACGACCAGCTGCAAAAAAGCCTTCCCTCAGTGTGCAGGAAATGGTGGCGTGCAGGGCCGTGTTTGGGCAGCTCTTACTGAAGGCTCTGAACCCCCTTTCTTCATGTTCCAACCCAAGCAGAAAACTTGGGGGAGAATTCCAAACCTCTAATCTCTTGCCCAGCCTTTCTTCCCCCTTTGTTAGTACAGATGAGGACAAGGATCCATTTTTAATTAATTGCATTTCTTAAGAATGAAAGCACTGTTCACTTTTGCAACGGTGTCAAATTGAAACAGCAACTGTTTTGAGCAACCCCGAGATGACCTATATTTTATAACTTGTGTAGACCCCACACCTGTCTCCTCCCTGGAAACATTCATCACATGGTGCTGAATCTTGAATAACTCAGGGCTTCAGAAAAGAAAAATTAATTTGTGCTTCAAATTTATGAATAATTAGGAGATGGCCTGGGCAGTGTAGAACGGGTCTTACCACAACGGTGTCTGTGGAAGACTCTTGAGTCGCCCATCTTCCTTACTAATAGAACTCTGATTTGGGGAGTGGGGAAGGGGAGCAGGCAACAATGTGCCCAGCTCCAGGCAGCAGCTCATGGTGGGTCTAAGGCTATAGGAGGGTCAAAAAATCCTGCACCCTGCTTTTGCATTCAGTCCTGGTCAATGAGAGGAATGAGGGAAAGACTGCTGAGGGGCTTCTGGGACAGCTTTTGCTTTCCTATTAAAAGCAACAGATGTATCTGGTTCTACCATTCTGCTGGCCTAGAACATGGCTGTGATGAAGCCATAGCAACCACGTTGTATCCATAAGGAAAGAGGCATAACATTAGAACTGAAGAAGCAATGGGTGAGGTGGAGTCAAGATGCTGGCCCCACGCCAGCAGCTGCCTACCACCACACTGCACGTTAAAGGAGAAAAATAAGACCGCATTTTTTCAGACAATGTTGAGTTATCTGCCACTTGCTGATGAATGCAATCTTGAGTCCACAATCCAGGCATCTCTAAAACACTGAATCTTGGTCAGGGCAAACCAGCACCATTTTAAGAGCAGACTCATATCCCCCACAGGGCAGCTGTGGCAGCTGCTGTTCCTAGTTACCTACCTCTACCCAAGGCTTAGAGCAGAATTTTTCCATTGTGTCAATCACTCTGTCCTGAGGGGGGATTTTATCTGATGTCAAGTTTAAAAAATTCATCACAAAGTAAAATGCCGAAAATGCCTGCAAGAGAAAAACACAGAGCTATTGATTGTGTCCAAGAGGGAGGGTTGCTGGCATCCTCTCCAGAAGGCTGTACCCCAAGTGCAGGTGCCTGGAAATTTCTGTTAATGTATTAACAGACCAAGTGTATTAACAGAATACCAAATACCAATGCTCTTTGGTATTCTGGACCAAAGAGCATTTTCCTCTTCCAAGAAGAGGGGTCACTTGCTGCTGACATACATTTCTGAGTCCTTGACAGTTACTTTTCTCTATAATTTTAACAGAAGAGTCAGGGAGAAAGAAAGATGGGGAAAGAGGATAAAAGAGAGAGGAAGGACTTACAAATATCCCATTTAAAACAAAACTACATATTTTATATGAATTTTAATAAACAAATACAATTTTAAAATTCTATACAAAGTTCTAAGAGTTATTCCTGAATTGCAAAATCATAAGGAGTTTTTGCCTTATTTGGGGGCTTATTTTTGCTTATTTTCTGTAGTAAATATGTACTGCTTTCTTAATAAAAATAACCCATCTTTACTCAATAAATATTTATTGCAGGTCTACCATGAACTATTCTACGCACTCCCCAAAAAAATCATTAGTACTCTCATACATGAGAATGATAGAAAAAGGTGAAAGTACAATTGAGTGAAAAAGAAAGCATTCAATTAAACTGACCACAAAATTATTGGCACAAGGACAGACATATAGACCAATTGAAGAGAACTGAGAGTTCAGAAATCAACACTCACATTTATAGGTCAAATCATTTTTGACAAGGTGACAAAGACCAATCAATGAAGAATAGGCTCTTCAACAAATGGTGCTGGGAAAACTGGATATCCACATGCAAAAGAATGACGGAGGACCCCATCTCACACTGTATACAAAAATCAACTCAAAATCTATATAAGTGCTAGAACTTATAAAGAGCTAGAACTATCAAACTTCTAGCAGAAAACACAGGGAAGCATCTTCAGGACCTTGTGTTAGGCAACAAGCACAAGCAACAAAAGAAAAAAAAATAAATGGGACCTCATTAAAATTTAAAACTTTTGTTCCTCAAAGGACTTTATCATGGAAGTAAAATGACAACCTTCACAATGGGAGAAAATATTTGGAAACCATGTATTTGAGAAAGGTTTAATATCCAGAAAGAAATCCTTTAACTTAACAACACAAAGACAAGTGCCCCAATTAAAAAATAGGCAAAACACTTGAATAGACATCTCTTCAAAGAAAATATACAAATGGCCAGAAAACACAAGAAAAGATGCTCAACATCAGTAGCCATCAGGGAAATGTAAATTCAAAACCACAATGAGATACTATTTTACATGCATTAGAATGGCTGCTATTTAAAAAAATGGAAAATAACAAGTGTTGGAAAGGATGCAGAGAAATAGGGACACTCATTAATTGCTGGTGGCAATGTAAAGTGGTGTAGCCACTGTGGAAGACAGTTTGGCAGTTTCTCAGAAAGCTAAGTATAGAACTACCATATGACCCAGATGATGGACACTTGGGTTGCTTCCATCTTTTGTCAATTGTGAATAATGCTGCTATGAACATTGGTGTTTGAGTCCCTGCTTTTAATTCTCTGGGGTTATATACCTAGTATGACCCCTGAGACTCTGAGCTGAAGTTCTCCAGCTCTAAAGGTACTAAAGAAGCAGCATTAATTCTAAAAGACCATCCCATACAACAATTGTTAAAGAGGCTAAAGAAAGGATCAGACTTCAATTAAAAGGTGAATGGGACTCATCTAGTTAAAGACTAAGGTGATTCAGAATACAAGGTAAAAAGTAATAGTATCGGTATTTTAAAACTTTAATTTCTATGAGGGGGCAAAAGGAGAAATTAATTTTGTCAAAAAATTTTTTTTTTAATTTTCTGTGATACACTATCAAATTTAACCTGTCTGGTCATTTTATTTGAACAACCTAGCTCAGCTTTATTTAACATGAAACCTACGACAGGGGATGATATCATGATATTCTGTACAGGATTGATAAAATATACTTATACATTTCAAAGTGTTTTTGAGCATAAAATAAAAAGGATTTGCAAGGTCCCTTAAGGGACTGGGGAAGGAAAGCATGAAACTATTAAACTTCCCCACCTGGAGAATTTCTGCTATTCCCTCAAGCAATAAGGGCTCCCAGATTACTGAAACTAAAACTTCACAAGGTAGACCTGTGAAAATAAACTCTGAAATATATAAGCCCTGCCTAATAAAAAGAAAATATGCTAATAAGCCAAGCCCTCAATCTTAAGGATTACACTTAAGAAATTTACTCTAAAATAATGAAATTAAGCCTAATTATAATTAATATCTAAGAGTCACCCCCAGAAAACTCTTCTGGTTGCTCAAAATGTGGCCTCTAAGTCAAACTCTGCAAATAAGCTCACTGCCTTCCCCACAGTGTGGTACATGACTTCCAGGGGTAAGTCTCCCTGGAAACATGAGACATGACATGACCCCCAGGGGTGAGCCTTGCCCTGGCACCATGGGTTTAGACCAAAAGAGGAAAGAGAAATAAAACAAAATAAAGTTTCAATGGCTAAGAGATTTCAAATAGAGTGGGGAGGTCATTCTGGAGGATTACTCTTATGCAGGTTTCAGTCAGATATTGCAAACTGCCACAATATGCAAAGGCCTAAGCAATAGTGATCCAGAAAACCCTAACGGATACTCCAGCTTGATCTAAGAATCTATAAAAATTATTTCTCCAATGTAATATAGTTCTATTCCTTTTATTTTAAAACTTTAATTTTTGGTTTGCTTATTAAGTTTATTTTTCAAAGACTTAAAACCTCTGGATTGTTCCCATGCCAATTAAGCCCTGAAATCCGGAGGTATCAGTCTTTTCAAGAATGACCAGTTTCATTCTGCTATCCCATAATGTCAACAACCCCCTTTTCAGCATGAAGAAGTTAGAATGGTTGTTAGCCATTTATCCCTCAAAATTGAGGAAATGAACAAAACAAGAGGGAGGAATTGTAACTGAGAGTTAAGAATTAAATGATTATGATTACTGAATCATTATACAGAGCTTTTTTATTTTCTAATACATTGTAGGACAGTCAAAAGTTAATACCTGAAATTACTGAAACTCCTTGAACTAGTCTCACTCTTTTTCTTTTTTTCACTTTATTTTGTACATTTAATAATTGAAAATATAAACAATTAAAAACTAAAAAGTAAACACAGATGAATAGATATATACATTTCTCAATTAAATGTAATGGATACATATAAACATTTTTGTTTAATCAAACAATATGTTACACAATATATTTGGTTCATAGTAACACATTCATACAGTATTTGTCCTTTTGTGTCTGGCTTGCTTCGCTCAACATAATGTCCTCCAAGTTTATCCATGTTGTCATATGCTTTATGACTTCATTTCTTCTTACAGCTGCATAATATTCCATCGTGTGAATAGACCACAGTTTGTTTATCCATTCAACTGTTGATGGATACCTGGGTTGTTTCCAACTTTTGGCAATGGTGAATAATGTTGCTATGAACATCGGTGTGCAGATGTCTGTTCGTGTCACTGCTCTCAATTCTTCTGGGTATATACCCAGTAGTGGTATTGCAGGGTCACGTGGCAAGTCTATGTCCAACTTCTTTAGGAACTGCCAAACAGTCCTCCATAGTGGTTGTACCATTCTGATTCCCACCAACAGTGAAGAAGTGTTCCTATCTCTCCACATCCTCTCCAACACTTGTAGTTTCTGTCGTTTTAATAGTGGCCATTTTGATAGGTGTGAAATGATATCTCATTGTAGTTTTGATTTGCATTTCCCTATTCATGAGTGATTAATTGGGGCATTTGTCTTTTTATTGTTGAGTTGTAACATCTCTTTGTATATCCTGGATATTAAACCCTTATCAGATATGTGATTTCCAAGTATTTTTTCCATTGAGTTGGCTGCCTTTTCACCCTTCTGACAAAGTCCTGTGAGGTGCAAAAGTGTTTAATTTTTAGGAGGTCCCATTTATCTACTTCTTCTTTTGTTGCATGTACTCTGGCTGTAAGGTCCAAGAAACCACCACCTACTACACAATATATTTGGTTCATAGTAACACATTCATACAGTATTTGTCCTTTTGTGTCTGGCTTGCTTCGCTCAACATAATGTCCTCCAAGTTTATCCATGTTGTCATATGCTTTATGGTCTTGGCTTTTATATTGAAATCTTGGATCCATTTTGAGTTGATTCTTGTATAGGGGGTGAGATAGGGGTCCTCTTTCATTCTTTTGGTTATAGATATCCAGTTCTCCCAACACCATTTGTTGAAGAGACTGTTTTCTCCCATTAGTGTGGGCTTGGTAGGTTTGTCAAAAACCAGTTGACTGTATAGGTGAGCGTATATTTCTGGGTTCTCAATTCTATTCCACTGATTGATGTGTCTATTTTTATGCCAGTACCATGCTGTTTTGACCACTGTAGCTTTGTAATATGTTTCAAGGTCAGGCAGTGAAATTCCTCCCACATTGCTTTTCTTTTTTAGAATGCTTTTGGCTATTCGGGTGCACTTCCAGATGAATTTGGTAATTGCCTTCTCTAATTCTGTAAAGTAAGCTGTTGGGATTTTGATTGGTATTGCATTGAATCTATAAATCAGTTTGGGCAAGATTGACATCTTCATGATATTTATTCTTCCAATCCATGAACACGGAATGTCTTTCCATTTGTTTAGGTCTTTTTAAATTTCTTTTAGCATTGTTTTGTAGTTTTCTGCATATAGGTCCTGTACTTCTTTGGTGAAATTAACTCCTAGGTATT
Source organism: Tolypeutes matacus (assembly GCA_026826555.1). Taxonomy (NCBI): domain Eukaryota; kingdom Metazoa; phylum Chordata; class Mammalia; order Cingulata; family Chlamyphoridae; genus Tolypeutes; species Tolypeutes matacus. The sequence goes on along the minus strand of JAKSZT010000380.1, from coordinate 964,467 downwards.
TGAGTCTTTTTGTTGCTATTAAAAATGGAATTATCCTCCTGATTTCCTCCTCAGATTGTTCAGTACTGGTGTACAAAAACATTACTGATTTTTGCATGTTGATCTTGTATCCTGCCACTTTGCTGAACTCATTTATTAGTTCAAGTAGCTTTGTTGTGGATACTTCAGGATTTTCTATCTATCAGGATCGTGTCATCTGCAAACAGTGAGAGTTTTACTTCCTCTTTTCCTATTTGGACGCCTTTAATTTTTTTGTCTTGTCTAATTGCCCTCGCTAGAACTTCTAGTAAAATGTTGAATAACAATGGTGACAGTGGGCATCCTTGTCTTGTTCCTGATCTTAGGGGGAAAGCTTTCAACCTTTCCCCATTGAGGATGATGTTGGCTGTGGGTTTTTCATATATGCCTTTTATCATATTGAGATATGAATTTTCCTTTTATTCCTTTCTTTTGAAGTATTTTTATCAAAAAAGGATGTTGGTTTTGTCGAATGCCTTTTCTGCATCTATTGAGATGGTCATGTGGTTTTTTTCCTTCAATTTGTTAATGTGGTGTATTACATTGATTGATTTTCTTATGTTGAACCAGCCTTGCATTCCAGGAATAAATCCCATTTGGTCGTTATGTATAAGTCTTTTGATATGCTGTTGGATTCGATTTGCAAGCATTTTGTTGAGAATTTTTCCATCTATGTTCATTAGAGAGATTGGTCTGTAATTTTCTTTTCTCGTAGAATCTTTATCTGGCTTTGGTATTAGGGTGATGTTGGCTTCATAAAATGTGTTGGGTAATTTTCCCTCCTCTTCAATTTTTTGGAAGAGTTTAAATTTCGAAATGCTTGGTAGAATTCACCTATGAAGCCATCTGGTCCTGGACTTTTCTTTGCTGGGAGATTTTTGATGACGGATTCAATCTCCTTAAATGTGATTGGTTTGTTAAGTTCTTGTATTTCTTGTAGCGTCAGTGTAGGTTGGTTGTGCGTTTCTAGAAATTTGTCCATTTCATCTGGGTTATCTAGTTTGTTGGCATATGGTTTCTCCTAACATTCTCTTATGATTCTTTTCATTTCTGTGCGGTCATGTGTAACTTCCCCCCTTTCATTTCTGATTATATTTATTTGTATCTTCTTTTTTTCTTTGTTAGTCTAGCTAGGGGTTTGTCAATTTTATTGATCTTCTCAAAGAGCCAGCTTTTGGTTTTGTTGATTTTCTCTATTGTTTTTCTGTTTTCATTTTCATTTATTTCTGCTATAATCTTTATTATTTCTTTCCTTCTGCTTGCTTTGGGATTGGTTTGCTGTTCTTTTTCTAGTTTCTCTAGCTGTTCAGTTAAATCTTTGAGTTTAGCTCTTGTTTTTTTAATATAGGCCTTTAGGGCTATAAATTTCCCTCTCAAGATTGCCTTCACTATATCCCATAAGTTTTGATATGTTGTGTTCTCATTTTCATTTGTCTCAATATATTTACTAATTTCACTTGCAATTTCTTCTTTGACCTACCAATTATTTAGGAGTGTGTTGTTCAGTCTCCACATATTTGCAAATTTACTTTTTTCCTGCCTGTTATTGATTTCTAGCTTCATTCCATTATGATCTGAGAAGGTGCTTTGTATAATTTCAATCTTTTTATATTTATTGAGAGCTGAATTGTGACCTAACATGTGGTCTATCCTGGAAAAAGATCCATGGGCACTTGAAAAGAATGTATAACCCACTGAGTTTGGATGCAGTGTTCTGTATATGTCTGTTAGGTCTAACTTGTTTATCATATTGTTCAAGTTCTCTGTTTCCTTGTTGATCTTCTGTTTAGCTGTTCTATCTAATGATGTGAGTGGGATGTTGAAGTCTCCAATGATTATTGTAGAAATGTCTATTTCTCCCTTCAGTTTTGCCAGAGTTTGTCTCATATATTTTGGGGCACCCTGGTTAGGTGCATAGATATTTATGGCTGTTACATCCTCCTGGTGGATCATCCCTTTTATTAATATATAATGGCCTTCTGTATCTCTTATAACTTTTTTGCATTTAAAGTCTGTTTTGTCTGATATTAGTATAGCTACCCCTGCTCTTTTCTGGCTACTCTGCTTGGAGTATCGTTTTCCAACCTTTTACTTTCAGCCGGTTTGTATCCCTGGGTCTAAGGTGAGTTTCTTGTAAGCAGCATATGGATGGCTCATGTTTTTTTATCCATTCTGTCAGCCTGTAATTTTTGATTGGGGAGTTTAGTCCATTCACATTCAATGATATTACTTTAAATGCACTATTTACTTCCTCCATTTTATTCTTTGGTTTTCATATGTTATCTTGTTTTTGTCTCTCTTTTTACTCTTTTGGTTATCCTTTCTGCTCTTCTTTCTTCTATACTTTCCTCCAAGCCTCTCTCTCCTGTCTTTTTCTTTGAGGTTCTAAGGCTTCCTTTAATATTTCCTGCAAAAGTGGGTTCTTTTTTGCAAACTCTCTTAGTTTCTGTTTCTTTGTGAATACTTTATACTTACCTTCATATTTGAAGGACAGTTTTGCTGGATAAAGAATTCTCAGCTGGCAGTTTTTCTTTTTCAGTTTCCTAATTGTATTATACCACTGTCTTCTCACCTCCATGGTTTCTGAAGAGAAATCTGTATTAAGCCTTACTGGACGTCCCTTGTACGTGATTGTGTGCTTCTTTCTTGCTACTCTGAGAATTTTCTCTTTATCTTTGACATTTGATGTTCTGAGTAGTATGTGTCTTGGCGTAGGTCTATTTGGATTTATTCTCATTGGGGTACGGTGTGCTTCTTGGACATGTAAGTTCATTTCTTTCATGAGAGTTGGGAAATTTTCAGCTATTATTTCCTCAAATACTCTTTCTGCCCCTTTTCCCTTCTCTTCCTCTTCTGGAACTCCCATGACACATATGTTGTTGTGTTTTGTGTTGTCATTCAACTCTCTGAGCCCCTGCTCAATTTTTTCCATTCTTTTCTCTCTCTGTTCTTTCCTCTCTTCAATTTTAGCTGCTCTGTCTTTGGTATCACTTATTTTTTCTTCTATCATTGCAAGTCTGTTGTTGTTTGCCTCAAATGTGTTTTTGACCCCACCTATTGTGTCTTATATTCCCATGAACTCTGTTACTTTTCGTTCAGGATTTCAAATTCTTCTTTATGTTTGCTCAATGTCTTCTTGATGTCATTTATCTCTTTAACTATATTGTCTTTCAACTCATTAATTTGATTTTGGAAATTTGTGCTTATCTCGCTGATTAGTTCTCTCAAATTCTGCATCTCTTCTGCGACATTGATGTATCCTTTTCTTGAGCCATGTCTTCTATTTTCTTAGTATGGCTCGTAATTTGTTTCTGGTGTTAGGCACCTGGTTAGGATGTAGTTTACTCAGATGCTCAATCTCTTTCTCTTTTATAGGGATTTAGTGGCAAGAGGCTGTGAGTTACCACAGTTCTTTGATTTTTGGCTCAACCTTGATTGTTAGGATTGTCCTGCTGGTTGTTCAAAACTGAGCAGTCTGAAATTGGTTGTAGAGTCGCTTCCTAGGGCCTTGGGCAGGGAGGCTACAGAGGCCAGGAAAAGCCTCTCCTACTTATTTTTAATTTTCTTATGTACACTTCCTTCATCTGCCAGGAGAGGGCGCTCTTTGGCAGCGCTCAATTCAATGCCAGGTCGGAGTGTATTTGTTGCAACACAGACCAGATCAATGTGATAGAGCTTCCTTTCTGGATGCTAAAAGCCTTGTAATTCAAACTTTCTGAGACAGTTCTCTAGTCTTCTCTGGCAGTCCCCCTCTCTTTTCCCAGCTAGGAAGTACTTCCACTCCCCTCTGAGTTCTCAACAATCAGTCCCTGTTAGTAGAGGAAGAGATTGGGAGGTTTGTATAACTTTAGCCCCTTGCAGGCTCCAAGGCAAACAATGGTGCAGCCCCACCCAGCCTGGAAGGGCTCTCGGACACAGCAGACCAGACCTGGGAGTCAAAAGCTGAGTCAGCCCCAGGCTCTCTCTCCCCTCTCCTGTGGTGTACTCAACAATTAGTCCAGGCTAGAAGAGAGGGAGATTTTGAGGGTCAGGGTCAGATTTCTCCAGTCCTTTGCCAGCTCCCAGGGCAAAGCACCATGTGGTCCCACCTAACCTGGAAGGGCCCGTGGGGCACCACAGCCCAAATTTGTGGGTCAGAAATTGATTCAGCCTTAGGTTGTGTCCCTCTCTCTCCCCTTTCCTGGGGTGGTAGATTCCTGTATCCTCCTTTGTCTGTAGTTGCAGGCCCAGAGGCCCAAGAATTCTAAAGAGTCTTTAGTGTGGGGAAGGGTGCCAGAAGCAGCAGCTGCTGCTGGTTCCAACTCACAGTTCTGTCGTTGAGATTTCCCTCTTTTGTCCCTCTCTCCTCTGGGTGATGTGCAGCCTTCACCTGCTGTCCTAAACCCTAGAAGATCTTTTTTGGGGCTGTTTCAGCTTGTCCTCTAGCTATTTTTCTGGAGAAGAGATTCCCATGTCTTACTAGTCTGCCATCTTCCCGGAAGTCCCACTAGTCTCTCTTATACTTTATATATCAAAAAATCTATATTGCTTCAGTCAGTAGGTTGGCTTTTTAATATTATGCCTTTGGGTTAAAGTTGCTCTAAGAAATTACAATTTTAAAAAATGTGGTCAAAGACATGGTCTAATAAAATCTCCTTTGTAAAACATTCTTTATACTTCAATTCTAGGAAAAGCTCTACTTTGCTCTAGTACCTGGAATGCAAGGTATAATGAAAAGTATTATATTCTGATTATGTCTTATACTTTCACTTGGCTACTAGAAAGCTCAGAGGTAAATCTAAGTATTTATCCACATGTAAACAAATACATTTTTAGTGCTATTTAGTTCTAATTCCCTATTAAATTTTTTCCCACACTTCCTTGTTTATATGAACAACACAGTGTGATCTCGAAAAAAATTTCCTAAAGTAACTCATAAGTAATTCCCCACAGATGTTCCCTCCTCTTTTTTGATGTTTCTAATTTACCTAAAAACATTGGATTTTGTCTAGCAACCAAGGCCACTCTGTAGCCGGACTGATGAGAGCACTGACAGTCTTAATAAATCTACTTACAGACTATGAATTAGATCATCAGTGCTGAATGCAATTTGTGACAAAAATTTCCTCCCCCAAATTCTTTGTGGGTTGAGAACACCCAGGCTAACTGGTCTTGGAAATTATGATAATGTAACTGGGTTTTTGTGTTACTGAGGGTTATGCTTCAGGCTTGGAAATGAGAACTTCCTGCAGGAGTGGCAGCATAGAATGAGAACTGGTAGAAGAAACAACTAACTTTTTAAGGGCCTACCTTGTATTAAGATATACTAGCTTACCTGGCATACTTGCAGTGGTGTACTGGATTGGCTCCTACTGTCTCATGAGAGCTGATTGTTAAATTTTCAGGATCTTTGTGAGCCAGTTGATACCATGTTGGTAGCTTGAAATCAGCTATGGTGGGAGTATTTTACACCATGGAAACTGACAAATGCTATAAATGAGCCCCCATCCCAGAGAGCTGGTTGTTAAACATTTCCCACTGTTTGTCTGGCTCATCTACTGCACACAACTATCAAATGAGGTAGGTATTACTATCCCCATTTTATAGATGAGGAAATAGACCAAACAAACAAACAAAACAAAACAAAAAAAAATCCCAAAGGCTTTAGGGAAAAATCACAGGGGGATGGAGGGGGATCTCAAGCAGAAAGACCGGCAGAGTAGGAACAGGTACAACGTTGATGCCAAGGGCTATATTCAGAAAAGACAGATCCTATTCAGAGGAAGACAATGAGCTAAATTTAAGGGGATTGCCAAATTGAGGTTCAGAAGACTGAGGAGAACAATTTCAATGAGGGACTAAGGACAAATCTGGGATCAAGCAGAAAAGTCTCCTGAGAGAGCTCAAGGCTCCTTCCACCTTTTCCAGCCCCTACCTCTGTTTATCTTCTCTGAATAAATCAATTTCAAGGGTAAAATATTCCAACCTTCAAGGAGGAAGGGTTGGCTTAAGCTTGAAGGCAGGAATTGGGCCATGTTTTCCAGGGTCTGGAGCTTTCCGAGAAGTTAAACCAACACATAAGATTATGTTCCTTTTCCTTCAGAAGGATTTCCTACCAGTGACTGGAATTGAAAGGGTCCTTGGCTATCGCCAACAACCCTGATGCCATGCCTTTCTCTTGTAGCATTCTCCTTTGTCTTTCCACAGCTCAATCCAAGGCAAGGGCCCAAGAAAACCCTCATCTGGCTGAGGTCCTGATTTGTTCTGAAATTTGGATTGGAGCCAACCAATAACCAAGTGTCACTCAGCCAGTCATTGGCCTGTCATGTATTACCCTCAGGAAATTTGAGAAGAAGGGGCACTGTAAAGGTAAGCCTGGATCCATAGAAATACCCACTGTAGTTTTCAGAAACCAAGGGAATCAAGAGTGCTTACAGTTCACAGGTGGCAAAGCTAGGGGGGGTGAAACCAGGTCTGATTACTACAGGGCCTGTGCTTTCTCCACTAAGCTCTCTCTGGGATATTGGATCAACCCAGGAGACCTTGGGAAAAACTCTCTTGCTAGGATCCTAGAGGGGAGTTGAACTTCCCTCCACACATGATATTGTCTTCCTCTTCCTCTCTTATACCTGCTATGTTTTCTTAGAAAGGTGAGTGTGAAAGCAGACAAAAGCCCTTGCTTCTTTGAATTATATCTTAAGTGATTAACTGATTTAATGAGTGTATTGTACTTAGTCAATAATTGTCACTTGATAGGTATTTACCAATTTTGCAATATACTACTGAACTATGATTACAATACTATCTGTTCACTGGGGCTGTAATTTGAAATTTGAATAATGAGCAGATCAAGGCGTATCTCCTCGGCCTCTGCTCAAACATTTTATCTCATTCTTGAGTAATTAAAAAAAGAAATAATTTGGTGCTGGAATCCAAAAAATTCTCCAAGTCTGCAATGTGTAATGAAAATGAAGCTATATTCAAAGTTTCCTTGGGATTTCCCAAGTTTTCACTTCCTAAACATATTCATAGAGGAAAACCCTAGTTATCCAATTGCTGTTTCTCCTTCTTCTGATATTTGAGAAGCCATCAACAGAAGATTCTGATGGCTGCCTACCCAACAGCTAGCTCCCTTCATCCTTGCTTACAGAATTCTGATTTTGCCCAGATATAGGGAAGCAATGTGCTCAGGAAAAGATCCCCCCAGTTCCAGGGGATGAACAGTGATGAGTCCAAACCAATCATGGTAATCCATTCCCATTTATCATGGATTCATTTTAAAAAGGTTAACATTTCACCAAGTTCTGGCCAATGGGGTCCGAAAAAAGTCTGCTAGCACTTCTGCAAAATGGGAGAAAGATAAATGTAAGAAAATTTTCCTTCTTTGGCTTTGCATATGAAAACATACTTCTTGGAGCAGTAGTTGTCATCTTAGTACCACCAGAAAGCCAAGAAGATAACAGAGAAGCTGATCCCAAGTCCTGACATTGTCTATCTGAAGCACTAACCCTGAAGTATCTACCTTATTATGTGAAAGGAAAAAAAATCCTATTATTTAAATCCTTTGTAGGCACGCATTCTATAACTTGAAGCCAAAAGCATCCTAACAAACACACCATATTATTTTATAAACTTACCCCAAATTTCCCTTTGAGTGGTGGCAAGAAAATCCCATTGAAAGAACACTGGGAGTAAGGGCAATAACTGGTGTTGAAGATCCCAAGGATGCTTTGCTGGCATTGTTGATAATTTCCAGTGCCCTGGATTTTAAACCATTTGAATGGAAGAGCCTTCTCAAATCTCTTGGTGCAGGGGTTATTGTAAAGGTCACTTATGTTCACTTTTTTCTCATATCCAGGGTGAAAGCATGGGTCTTGGAGGATTCCGTTGCTTGTTTCCTGAATGGAAAAATCACTTGAAGGCATCACGTGCAAATGCTTTGGGTACAAAAGGCGCCAGACTGCCTTCATCTACACGTAGGCATTGTACAATATCCCACCACTCAGCATTAACATTGATATATTCCTGCCCTGCCTTTTTCACCCTGTGGAATAATCAGATTTGTATAACAGGTATCAGATGTAAATGTACTTTGACTATTCATAGAAAGTTGATATGGTTAAAGCTGGGCCCAGAAATGCCATTAGCCTAGAATGTCCCTAAGTGCTTAGCCCTAAGCACATAGGTCAGGAGCAGAGTCACAAGGAAAAACTCTCAAGAATGCTGACCCCAGGGTAGTTCTGCAGGCGCTCCACATATCCCCCCTGCAGGGAGAAAATCAGAATTTCCAAGAGCTGGAAGGTGCCTTACATCATTTAAGCCAGGAGCATCAAAATTATTTTTAGGCTACAACCCAATATATACAAGAATAGAAAGGGGGCTGCTGTGGATAAGAGGCTTACAGGAGCCTTGGGGCTCAGTGGGCACTTTTTTCAGCAGCCCCTACTCCTTGGTCGTCATCTTATTGATAGTGATTCTGAGAGCCAGAAATAGATTCTTGGAGGAGAGGAGAGAACTGGTTGTCCTTTCAGCGGAGATAGGGAACAGCTGGATATGACATCCTTGCTCTATCCTTGTTTGTCAGGTTGTGCCTGGTACACATATGACTTTGTTAAACTTTTCTTGCCTTCAAAATGCAGAAAGCACAATGGGGACAAGATCTGAAGTGTTGACTGATAAACTCTGTCTTCCCTGAAATGTTTTCTTTTCTTTCTATATCCCTCCAGGTTGTTTCTAACAACCCTGTTTTTCTGCAGCTTTTAGGAAATGGAGATTAAAGGGGTCTAGAAGAGCTTGTAAATTGAACACATACCACCCCTCCCAATTATATTCTAGTATATAATTTTTTACTGTCAATCCCATAGGGATGGCAGATTATCTCCTAAGAAAGGATGTGAGTAGTGTCCTTGGAGACAGTGCAAAAAACAAGCATGGGAGGTGATGTCTGGTTGGAAGAATTCATAGGGGTCGACAACATTAGTTACATATCCTGCCTCAAAAGGTTTGAAAAGTATGGTAACCAACTTCAGACCAATTACTGAATTTGAAAGAGAAAACAGGATTTGGGGGCTGGCAGCCCAGATTTGGGGAGAGCAGGTCTGGATTCCGTTATACTTGCCTTAATGTCCTTGGCCAGTTTTTGCCAGAGCGCTTGATCCTTCCCATAGCACAAGAAGCTGTGTGTGTACACACCGTAGTCCATGCCATACAGGCGAAACTGAAGAGAGTTGGCTGGGGACTCAGTATTCTTGTTTTGAGGCACAAAAGTGATTTGTGTGGAGGCTCCCCCAAGGTCCAAGGCTCCAAAGGTTTCTTCACTATTTCTTCCAGTTGTCATCAGGTTAAGCCAACCACGTTTCTGAAAAAGAGCACAGTCACTGGGCACTACAAGTTTCTGGACATCCCCATTCACATGATCTCCTTTTTCTTTCTTATCAATTTTTATTGTAGTATTATATATAACAAAACTTTCTCATTTTAGCCATTTTTAAGTGTACAATTCGGTGGTATTAATTACATTCTCCATCACCACCAACCATTTTCAAGACTTTCTCACAACCTCAAATAGAAACTCTGTTCCTACTAAACAAAAACTCCCAAACCCCTTCCCTTCAGCCTGTAGTAAATTCTAATCTACTTTCTGTCTCTATGAATTTGCTTATTTTAGATATTTAATATTAATAGATCATATCATATTTATCCTTTGTGCCTGGCTTATTTCACTCAGTATAATGCTTTCAAGGTTCATACATGTTGTAGCATGTTTCAGAACTTCATTCATTTTATACCTGAACAACATTCCATTGTAATTCCACCTTTTGGCTACAGTGAATAATGCTGCTATGAACATTGGTGTACAATTGTCTTTTTGAGTCCCTGCTTTCAATTCTTTTGGGTATATACCTAAAAGTGGAATTGCTAAGTCATATGATAATTGTATGTTTAACTTTTTGAGAAACTGCCAAACTGTTTTCCACAGTGACTGCACCATTTTATATTCCCATCAACAATGTGCAAAAGTACCAGTGTCTCTGCATCTTTGCCAACACTTATTTCCCATTTTTTAAAATAATAGCTATCTTAGTGGGTGTGAAGTGGTATCTCACTCTGGTTTTGATTTGCATTTTCCTGATGACTAATGATATTGAGTATATTTCCACATGCTTCTTGGCCATTTGTACATATCTTTTTTTGAGAAATGTCTATTTAAGTCCTTTTCCCATTTTTAAATTGGGTTGTCTTTTTGTTGTTGAGTTGTAATGATTATTTATTCTACATAAAGTGTAAATAAATAATAAAAATAAACATGGCTACTGTTTACAAACAAGAGCTCTGGCACCAGACAGATTTGAGTTGAAATCTCCACTCAATCACTCATTAGCCATGTGACTTTGGGCAAAATAATTACTCTCACTAGGACTCAACTTGGGACTCAGAAATAGGGATAGTAATAGTACCTCATAAGGTTGTTCTGAGGATGAAATCAGACAGTATATGTTGAGTGCTTAGCACAGCACAGGATGCATAGTACTAGGCAAATATGAGCTTATTTTTAATGATAGACTTTAAATTTCCTCTCTATCTCCTAAACACAAATCACTAAACAAATGTTTCTTTTAATGTGAAGATATTCCTTATTCTCCAATAGTAGAAGTTCCAGTAGAAGAACTGGAGACCCTTACAAATGTATGTGTGTAGGGTGGGGGTGGGGATTCATTTGTTCATTCATGCATCCATCATTCATTCTGGCTAGCCAGCCAAGTACTACTTGAGATAGCAATGGCATTGGCTCCCCAGGGAGCTGCCTCCATACGTACTGTGAAATATTCACCTGAGTAAATTTGCCCAGTAGGTAGTTAATGGTAATCCAGCCATAGGCACCTTCCTCTTGGCCAGTGATGATCTTGGCACCTTGGAAATTAAAAGGGTAGGCACTGAGGCTCTTTGTCACTGCAGCCAGGACCCGGTCTGCCAAATTTTCACTTTCCATCCTGCACAAAGGAAGAGCTTATTGTTTTTGTTTTAATGACTACATCTACCCATTTCAGCTAGAGTTTCTGGGAAATTCTAAGAAGTGAAACATAACTCACTGTAATAAACGCAGAGATGGGGATCCCCCCCCCCCCCCGCAACCTAGCTGCCTGAAGAGCCCACCTTCAGGACAAGGCAGAACTAGTATTTTTACCCCCTCTCTCCAAATCAAAATCCAATCCCTGGCAGGATGGTGTCTAAAAACTGCCATGTTGGTGGCAACTTGGTATTGTCTGGTCACCACACCTACAGCTGATGAGTGCTACATTGGCCATTGCTGGCTGGTTACATAGCCAGGCTCTGCTTGAAGTTTTTAAGTTAGAGCCATAGTAGGAACCAAGTAGACAAATGACCTGGGATGGATAATTAACTTTCCTTGGTGCTAGACTGGGAAAAATCTTCCTCATTTGTGCCTCAGTTCTTGGATCTGAGATCTTGAGTCCTAATAAAGGAGTCTTCAAGAGTTGTTACAAATGAAGATGGGATGCACTTGCTTCCAAGTTATAGGCTATGCAACATGAAGAGTCTGTGGGTGAAAGGCTATCTTCCAACTGGTGTTAGATCCCTGTAGTCTCTCATCTGAATGGCTTTAGTACCTACTAACTGGCCTCCATATCCCTAGCTCTCCTCCCCTCCAATCCATCTTTTCTTCCAGTGTGACCAATTGTATAATAACCTTTAATGGTTTCCAAGTATCTCCAAGACTTAAATTGCAAACTCCTTAGCATGACCCACAAGGCATTTCATGATCTGGACTCTGTCTACTCAGAATCCCACTCAAAATCCTGGCTCCCGTACCTAAACAGGTATGTGGCCTTGGGTGCGTTAATTAACATTTATAAGACCCTATTTTCTTATATGGCTAATAATTGTTAGTAATGCCTCTTGCCTCATAGAGTTATTATAATGATTAAATAATGTATGTTAAGTGCTTAGCACAGTGCTAAGAACATAGTAAGGGCTCAATAAATACTGGCTGTTATTATCAATTCTTTTTTCTGAGGTACCAGGGACCAGGGATTGAACCCGGGACCTCATATGTGGGAAGCCAGCACTCAACCGCTGAGCCACGTCAGCTCCCTGAGTTGGTTTTTCCATTTGTTTTGCTTGTTGTTTTGCTTTTAGTTTTTTTCAGGAGGCACCAGGACCTGGGCATTCAACCGCTTATGCCATATCCGACCCCTATTACCAATTTTTTAAACTACTGTGCTCTACCTTTGCAGGACTATTTTTAACCCCCACACACACACCCTGCTGTTTTTTTTTTTGTTGTTGTTTGTTTCAGGGTTTGTTTGTTTTTTGCTGTCTGTGTCCATTCACTGTGTGATCTTCTGTATCTGTTTCTTTCTGTCTTCACTTCTTGTTTTTCTCCTCTAGGCTTCACCGGGATTTTATTCTGGGGACCTCCAATGTGGGAGCGAGGTACCCTATCGCTTGTGCCACCTCAGTTCCTGGTTTCTGTCACGTCTCGCCTTGACTCTCCCCTGCGTCTCTCTTTCTGTTGCATCATCATCTTGTTGCATGGCGCTTGCTTCACGGGCCTGGCTTGCCTTTACCAGGAGGCCCCGAGGATTGAACCCAGGTCCCCCCATACGGTAGACAGAAGCCCAATCGTCAAGCCACATCCACTTCCCTTTACAGGACTGTTTAAAAACCTCTGAACTTGCCCTGATCTCCCAAATTTCCCTGTCTCTGCACATCTGTTATAACAAAAGCAACATGAAGGCAGGGACTTGGTCCTGCTCACTGCTGTATCTCCAACACTTTTAGAACAGTGCCTCGCACATAACAAGTGCTGAATAAAAATTGGTTTCTGAATATATGCTGTCTGTTCTGCCTGTAAGGCCCTTCCCCTACCCTCCAACTCATCCCTCATGATTCAGCTCAAGTGTTCCCTCTTCTGTTACGTGTTCATGATCTCTCACACTGAGCAGGGCCAGGTGTGCTTCCACAGTAGCTCTGAGCACACTTCTGATCTTCTTGAGGGCTACCTCACCTACTTTGACAGCCTGGTACATAGTAGAACTCAATCCCTGTTGAATGAGTGAATGAATGAACAAATGAAGGAATAATGCATACAAGTACCAAGGAGTGACCAATAAAAATGTGCTAGTTGTGACTATTTTTGTCTTGGGACACCTGTGAGTCTCCTCTAGTCCTCTCCTTCCCAGGTATTGAATGCCTAAATCTGTAGACCCAAATCCAAGAATATAGTCTCAATCTTTCTCTCCCTGTGCCCCCCTTGGAATTCCCATGGGGACATGGCCAAGAGGGATTTTTGACAAGCTTAAAACCCCAACATTATACATACTGAAAATGTGTTAGTTTTATTCACTTACTGATATTTTCTTAGGTGTGGACATTTGGAATGCATAGTTTTGGGTATTAGGGAAGTGTGATGCGCTCCCGTAACTTCAGAGGCTCTTACACTGCCAAACCTAACTCCCAGGTACTCTTGGTCCTAATGCTGCTATACCTGAGCAACCGCATGCCTGCTGTGGCTCCGAGGTAAACAGGTGTCTCTGGGTGCTGGGACTTTGGAATCACCAGTTTGGCCCTTTTCATGCATTCAGTCAAGTAAGGATCTATTTCTTGGATTTTATTAGCATATTTTGAGATTCCAGGACCTAGAGAAAGTTGTGGAAGAAGATAGCAATCTTTAAAAAATAAAACATAGAATATATCTCTCTAAACATAAAGCTTTTATAACTTGGCAATAGTAGAGCAAAACTAATGCAATGAATCAATTGCTTGATGTGATATATATTAGGTAGCTCTATGTAGAGGATAATTAACTGGACCTAGCCTTGATAAAGATCTATTTTCAGACCTTGGGGCTGGATCTGATAGCTGTTCAATAATTTTGCCACTGGATGGCGCAATTCTTATATTCAAATTGTATAACCTTCCTAGCATATTCTCTCAGCTGTTAATGGGCATCTTATAGATAGCTGTTCTATATAGCCGCTTTTTGATGTTTCTTCCACAAAGTTGCAGTGAACAAAACTAGCTTCCCGAGAAAGATGGCATTTAGAACAAAAATTAAAATAAGCACCAAACACATTGGTTTTTACTGAACAGATAGGAGCTGCTATTAGTAGCTATGTGATCATGGTCAGGCTCTTGAAATTTCCAGTGTTTCTTCCTTTGCTAGAGGAATTAGGAATAGAAACCCTTTCTCCTCAGTGATTTTTCCACTCTGATATGCTGCCTCCCTAGTAAAACTGTTTTTCTAGTTTTAGAGCAAAACTATCTGTTGCTATGGGGAGGATTAGAGCCAAGACTCCTTAAGCTTTTTGAAGTTAACAGTTAAAATTTTGTCTCTCTTTAAGATGAACATCTCCCTATCCGTGATTTATATGGGATTCAACAATCATCCAGATAAGTTATCTAGATCATTACCAGTTTAAAAATTGTCTCTTAGGGGAGCAGCTGTAGCTCAGTGGTTGAGTGCCTGCTTCCCATGGACACAGTCCAGGGTTCAATCCCTGGAACTGCCTTTTAAAAAAAAAATAGCCTGTTTATTTGACCATAATGAGAAACTCAGCTCTAACGTATCAGCTGTTTCCATTCAGAAAGTCTGGCCTTCAAGAACGAGTAGCTTTCAGCACAACTTTTTATCTAAATATTTGATTACATAGATGGGAGAACTCTTTCTTTTGAGAGGGCAGAATTACTGTATTTGTTAGGCCAAACACTCATTGGATAGATTTCAGAATAAAGACATCTGTCAGAATTTTTAAATACAATTTTAAAAATGGAAGGCACTGAATTAATTAAAGAGAAGGCAATAAAATTAGGATGGGGGCTTTAAAAAATGCTAGAAGTACTGTCTTAATACTAGGGACCAAGTCTCAGGACACCAGACTACTGGGTAGAGGGACTTGCTCTTTTGGAACCTTCTCCTCCTTATTCTTTCTCGACAAACTATGAAAAGTGGTGGACCCCACAGCCACAAAACTAAAAGGCAATTCTCTTCTGGGGTCCAAGTTACCTCTCTGGCTAAAAATAACCAGCCAGGACCCTGGCTCAAAAGGCTGAGAGAGATAAAGCCGAGAGAGATTATGGTGCAGTGTGATGATGTTTGATACATTCTGGAGTGTTGGGTGGGCGAGAAGAGAGAGAGCTGAATTGTCAGCAACTCTAACTTGTTTGGTGACCTTAACACTAACTAGAAAAAATCATTTTGTAAAGCAGAGATTCAGAGCAGCAGGCAGCTTGGAGTGGAATTAGGAGACCTAGGTTCTTGTCCTGACTCTGTTGCTACTTTCAAATCACTCATCTTCTAGGTTTTCATTTGCTTCTCTGTAAATCAAGATATAAATGCTCTAAAAGGTCCTTTTTCCAGCACTGAGTCTATTATTCTCTAAACCTACGATTAGCCTTCCCTGCTTACCCAGAAGCCAAAGGCTTTGGAAAATTTCTTCCAAGCTGTAGATTAGAGCACAAAATATAAAGGCAGTAATTCTCCAGACCGTAGAGCAGCAGCACCTGGGAACTTGAGAGCAATGCAAATTCTAGGGCTCCATCCAAGACCTACTGAATCAGAAACTCTGGGGATAGGTCCAGCGTCTGAGTTTTGACAACCCCTGCAGGTGATTTTGTTAAAAGCATGGGTTTGAAGTTGGGAGGACTTTGATTTGAACCCCAGCTCTTTCACTTACTACCTCAAATAACCTTAAACAAATGACAACCATTCTCAGTCTCAGTTCTCTCATTTGAAAACTGGGAATAATACTACACACCTCAAAGGGAGATTGTGAGGATGAAATGAGAAAATGCATGTTTAGTACTTACCCAGTGATCAGCACATAGAAGTATTCCATTAATGGAAGCTTCTATTACTCAATTATTTCTAAGTTTGCTTACTCTTCAAGGGCTAGATCATTAAAGACCTAGTTTGATATTACTTTAATAATGACAGTTAAACAACACTAGCAGCTCCTCCTCTTCACTTGACTTCCTATACTTTAGGGCTCCTTTTCCTCTGTGTTCTACTGGCCATATCTCTCATTTCTCATGCCACACTTTCTCTCCACTTTTTCTTCATCTTACCTTTTACCTTGCACTCTTCTATTTGATACACCACCCCGGTGTTGTTCTCCTTTTCTGCTGGCCACTTATAGATGTATAAGCTCGTGTGAGAAGAGCCCGCATCCAGCACAATCCCATACTGAGGGCAAAACAAACCAAGAACTTACTGTTACATCACCCTTCTCCACAGTTTGCAACAGAGGGAAGACAAGGAAAGGAGTTTCAAAACATTAAAAGAAAGAATTTTACCTTCAATGCGAACACTGGGCCTGCCTGAAGTTGCCCTGATCACAGGATCTACCAGGACACCAATCCCCCTAAAACAGTGGCTCTTAATCTGGTTGCACACTAAAAGATGGTTGCATACTAGAAGTACCCAGGCCTTACCCAGGTTGGGGGATGAGCATCGGTATAGTTTAGAAGCTCTCCAGGTGATTCTAATGTGCAGCCAAGATGCTGAAGTAGCTAAAGACACTATGGAAGGAATAGAAAGCTATTAATTCAGTGGTTCCCAAACTTGTCTGCCTAGGAGTCATACTGGAATCACCTGGGGAGCTTCAAAAGCTACTAATGCCTATGTCCCATGCCCCAGGTATTGTGATTTAATTGGTTTGGTATGTGGCCAGGGTGTTGGAAATTTGTAAAGATCCCAGGTGGTTCTAATGTACAGACAAGCTTAGGAACCACAGAGTTAATACCTTGAGGACCAAGGAGAAATAATAACTATTTTCATCTATTTTTAGTTCCGTGGAGTTAAGAGTTTATTTTAAAGGAGTAATAGAAAATAGTGGGCATACTTGCCTTTTAATTAAGAATGTCCACTATCAAGTTGTATTCAGTACATTTAAAAGATGTTTTTTAAGATTTATTTTTATTTCTCCCCCACCTTGTGTTTTTTTGTTTGTTTGTTTTTGTTTTTGTTTTGTGCTCACTGTCTGCTCTCTGTGTGTTGTTCTGTGTCTGCTTGTCTTCTCTTTAGGTGGCACCGGGAACCAATCCTGGGACCTTCTGGAGTAGAGAGAGGCGCTCAATCTCTTGCACCACCTCAATTCCCTAGTCTGCTGCATCTCTTATTGTCTCTTCTCTGTGTCTCTTTTTGTTGTGTCATCGTGCTGTGCCAGCTCTGCACGGGCCAGCTCTCCACTCAGGCCAGCTCACTGTGCGGGACGGCTTGCCTTTCACCAGGAGGTCCCGGAAATCAAACCCTGGACCTCCTATATGGTAGACGGGAGCCCAATTGCTTGAGCCACTTCCATTTCCCAAAGATATGTATTTTGACCTCATTTTTTGAGCTCCTAAGAGTAGGGAGAGATGAAAGGAAAAATAAAGGAAGAAAGAAGGTGGAGAAGAGAAGAGACAGCATGAGGAAGAACTAGACAAGGGGTTCTTAACCTTTTTTGTTCCACAGACCCCTTTGCCAGTCAGGTGAAAACCATGGACTCCTTACTAAGTCCACACTAAACTGTATTATTTAATAAATATATCACACCCGCACCAACACATCCTCACAAGAATGTTTTTTTGAATTTCAATTCAAGCTCACCGACCCCTTGTTAAGAACTCCTGAACTAGACCATCAGAGGAGAAAGGGAGAAAAACATATCTCATGAGTGCATTAAAAGTACCAGGCAGGGGAAGCGGCTGTGGCTCAATCAGTAGGGCTCCCGTTTACCATATGGGAGGCCCCGGGTTCGGTTCCCGGGGCCTCCTGGTGAAGGCAAGCCCGCCCGCACGGCGTGGTTGGCTGACCCAGCGAGCACAAGCAGCAAGGGGGGGATAAATGAATGAATAAATAAAATCTTTAAAAAAAAAAAAAAAAAAAGTACCAGGCAGGTCTTGTATGAAGCATTTTACATGTATTATCTCAACCCTCAGAACAGTGCTGTAAAGTAGGTACTATATTTATCCCTTCTATATCATGAGAAGCTAAGGTACAAAGAGATTTAAGTAATTTCCCCAAGATACACAGGTAATAGGTAACAGCCTGGATTTAACTCAGAGTCAGACTCAAAAGCTTGTGCTCTTTTACACAGAAACAGGAGCAGGGCTGGCAACAGTTTTCAAATTGGTACCCCTTTTCAAAGACTTTTTAATTAGGGGTAACTATAGCAAAGTACCCAAATCTTAGTACCTTGATGAATTTTTGCATATGTGCACATCCATGTAGCCACCACCAAGATCAAGATACAGAACACTTCTAACCCCCAGAAACTGTCCTCATGCCCCTCCATCACTTTCCACCAAGGAACTTCTATCACCGTGGATGAATTCTGCCTGTTTCTGAACCGCATATAAGTGGACTCATACAGTGTGCTTCCTTTATGTCTAACTTCCTTCTCTACACTATGTGAAATGCATTCAAAGGGCATTTATCAGTAGTTCATCTGTTTCCATTGCTGTAGTTATGCATACAGTCTGCATTTTACTGTTCACAGACATTTGGGTTGTTTCCAGTTTAGGGCCATTGGGAAAATAGCTGCAATGAACATTCTTGTACACATCTTTTAGAGGACATTTGCTTTCATTTCTTTTGGGTGTTTACCCAGGAATAGACTGCCAAATGCCCGTTTTGGTCAACTGATACTCAACTAGTATTAAAAAGGATTTTGTCAAATTTCATCTTTATAAATTGATTGATATTTAAATTTTATATAAATGGAATTAGTGGTTATGTAGGGCTAGGGGAGGCATGCTAAGGGGTGTGGATATTTTTCTTTTTGGAGTAATGAAATAACTAAAATTTTTTGTGATGATGAATGCACAACATTGTGATTATACTAAAAGCCATTGATTATTCACTTTAGATAGATACAGGGTATGTGACTATATCTCAGTAAAACTGCTTAATAAAGAAATAATTGTGCAAGAATAGCCAGACATAGCAGCTACGTACAGCAGGGGAAACAAAGAGAGAATGGGAGGTGAAGAATTTTCTTGTTTATCTATTTTTTATTATTATTATTCTCATAGAAAAAAATGAAAATGCTCTAATAATGATTGAAATGATGAATACATAACTATGTGATTATACCAAATATCATTGTACACTTTGGGTGAATTGTATGCTTTATTAATATGTATCAATTAAAACTGATTTGTTAAAAAGGAAAAAAAAAAAGGATTTTGTGTCTATGTCTCTGAACTTAATCGGGAAAAAATTGCCATGACAGATGAAAGATGTCTGCCATTTTTGTAAGAACATGATGGCTCATGTGCTTTTAATTCATCATTCCTGAACTAGAGGGAAACCTGGAAGGAGGCAAAACCAGGAAGCAAAAGGAAGAGAAGTAGAAGAGGTACCTCTGATAATGTGAGCAAACTGCTCTTATCACGCTTTGCTGCTCATATGTGTTGTGGGCCTCAAAGTGTGATCTGCCACTTGATAATACTAAATTCAGCAGTTTTAGACATACATATAATATTTGTAAATATGACATATCTGATAAGGGTTTATATACATACACGCACACACACACACATATATAATGTCTTCTCTTATAATGTCTTACCACCAGAATAAGAACCTCCAAGGACGAGAATGAGGATATTAGTGCTCTCCCTGGACCACTAGGGATAGCTAAAAGTAGGGCTGTGAGGTGTCAAACTTTAATCCATTTCATTACAGCACAGGGAGTATCACTGCACAGACTGTGTAAGGATCATTGACCCTCCATAACCTCCACAGTGCTCTCTGCCTTGTAATAATCAGCATTGTGCCCTTATTTTAAAAAAACGGTCTGTGTATTTGTTTTGGACACAGCAAGGAAGCAAGCTGGACAGACTTGTCTGCAGTGAGAGGAATCCAAGAAATGGCCAAGATGGTAATCACTGCAGGCAGAGAAAGAAGCTGACTAAGGCCCAGGACCTTTTGATCTGTGGGAAACCTCCCAGGGTAGAGAATGAGACTCAGGGATTTGTAGTAGAAAATTCCGTTGTTCCCCAGAAGGGCCCCTGACTTCTTCCTGCCAGAAAATATTCCAAACATAGCCAGCATATGATAAAAGCTTGTGAGGCAACAGCAGCAAAAGGCTTGTATCTGGAATCAGGATGTTCTATTTAGTCTGACTTTGTTGACATGAAAGTCATTCTTCCAGTAGAGCCAAGGAACTATCAATCCGTTTCTCTACACAGTGAAGTAGTTGAAAAAGGAAACCTTTTACTATATTTCTTGTTTACCAAGTGTTTGAAAAGGGGTAGAGGGTATTTTAACACAGAAATTAAAGACATTTCACCTGTGTATAGCAGACTGGAACACGAACCTACTGAATGGTGCCAAGCATTTTTTATATTCTAAAATGGTTTGCAGAATAAAGTTGGCATCATCTGCTGTTTGAGGGACAAATAAAGCTGGATTTTCTGAAAATGTTCATTGTGGGTATTTGCCTTTCATTGTTACAAGATTGTCACCCATATTCACTGATTTTTCATGGCCAGTCCATTTTAGAGCTGGAAATTTGTTTCATCTAACCCTCTCATTTTATAGATGGGGAATTGGGTCCAGAATGGTTCAAAGACTTGCTTAATGGGTACAGATAGGTACTGCACTAACAGGTCTGTTAGAACTCTAGTAGCCACCACCTTTTCTTCTCTTTCTACTACACCATTTTTCAGTGCACAAAAACTCCAGGCCTGTGAGGAGGTCAGCAAATAAACCTCCAGGGAAAGCTGGATGCTCTCTCCCTGTCCTGGGTTCATGAGCTAAAGAAGGCCTGAGAGAAGTATGGCACTGAAGAAACCAGCTTAACTTTGAACCATTATCTTTTTGACTCAATGACAACATAATTCTGTTTTAAATAAAACTTCTACCTTACAGAAATGCTGTACCTTGCCATGTGATCTCCCTTACTGAGAGTTTCTCTGTAGCACATATTAAAAACATTTCTAGTAATTTCCAGGAATTTGGCAGACTAGAAAGACACGGGACTCTCTTATCCTCCAGAAAAATAGCTAAAAGGATAGGTTGAAACACTCTAGAAAAAGATCTTCTAGGATTTAGGACACCAGGCAAAAGCTGGACACAGCCCAGAGGAGAGAGGGACAAAGGACGGAAATCGCAATGACAGAACTGTGAGTTGAAACCAGCAGCTGCTGCTGCCGGCACCCTCCCCCACACTAAAGACACTTTAGAATTCTCAGGCCTCTGGGCCATAGAAAGAAGCAAGGAAATAAAATAAGAAGAACAGAATCTCAAAGAGAAAACTTAAAACACACACGAACCACCAGCTAAATAAAA
This sequence comes from Tolypeutes matacus, assembly GCA_026826555.1. Lineage (NCBI taxonomy): Eukaryota > Metazoa > Chordata > Mammalia > Cingulata > Chlamyphoridae > Tolypeutes > Tolypeutes matacus. The sequence continues at coordinate 943,172 of JAKSZT010000380.1, read as the reverse complement.
CTCTAGAGCAGAGAGAGAAGCTAATCAACCAAATAAACCCATCAAGATAAAATGATGACTAGAGGGCAACAAAAAATTACAAACCACACTGAGAAACAGGAAGACATGGACCAGTCCAATGAACAAACTAAAAACCAGGAAGAGATGCAGAACATCGAACAACTAATCAAAGCTTTCCAAACAAATATCATGGACCAGCTTAATGAAGTGAAGGAAGAGATTAAGGATATTAAGAAGACACTGAGAGAACTTACTGAAGAAATTGTAAACATACATAAAAAGATAAAGGATATGATAGTGATCAATGGCACAATCCAAGAAATCAAAAAGACGCTGGATTCACATAACAGCAGATTTGAACAGGCAGAAGAAAGAATTAGTGAGGTGGAAGACAATACATCTGAAATCAAATAGATAGTAGAACAGATAGACAAAAAGACAGAAAAAATCCAGCATCCAGCAGGGACTCAGGGATTTAACCAACAATGCAAAATGCACAAAGATATGCATTATGGGCATCCCAGAAGGAGAAGAGAAGGGAAAGGGAACAGAAGGAGTGTTGAAGGAAATAATGGCTGAAAACTTCCCAACCCTATTGAGAGAGATGGATGTGCAGATCCAGGAAGCACAGCTCACCCCAAACAGTATAAATCCCAACAGGGCAACTCCAAGACATATGCTTGTCAAAAAATGTCCAATGCGCAAGACAAAGAGAAAATACTCAAGGCAGCAAGAGAAAAGAGAACCATCACATACAAGGGAAGCACAATAAGATTAAGTGCTGATTTCTCATCTGAAACCATGGAGGCAAGAAGACATAGTCAAAGTACTAAAAGAAAAAAAACTTCCAGCCATGAATTCTCTATCCAGCAAAACTGGCATTCAAAAATTATGGAGAGTTCAAAATATTCACAGATAAACAGAAATTAAGAGAGTATGCCAATAAGAAACCTGCACTTCAAGAAATACTAAAGGAAGTTCTACAAGTTGAAAGGAAAAAACAAAGGAGAGAGAGTTGGAGGAGAGTTTAAAAACAACTAAAAAGACAAAAACAGAAACAAAACAACATATGACATATATTAACCCAAAGAAAATATGGCTGAAGTAAGAAATTCATTGCGAGTAATAACACTGAATGTTAATGGATTAAATTCACCACTCAAGAGACACAGATTGGCAGAATGGATAAGGAAATATGATCCATCTATATGCTGTCTACAAGAAACCCACCTTCGACCCAGAGATTCAAGGAGGCTGAAAGTGAATGGCTGGAAAACAATTTTACAAGCTAACAATAGCCAAAAAAGGGCAGGAGTAGCTATTCTAATATCAGACAAAATAGACTTTAAATGCAAAACTATTGTAAGAGACAAAGATGGATACTATATATTAGTAAAAGGGGCTCATCGAGTTGAATGACAACATGAAGCACAACAACATACATGTCATGGGAGTTCCAGAAGGAGAAGAGAAAGGAAAAGGGGCAGAAAGAGTATTTGAGGAAATAATAGCTGAAAATTTCCCAACACTCATGAAAGAAATGAACTTACATGTCCAAAAAGCACACTGTACCCCAATCAGAATAATTTGAATAGACCTACTCCAACACATATACTACTCAGAATGTCAAATGTCAAAGATAAAAAGAAAATTCTCAGAGCAGCAAGGCAGAACCAAACCATCACATACATGGGATGTCCAGTAAGACTTAGAGCAGATTTCTCTTCAGAAACCATGGAGGCAAAAGGATAGTGGTATGATACAATTAGGATAATGAAAGAGAACAACTGCCAGCCGAGAATTCTTTATCCAGCAAAATTGTCCTTCAAATACGAAGGTGAGTATAAAATATTCACAAACAAACAGAAACTAAGAGAGTTTGCAAAAAAGAATCCACTTTTGCAGGAAATATTAAAGGAAACCTTAGAACCTGAAATAAAAAGGAGAGAAAGGCTTGGAGGAGAGTATAAAATAATAGCAGAAAGGATAACCAAAAGAGAAAAAAGACAGGCGGAAATATAATATGACATATGAAAACCAAAGAATAAAATGGTGGAAGTAGATAGTGCATTTACAATAATACCATTGAATGTGAATGGATTAAACTCCCCAATCAAAAGATACAGGATGACAAAATGGATTTAAAAAACATGATTCATCTATATGCTGCTTACAAGAAACTAACCTTAGACCCAGGGAAACAAAATCGCTGAAACTGAAAGGTTGGAAAAAGATACTCCACACAAATAGCAACCAAAAAAGACCAGGGGTAGATAAACTAATATCAGACAAAACAGACTTTAAATGCAAAAAACTTATAAGATGTACAGAAGGCCATTATATATTAATAAAAGGGATGATCCACCAGGAAGATATAACAGTCATAAATATCTATGCACCTAACCAGGGTGCCCCAAAATACATAAGACAAACTCTGGCAAAACTGAAGGGAGAAATAGACATCTCTACAATAATTGGAGACTTCAACACCTCACTCACATCATTAGATAGAACTAGCCAGAAGATCAACAAGGAAACAGAGAATTTGAACAATATGATAAATGAGTTAGACCTGACAGATATATATAGAACACTGCATCCCAATCAAGCAGGTTATACATTCTTCTCAAGTGCCCATGAATCTTTTTCCAGGATAGACCACATGTTAGGGCACAATGCACCTCTCAGTAAATATAAAAAGACTGAAATTATACAACCACCTTCTCAGATTATAATGGAATGAAACTGGAAATCAATAATAGGAAAAAAGTAAATTCGCAAATGTATGGAGGCTGAACAACACACTACTAAATAATCAGTGGGTCAAAGAAGAAATTGCAAGTGAAATCAGTAAATATATTGAGACAAATGAAAATGAAAACACAACGTATCAAAACTTATGGGACACAGGAAAGGCAGTCTTGAGAGGGGAATTTATAGCCCTAAACACCTATAATAAAAGAAGAAAGAGCTAAATTCAAAGATTTAACTAAACAACTAGAGAAACTAGAAAAAGAACAGCAGACCAATACCAAAGCAAGCAGAAGGAAAGAAATAATAAAGATTAGAGAAGAAATAAATGAAATTGAGACAAAAAAAAAAAAAAAAAAACAATAGAAAAAAATCAACAAAACCAAAAGCTGGTTCTTTGAGAAGATCAATAAAATTGACAAACCCCTAGCTAGACTAACAAAGAAAAAGAGAAGATGCAAATAAATACAACTAGAAATGAAAGGAGGGAAGTTACAACTGACCCCACAGAATTAAAAAGAATCATGAGGATATTATGAGAAATGGTATGCCAACAAACTAGACAACCTAGATGAAATGGACAAATTCCTAGAAATGCACAAACAACCTACACTGAAATACAGGAACTTAACAAACCAAAAACATTTAAAGAGATTGAATCCGTCATCAAAAATCTCCCAGCAAAGAAAGGACCAGGACCAGATGGCTTCACAGGTGAATTCTACCAAGCATTTTAAAAAGAATTAACACCAATTCTGTTTAAATTCTTCCAAAAAATTGAAGAGGAGGGAAAATTACCCAACACATTTTATGAAGCCAAGGTCACCCTAATACCAAAGCCAGATAAAAATACTACAAGAAAAGAAAATTACTGACCAATCTCTCTAATGAACATAGATGCAAAAATTCTCAACAAAATGCTTGCAAATCGAATCCAACAGCTTATCAAAAGACTTATACACAACGACCAAGTGGGATTTATTCCTGGTATGCAAGGCTGGTTCAACATAAGAAAACGAATCAACATAATACACCACATTAACAAATTGAAGGAAAAAACCACATGATCATCTCAATAGATGCAGAAAAGGCATTCAACAAAATCCAGCATCCTTTTTTGATAAAAACACTTCAAAAGGTAGGAATAGAAGGAAAATTCCTCAATATGATAAAAGGCATATATGAAAAACCCACAGCCAACATCATACTCAATGGGGAAAGGTTGAAAGTTTTCCCTCTAAGATCGAGAACAAGACAAGGATGCCCACTGTCACCATTGTTATTCAATATTGTACTAGAAGTTCTAGCTAGAGCAATTAGATGAGAAAAAAAATTAAAGTCATCCAAATGGGAAAAGAAGAAGTAAAATTCTCGATGTTTGTGGATGACATAATCCTGTATTTAGAAAATTCTGAAGTATCCACAACAAAGCTACTTCAGATAATAAATGAGTTCAGCAAAGTGGCAGGGTACAAGATCAACATGCAAAAATCAGTAATGTTTTTGTACACTAGTACTGAACAATATAAGGAGGAAATCAGGAGGAAAAAATCCATTTACAATAGCAACAAAAAGACTCCAATACCTAGGAATTAATTTAACAAAGAAGTACAGGATGTATATGCAGAAAACTACAAAACAATGCTAAAAGAAAATTTAAAATACCTAAACAAATGGAAAGACATTCTGTGTTCATGGATTGGAAGGATAAATACAGTGAAGATGTCAATCTTACCCAAGGTATAGATTCAATGCTATACCAATCAAAATACCAACAGCTTACTTTACCAAAATAGAAAAGGCAATTACCAAATTCATTTGGAAGGGAAAGTGCACCTGAATAGCCTAAAGCATTCTAAAAAAGAAGAGCAATGTGGGAGGAATTTCATTGCTTGACCTTGAAACATATTACAAAGCTACAGTGGTCAAAACAGCATGGTACTGGCATAAAGATAGATTCATCAATCAGTGGAATAGAATTGAGAATCCAAAAATATACCTTCACCTATACAGTCAACTGGTTTTTGACAAACTGATCAAGTTAATTTTAACGGGACAAAACAGTCTCTTCAACAAATGATGCTGGGAGAACTGGATATCTGTAACCAAAAGAATGAAAGAGGGGGGCGGATGTGGCTCAAATGGTTGGGCGTCTGCCATATGGAGGGACCTGGGTTCAATCCCCGGGACCTCCCAGTAAAATAAAATAAAATAAAATAAAATAAAATAAATAAAATAAAATAAAATAAAATAATAAAATAAAATAATAAAATAAAATAAAATAAATAAAATAAATAAAATAAAATAAAATAAATAAAATAAAATAAAATAAAATAAAATAAAATAAAATAAAATAAAATAAAATAAAAATATATATATATATAGAAGGCGCATGTGCTGCCAGGCTCTGTGTGCCGGTGACCACCAGGCCCCGGGAGCCATGCAGCAAGATGATAACAGAACTGGAGAGAGACGCAGGGTAGAGACAAGACGAGATGCTCCGAAAGCTCCGAAAACCAGGAACCAAGGTGGCACAGGTGGCAGAACACCTCTCTCCTACATCGGAGGTCTCCAGGATCGAATCTTGGTGAAGACTGGAAGAGGAGGATGAGAAGAGATGGCAGGAAACAGATACAGAGAATTGCCCAGAGAATGGACACAAAACAGCAAATGGGGAAGGTGGGGTTTAAAATGGATACAGTAAATAAATAAATCTTTAAAAAAAATTTTTTTTTAAATGAAAGAGGACCCCTATCTCACTCCCTATACAAAAATCAACTCAAAATGGATCAAAGACCTAAATATAAACCCCAAAACCATAAAATTACTAGAAGAAAATATAAGGAAACCTCTTCAAGGCCTTGTAGTAGTTGGTGGTTTCTTGGACCTTACACCCAATGCATGTGCAACAAAAGAAAAAAATAGATAAATGGAACCTCCTCAAAATTAAACACGTTTGCACCCTACAGAACTTTGTCAAAAGGGTGAAAAGGTAGCCAACTCAATGGGAGAAAATATTTGGAAAAATGGCATATCCGATAAGGGTTTAATTAATATCCAGGATATATAAAGAGATGTTAGAACTCAATAATAAAAAGACAAATGACCCAATTAAAAATTCGGCAAAAGACTTGAATAGACATTTGTCCAAAGAAGAAATACAAGTGGCAAAAAAACACATGAAGAAATGCTCAACATCACTAATGATTAGGGAAATACAAATCAAAACTACAATGAGATATCATTTCACACCTATCAGAATGGCCGGTATTAAAAAGACAGAACTACAAGTGTTGGAGAGGATATGCGGAGATAAGAACACTGATCCACTGTTGGTGGGAATGCAGAATGGTACAGCCACTGTGTAGGACAGTTTAGCAGTTCCTAAAGAAGTTGAATAAAGACTTGCCACATGACCCTGCAATACCACTACTGGGTGTAAACCCAGAAGAACTGAAAGCAGTAGTGACACGAACAGACATCTGCACACCGATGTCATAGAGGCATTATTCACGACTGCCAAAAGTTGGAAACAACCCGGGTGTCCATCAACAGATGAATGGATAAACAAACTGTTGTGTACTCACATGGTGGAATATTATGCAGCTCTAACAAGAAATGAAGTCGTGAAGCATATGACAAAATGGATGAACCTGGAGGACATTATGTTGAGCGAAGCAAGCCAGACACAAAAGGACAAATACTCTATGATTGCGTTACTAAGAACCAAATATATTGTGTAACATATTGTATGATTCAAAAAAATAATTTATATGTATCCAGCACATTTAATTGAGAAATGTATGTTTTTATTCAACTGTGTTTTCTTTTTAGTTTTTTAATTGTTTATATTTTCAATTATTAAATGTACAAAATAAAGTTAAAATTTTTTTCTAAAAGCCTCCAAGAGTATGTTCTTCACATTAAAGAAAATTGAAGATCTTGGTGGTAGGGAAAAGGAGGTCTGCCATGCCTTTAATATTATTATTTCAATTTTATTTTCCCTTTTAAGAGTACTAAAAGCTTATTAAATAGCATCTAAAAATGAAGGAATAAAGGGGGAAAAATACAATTAAGATTCTGCCAACTAGACATCACTGGTATTTTGACTTATTTCTTTCCAGGCTTTTTAAAATGCATAGCATTTTTAAATATAGTTGTAATCTTAATATAAATACAACTTTGTCCTAAGCCATTTTTTAAAAGATTTATTTATTTATTTATTTCTCCCCCATTCCCCCCCCCCCATTGTTTTGCACATGCTCTCTGCTCTCTTTGTGTTCTTTTGTGTCTGCTTGTCTTCTCTTTAGGTGTCACCGGGAACCGATCCTGGGACCTTCCAGAGTGGGAGAGAGGTGCTCAATCTCTTGCACCACCTCAGCTCCTTGATCTGTTATATATCTTATTGTCTCTTTTTTTGCATCATCTTGCTGTGCCAGCTCTCTGCAAGGGCCAGCACTCCTGCGTGGGCAAGCTCACCACGTAGGCCAGCTTGCCTTTCACCAGGAGGCCCTGGGAATTGAACCCTGGACCTCCTACATGGTGGACGGGCACCCAATCTCTTGAGCCACATCCGTTTCCCCTGAGCCATTTTTGTTCATATATATAATTGATCATATTGATCTTCATGAACTATATTAAGTGGACAGAAGCAGTGGCCTGGAAAGAGGAACAGTAAAATGAGCTTCTTTGGTTTATAGAGCCGCCAAAGCAGGGCCCTGGCGAAGCCCTGGAGATATTGGTGCTAACTACCCAGAGCTTACTGAGACAAGAGGCTACATGGAGCTGGGGCAGACCCCTCCTGGGAATGGAAATAATTCTACCTTGTTCTCCATGCAAATGCCATATTTCCAGGTTCCTGATATACCTCCCTTGATGAGGAAAGAAAAAGAAAACTGGAGTGTCAGATGACCTGCTTCTAATCCTAGCTCTGCAGAAGTGGGACTTTTAACCCTCTTCTCTGAATCACGTCATGTAGAAAACACCCGCCCTCAAGCTGGCCTGCTTTCAGTTCCCCACAGGCCATGTGACTCCTGCTTGGGGCCTTTGCCCAGAAAGCCCTTCACCTGGGATCCCAGCCCTCCTGACCTCCTGGGGTTGGGGCCAATCCTCCAAATACATGTCTCAGGTCACCTGTAGTTTTCCTCTAATCATAGCACTTACCACAATGTGTAATTATGTATTTATGCGGCTATTTGATTAATCTGTTTTCCCTAATAGATTGTAAGCTACATGAGAGCAGGTCTCTTTTGCTGACCATGGTATAGACTACTATATGTTAGGCACATAGAAGGAATTCAACAGGTATTTGTTGAATCACATGAATGGATGAGGAAGGTTGGAACTATATGGTTCCTAAATCCCTTCCAGTCCTAAAATAGGTCACTATCCACAGTCTAATATTAAGTAGTACAATTGAGGTTGAGTCCTCCCCTCTCCCCGCTGAGAAAACACCCAGAAGCCAGGTAACATGGAAAACAGTATGATAATTAACTTCTCTCAGTTATTGGTTCTGTGAGGTTTAAATTCTTTCTTAAAAGTCTCTGTAGCTTTAAAAGTAACTTCAACAGCCTCATCAGTCTGTCTTAGTGTGACTGGGTTTAAAAACAAAGTGTATCCTTTCGAATATGACTGTAGTACTCTATAAACATTTCAGGTCTCTGTTAGCTACAGAGATGCTGGCAAGGGCCTATAAACAATTAGAGATCATTGTCTTCCTTTCTTTTTTGCTTTAATTGGAGTTACTAGAACTTTAATACAAACCAAGTTTTTTGTTGTTGTTTTAAACCAGACAACATTTAAATCCAGTGGAATAAAAACAATGCAGGATATTTTAGGTTAAAATTTGGAGTAAAGCCTTTCAAATCCTCTATTAAAAAGATAAAACCACAAATACTTGTCTGAGAACAACACTTTAGTTCATTTTGGAAAAAGCAGATGTGTGAGGAAGGGCCATTGCCCTGTAGCAGGAGTTGGAGATCCAGCACGGGTCAGCACTCCTGCACGGGCCAGCTCGCCACACAGGCCAGCTTGCCTTCACCAGGAAGCCCCAGGAATCTAACCCAGGACCTTTTATATGGTAGATGGGAGCCCAATCGCTTGAGCCACATCCACTTCCCTGCAGTAGCCTCTTATCCCACTCTAATTCATTGCAGCCAGAAAGCTATTTTCAAAACACAATCTGATCATGTCACTGGCTTCCCATTGTTCTCATGATTAATAAATAAAATCTTCAACATGACTTTCAGGTCTCCACATGCATTGCCTAACTCACCATCTTTATCCAAGACATGCCTCACTCCTGCTCTCTAAACACAGTGGCCCTTTTCTAGTTCCTGGGAGGTGTTCAACTACTTTCTGTTGCAAGGCTCTTGTAATTATTTTCCCTCTGCCCAGATACTCTTTACCTACCTCTTCCATAGATAACTCCTAATCATCTCTCAGATCTTAATGTAAATGTCACTTTTTCAGGGAAGACTTCCCTGGCCCTCCCTTACTTTCACTGGGTAGCACTTACCACAATTGTAATTAATAATTTGTTTACTATATATTAAATGTGTTTTCTTCCCTAGATAGTAATCTCAATCATATCTATATTTGTTTCCCAAATGTATAGCCCAGTGCCTGACACAGACACTTAATAATTGTCGATGTATCAATTTATGAACAAATGAATGAAGAGGTGCTGAATGAGGTATGATAAAGATATTATGTGTTTTTAAAGCAAATGTACCTTATACAAATATCCAAATAAGTGTTTTCTTTAAAATGATGGTTTTGAGAAGGAAATACATTTATTCCAACAAATTACTTATAACATTTTAGTAGATGAAGATATTTGGGGAAACGGATGTGGCTCAAGAGGTTAGGCGTCTGTCTACCATATGGAGGAACCGGGGTTCGATGCCCGGGACCTCCCGGGAAAAAAAAAAAAAAAAAAAAAGATATTTGGGGTGATCCTAGAGCTAGCCACACAAGAAAGTCTCATTTTTTTAGTCCTTGTTTTGGATTTTATAAGATGAGTATCATATACCTTTTTTTTTCATAAAACTTAGTTTTGGGTGATTTCAGAGATACTATGCTCTAAAGCAACACTGTCCAATAGAACTTTCTGCAGTGATGGAAATGCTATGTATCTGCATTGTCCAATATGACAGGCACCAATGGTATGTGACCATTAAGCACTTGAAATGTGGTTGGTGCAACTAAGGGACAAAATTTTAAATTTTATTTAATTTTAATTAACTTAAATTTAAGGAACCACATGTGGCTATGGGCTATCAAATTGGACAGCACGGTTCTATAGCCATTGCCAAAAGATATATGCCTGGAATCATATTAGAATTAGCATATAACATCAACAAATGGCTACTTGGCATACATAAAATGATCTTTGTGTAAAGATTCATTTCAGATGCCAGTGACTGTTCTTTAAACACTCAAGAGCTTTCATTAAAAAATATCAAAGACCTTGTTCCTTTTTGCCAGGCCAACACAACACAGAAGCACAAGAGACTTGAAGAAGACCACTGCAAATGAGGGACAGACATCCGTGACCACAAGTATCCACTGGGAACACAGAGTTCAAGTCTCTCATGGATTTTGCTTCCTAGACAGTCCCCTCTCCAATGATGCAAGACTGAACATGTAAAAAGGTCAAATCAAGAAGGCAATTGTGTGCTTTTGGAACTGGTAAACAAATAGCAGAACTGAGATTTCATAAAGCTTCAATTGTGAGTGAAGTTTTGCCAACAGAACCGACATCACTCTTAACATTAAAAGTCAAGAGACTATCGACAATGAGATAGCATCAGCCTTCCATGCTGACAAAGGGGCTGCTGTGCACAGCACCACTGGGTCAAACTTGTGTGGCAAAAGAATGCCAATGTGATACCCAGGCCACTGCTCTATTCAGCAAGTGATCTGGGGCAGGGGGGGGAAAGTTTCAGTGGCTGGCATATGCCTCCATCTTTCCAGGGTCACAGTTCACCATCTTTAAATACAAGAGAATAGTCTTTGGCAAATGTGTTCTAGGGCCTCCATAGTTAACTTCTAGATACGTCGCAGCTCACATGTAGATCCATGCTCATTAGAAGATTGGCATCATCTGGGCCCTTTGTAGGTTTATTGACTGTGATTTCAATTGAATTTTTAAAAGTTGTATTTATAATATACATTAAATTTGCATCATGCTTTTTAATGTACAGATTAAATAATGATGTTGTTATAAAGTACTTGTGAGATATTCATGTCTTTGAAATTTTGTTTTAATGAATTGGAAAGGAAGGAGAATTAAATCTTACAGCAGAGTTAATAACCCTAATGGGTCTGAATGATCCTAATTAGATCTTCAAATGTGGAAATTTTCCAAGAACTCTGTCCATCCATGAACAAATTTCAAATCAATATACTTGGTATATATATGTGTGTGTTTTCTGGGTCCTTTTCACAATTTTTTTGCTTTCCTTAATATTTTTGGAAATAAAGAACAAGTCTTCTCCACAATCTTTGGCTTCAAATGTATTCTATAGAGCTAATAAATATTATTGTTTTGGTGATAGTGATAATAATGGACTAAGAACGGCAGAGTGCAATGTTGTGACTCAGTCATGGAGAAACAATGAGTAAGAAGTAGAGATAGTACTAGAACATAGACTATCAGTGTAATATAACACAGATCTCTATGTGGTGGATAAAGCATTTGTTTCTGTTGGTGTAGCAATTCATTGAGTTCATTGAACAATCATAAATGCAATTCTCTTCCCACCACTAATTGATTCAAGGCATTCTCTTTTCCAGAGTGAGCATCTATTTCTCCTAATAGATGGATACACCCCTAATCCAATGGATATTACCTTGTTCCTGGGCTGCCAGAACTTCAACTACTTCTGGGTGCTCTGATTTACCTTAAGGCCCCTCCATGCACAAACTATCCCCCTTCCCCCACACCCAATACACAAGAATTTTAATTACCTTAACATTTTCTGGCAATGGTTTATTCTGTGTCAGCCCCACAGCGATCAAAGCTATCACAGCCAGGATAAAGGAGAACCCAAGGATGACCAGGAGATTTTGAGAGCAAAATGTCTTCACATTAGAATCTAAGACCAAAAGCAGAGGAGAAAACATCAACAAGAAATCAGCAAACACCGATTTTCCTTCCCTTTCTGTCTGACTCTATTCTGGCTATCTGGAGACATCAAAGATATTTAGAAGCCAGTCTTTATCCATGAGGCATTTTACAAAGTAATCAGAAAATAATTCGAGAATAAAAGGGCTTGTACCAACACCGAGTGAGTGGCTGTGGCAAGGAGAATGGGCAGAATTGGGTGAGTGGAATGAGAGGAGGGAAGAGCCCCAAATTGGCAGTCTTTCACAGGACATATCAGGCTATCAAGGCACAAATAACAACCAAGAATAGTCTTCTTCATTTTTAAAATGTACCACAAAATATTTAAGATCTTAAAAATAGGTCCTTAAACATCAAAGTCCTACCACTCCATGACATTTCCTGACTTGACATACCCCTTGCATTTCATCCACTTCAAAGGTAAGGAATTGGTTTAAAAAAACCTAAAAGCTGGGGTGTTTTGAACATTTCAGGTCCTCATTTACATGATCTAATCTGTTCTTAGTCTCACCCTGTCATGAACCACATAAAAGCTCCTAGAACAGACATATAAAAGGCAAATGCAAAAAAAAAAAAGAGAGACAAATGCTACTTGGTCAAATGTAGACAGACCATTTAAGAGAGATGACAGAAAATGGAATGGTTGCCCCAATTCCCTCCATCCTGAAAACTTCCCTCCTCTTCCTCTTTCAACTTCCCCAAACCATCCCCAGTTCCCCCACTTCTTTTTACTTTTTTCTTGGCTTTGGGGAGGAAAGATAAGATAAAATAATAAAGAAGCATATGGAGGAGTAGCAGAAACTTTTAGTCATTACTGATAAGAATGGGAAAGTTGGCCAGCCACTTTGGAAGACAGTTTGGCAATTTCTTACAAAGTTAGACATAGGCTTACCATAAGACATAGCAATCGTGCTCTTAGGCATTTACCCAAGTGACCTGAAAACTGGTGTCCACACAAAATCATACTTGTGGATGTTTATAGCAGTTTTATTCATAATTGACAATAATTGGAAGCAACCAAGATATCCTTCCATAGGCAAATAGATAAACTGTGGTACATCCATACAATTGAGTATCAGTCATTGGTTAAAAGAAATGAGCTATCAAGCTATAAAAAGAAATGGAGCGGGGAGTGGATGTGGCTCAAGCAATTGAGTGCTTGCTTCCCACATGGGGGGGTCCCAGGTTCGGTTCCCAGTGCCTCCTAAAAACAAACAAACAAACAACAACAACAAAAAAAAACAGCAAGCAAAACAAATGAAAAAACCAACTCAGGGTTGCTGACGTGGCTCAGTGGTTGAGCTGTGCGCTGGCTTCCCACCTATGAGGTCCTGGGTTCAATCCCTGGTTCCAGTACCTCAAAAAAAAAAAAACAAAGACATGGAGGAACCTTACATGCATATTGCTAAGTGAAAGAAGCCAGCCTAAAAAGGTTATATACTGTATGATTCTAACTATATGGCATTTTGGAAAAAGGAAAATTATAGAGACAGTAAAAAGATCAGTGGTTGTTAGGGATTCCAAAGAAGAGAGGGAGGGATGAAGAGGTGACGGGGTACAGGGCATTTTTTTTTTTAAAGATTTTTATTCATTTATTCATTTATCCCCCCACTGCTGCTCGTGCCCGCCGGGTCAGCCAACCACACCGTGCGGGCGGGCCTGCCTCCACCAGGAGGCCCCGGGAACCGAACCCGGAGCCTCCCATATGGCAAACGGGAGCCCCACTGATTGAGCCACAGCTGCCTCCCTGCACAGAGCATTTTTAAGGTAGTGAAACTATTCTGCATGATTCTGTAATGGTGGGTACATGACTATGCATTTGTCAAAACACACAGAACCATACAACAAAAAGAATGAATACTAATGTAAGCTACAGACTTTAGATAATAATAATTGGTTCATCAATTGTTACAAATGTACCACACTAATGCAAGATGTTAATAGGGGAAATTTCGGGGTGCAGTGTGGGGAAGAGCAGGTATATGGGAATCCACTGTACTTTCTACACAGTTTTCTGTAAATCTAAAGCTTTTCTAAATAAATAAAGTCTAATAAAATTTACCAAAAAAGAAACATGGAAATGAAAGGAGTTCTCTAGAATAGTTTGTGTTCTTTAAGGATAGGGTATAAGATTAGAACAGATGAAAGAGGAGCCTAAGTCTTGTTCCTCCCCTTTCCCTTGTGGTCAGCAGTAGCTAGCTGGACCTTGAAATGAGAGCACCTCCTCAAGCTCTTGAGCAGAAGCTTAGACTTAATACAAAGGACTGGAACTGGATAGGTCCCCAGGCTTGCATCAAATGCCAGAATCTCAAACCAGTCTTAATCTATCAAACCCAACAGTACAAAATTTAGGAGAATAAAAAATGTTTTAGCAACACCATTATCTATTGCTTCCAGAGCAACAACAAAATAGACATGCAGCACTTCCCTCTTCTTCCTTCCCCAAAGAAACCCAATTTTGCTCAGGTGTCTGCCACTCTCGCAAACAGCCCACATGCCTCAGCTTGGGGACAGGACTGAATGGTCTGCATAATCTCATTCTTTCGCCAGTGATTGGTTCAGCAATGGGTACATGCCCAGTTATGGCCCAAGAGGCCCTGGAGGAAGTCTGCTGAGGCACATCTAGGAAATGAAAGGAATGCTCTCTTCTTTCTCTGGCATTGTCCATGGTATGATATCTTTAAGCTACTGAACATGAAAAGCATCCAATCATGGCAGAGCAAAGGGAAGGAAAGAACCTGAATACTTGATGGCATTTTGAGCTGCTAAATCAACCAACCCTGAGCCCTACCTTCTAAGACTTATGCTTTGAACCAGTAAGAGTCAGGATTTTAATTACTTGGAGCCAAAAACATCCTGAACTTGGGCCCCAAGCTCTTCTGCACCCTGTGACTGCTACAGCCAAATTTTATTCTGGAAAATTCAAGTTGATTCTCTTTCCCCTGAAAAGTCCTTCATGTGCCTTGAAAATAACAGAAATGTGGTTTCTATCATACAAGGTAAAGTGACATTTCAAGAAACAATTTTGAGAAAAATTTTACTAAAAATAGTCAATGGCAAAGTGTTGTGTTTTTTATTTCCTTTGAATTTTCTAACTACGGGAGAATTCAGGACTGCCACTCCCCTCTCTTTTTTTTTTTTTCCTTTCACGGTGAGAAGAGGCCTTTATTTATAAGGTGAGACAGCCAGGTAATAATGTCAACTCTTCACTTGACAGAGAAACAAGACTAAAGGAAACCCAAGCTTTGAGAAAATGTGCTGATTTCAAGCAAATTAGCGATGTCAGAAGCAAAGATGCTGGGCGTAGAAATGATTCTTATAGAAAACAGCAGTATTACATCCACAATTAGCATTCTATTAAGGTGAAGAAAAAAATGATTTAATGTTGTCCTTGGTCAAAAGCCTGCTGTAGAGAAAGCCCCAGCATCTCTCCCTCATGATATCAAAGATATACTACCTTAAAATTTCAATCCATTAATAAATAGATGTGGAGTGTTGGCAAATGTGGTGGGTTTCAAACAAATACAAAAGGAGCTTTGCTTTGTGGATCCATTGCGACTGACTAGATTCAAATCGCTTCCAATTTCTAATGGGCCACATTTGGATTAATCTGGACTTGTCATATAGAGAACGAAGCAGCAAACCTGGCAAGCACTGGTGAGTAAACATCGGTGGAGCACTGTGGTCCTTCCTGTGTTTACATAGCCCAGTGGTGGAACAAATCCCTGAACCTCAGGGCACTGGTCCTAATCTGGTCCCTAGGAGGTGTCCTAGGTTAAAGTCTCTGCAGCTTCTCTGCCATCTCCCTTCCTCTTCATCATGAAGTACTTCTTGGTGAGACATACTTAGATTATTCTGCACACTTAGGGGATTTCTCAGTCTCTTCATCCCAGGCCCCTTAGACCACACTCTCCTTTGTTGATATCCACCTCCCTGTTCCAGTCACCCCACCTTACATCTGATCATCTACAACAGCCCTTTCTGGTGTTTTCCACCCTTTCTGATTCCCTTCCCTACCAGATTCCATCCTTCACGTGGCTTCCAAGATCTTCTGTAATTGACATACTTGGGGCTCTTCCTCATCAAGAACTATGGTAGTAGCTTCCTAATGCTTTCCAGAACAAAGCTACACGGGTCTACCTAGACCTCTTGGCCCTTCAGAAACTCAAGTACTTCCCGGTCTTACCACTCCAATAAGCAGACCTGTTTGTGTCCAAGATCATAATGCCTGATATTATGACCACTAGAATGTAAGCTCCCTGGGTGCAGGTTCTTTTTTTTCCTAGCTTGCATATTACTGTATCCATAGTGGACTGAATTTGGGCTGCTCTGATGTTTTTGAACTTGAGATTTTCTTCACTTGAAATTTCATTCTCCTGTTTCGCTACCAAATCTTTTTCCTTGTGTCCCTCAAAATCAAGTTCAAAAGGATGCTATGTTCCCCTCCATGTGCTTCAAAGCTCAATTATTCCAGTAGTCCTTTCTTTATGTGCTACCTCTAGATACTTAAGGATATCTCCATACAGTTGGTTTGTTTGGAATTTTTCAGTTTGGGAGTTCTATCATAGTTATTGGGGAAGGGGCTATGCTTCATTCTTTTAATTAATCATTCTATAATTATTTATTGTGTATATTTTCCTAGGTACCAGACCTGTTCTAGGCTTTGAGGCTGTAGCAGCGAACAAAAGAGATAAAGACACTCATGTTCATGGTGCTTACATTCTAGTTTGGAGGAAGACAAGCAGATAAATAGATGAAATTTATAGTATGCCACATAAATACAAGTTCTAAGGAGTGGAAGAAAGCAGGGAAGGTGAAAAGGAAGGGTGGGGTGATTAGGGAAGGACTCTCTGTGGTGTTACTGAGTAACAGAGTCAAGGGAGTAGGGAGAAAGCATGCATATCTTTGGGGTAAGAGCATTCCAGGCAAAACGAACTGCATGTGCAAAGGCCCTGGGATAGGATGGTGCCTGGCAAAGAGGGCAGTGTGGCTGGAAGAGTGATGTGAAGTAATGAGAGATGAGGTCAGAGTGGTAACTGGGCACCTTGCTCATAGAACCTTGACTTATTTCTAGAATCATTTGTATAATCTATGCTCACCCTAAGGGTCAACAAGAAACCATCAAGTCCCTGAAAAGTGAGGGCAGTGCCTTTCAGCACAGCACACCCCCACCTCTTGTAGTGATGAGATGATGAGGCCACCCCAAATAGATCAGGAGGCCGTAGGACAACCACATAGCCAAATGCAGACAAAGCAGCTTGTACCAAGGCCAGGGCTTGGCTGATCCATCCAGGATGAGGAAATACCATCACATGGGATAGCCTTCTCCATATATTCTGGTTCTTGGCCACTCAGCATAGCAGGTCAGTCTTCACTGAGAGAGTATTATCAGGAGGGACCACAGAGCCAGCAATCACCAGGATTCAACTGCAAAAAGCCAAATCCACAGGTTTCTGGGGGAGTAGTTCAAGCCAGAGCAGAGTCCAGACAAGCTCACCTTCGCTTAATCTAAGGCTCTGTTTCCTCATCTGCAAAATGGGAGTCATAATAGTACCTATTTCACAGCGTTGCCATGTAAGATACATGTAACAGGCTCTTAAGTAGCTCTTAGTGCCAGGTTCTGCTCTTAACACTTTAAATATACCAACGTATTTAACCCTCACTACAGTCATGTGAAATAGATGTACTATTATCATCATTATTCTTACTTTACAGGTGAGGAAACTGAGTCACAGAGGTTAAATAACTTGCCTAAAGTTACACAGATGTAAACATTAGGTCCAGAAATTAGGTATGGGCAGTCTCGCTCTGAGACCAGGCATTGAACTACCACTCTATACTTGTACTAAGCCAAAGCTTAGTATAGCACTGGGATGAAGCAGCAATGCTTTATGTGATAGTCAATCCCATCATCCAGAAATAAGTGACAGACTTTGAGGATCTGGCTAGAGTGTGGGGGTCTGGACTGTTGTCACTGAGGACACCAGCAATGTTGCACCTTTTAAAACCAGAGTCTCTGGTCCCTGGTAGTCAGAAGCTCACAGATAAATGCAAGAAGCTAGACTGTTATTCTTGTGAAGGTTAAAGAACTTGCCCAAAGTCACGTATGATGCAAATGGCAGAGCAGGAATTTGAACCAAGTCCCTTATCTCCACTCCAGTGCTTTCAACCAGTGCTCTACCATTAGAGGCATAGAGAAATCACTCAGCTTCATTCCTTCACAGTTGACCCAATGCAAAAGAACTCGCTGAAAGTTCTGTTAAAATAGAAAGATTTTATTCTACTTCACACCTCCATGTTACCCCAATTAATCTATCCAGCATCAAGCTCCAGGATAAAGCAGTTGAATGTAGTGGGTTTTTTCTTGCCTGTGTTTTTAAGTCAAAGAAATCAGTACAAACATCAATCAATAAATACACAAATGTTAAAAATGAACTTAAAGTCATCAGTTATGACCAATTAAAGGGCAAAAGGCAATGGAGTGGGGAAGGAAAATAAGATGGACACAGGTTTAGGAGAAAGAAGCAAGAAGGCTGAGCCAGAGAATAAGAGGGGGAGGGGGAAGGATGGGGACGGCAAAGGAAAGAGACAGGCTCAAAGAGTTTCAAGGAGCAAGGTAATTGAGTTACACTTGTCTCTTTCTACTGATCTCTTGAACCACAGACCTCAGAGGAAGTTCTTGGCTTTTATTTATGTTTTATTTCTACTCTTTGAAATTTTAATTAGCTGGTTATTCTCAGTTCATACATAGCTCTCTAGTTAGGACAAACTACAACAAAGTTGTCTGGTTGCTACTGAGTGGACTCCTCAGAGTCTCACTTTGGGCTGGGAGAGCCCACCCAGCAACACCCAGGCAGTGGAGGTGGGGTGAGAGTGCAGAACAAGCTCTTCCTGCAAGCCAGATTCTGCCAGCCCAAGCTCTTTATCCTAGAGTTGTTCGTGCTGTGGGGTGTGCTCTTCTCAGATTAGCAGCACTCAGCTGAACTTGGACTTGGTTGTGCCTGACTCCAAAAATGCTAATGATTGCAAAAATCAAGTGCCAATAGAGGCTCTGTGTGTGGGAAATACGGAAGCAAAGGAGTCCCCTGCCTTCACTCTCCTCCTCCTCACTTCCTTCCACCATGCCACCCACCCTCTCTTCACCCACATCCCCCCTGGCCTCCCCTGAATTCTTTTGTCCATAGACTGCATGGAGCACAATAGGTCTTTGTGGTTAGCATGGAATCCCATGTTTAAGTGTGGGATTGGAAGGGAGGAGGGTTGTTTCCTGCAAAGTGATGTCACTGAAACTGCAGACAGGAATTCCCTGTGTCCCAGCCAACAAGCATAACAATCTCGTGTATTGATGGACTCTGCAACAAGCATATTGCTTCCATGAAACGAATCTTCTTCCACGTTTAGAATTGAAGAACTGTGCCCTGGGGAATCTAGCTCTTCTCAAAGCAGCTGCATTTGTCCACAAGTCTTGGTTATTTGCAGATGGTGAGAAAAACTGAGAAAATCTGTACTGGCCTTGCATTGCTAATGTGGCAGAGGAAACTAGCACAGGTCACTTTGCCTTCTAAACATGGCCTTAATAAAATCTCTCATTTCTACCTCTTCATTTTTGAAACCCATGAGGTACAAAATCTAGAAGCTACATAAAAATTTTCTGTAGCAAAATATACCATAAGGTAAAAATGACAAACTGGGAAAATGTTTGCAACAACTATGAAATAAGCTGGCTTTTCTCATATATGAAGAATCATTAGAAATCATTAACAAAATGATCAACCCACCTAAAAAGAAAAATGGGCAAAGAACATGAACAGGCAATTCAAAGACAAAGAAAGATAATTTCTCAACATATTAAATGTATTCTAATTATTCTTTTTAAAATGTAAATGAAATAAAATGAGGTACCTTTTATCACTTCTCAGAATACTAAAAAAATTGTTTAAGGTTTGATGTATCATATTAACTACACACTTATTAGAATGGCCAAAATAAAAAATTCTGACAATATCAAGTGTTGGTGAGGATGTGGAACAACTGGAACTCTCATACATTGCAAATGGGAAGATAAAATGTCACACTTTGGAAAAGGGGTTGGCAATTTCTTATGAAGCTAAAGATAAACTTGGCAAGGAACAAGCTGTCCCATGTTTAGGTATTTACCCAAGAAAAATGAAGACATGTCCAGGCAAAAACCTGTACCTAATATTTCTGGCAGCTTTATTTATAATCACCCCAAACTCAAAACAACCCAAATGTCCATAAACTGGTGAATACACACAATTTATGGTTTACCCATACAATGGAATTCAACATAGACAATAAAAAAAGGAATAAACCATTGATAGATGCAACAACATGAAAGAATGTCAAAAGCATTATGCTAAGTGAAAGAAGCCAGACTCAAATTCTATATGATTTCACTTATATGACATTCTGGAAAAGGCAAAACTGTAAGGACAGAAATCAGATCAGCTTGTAGAGGTAAAGGGTAGAGATAGGGAATTGACCACAAAGGTCCACAAGAGAACTTTTTGAGATGATGGAAATACTCTATATTTTGATTGTGGTGGTGATTACATAACTGTACAAGTCTGTCAACACTTTTAGAACTGTATACTTAAACAGGGTGAATTTTACTGTAAATTCAATAAAGATATTTAATATATTATCAAGAATGTGAGAAAACAAGTGCTTCTCACATGTCGGTGAGAGTAAAAATTGTACAACCTCTTGGAGGGGGGATTTAGCAATATCTATCAAAGAGTAAAGCATATATATCCTTTGACCCAATAATTCTAATTCTAGGAATTTAACTGGCTGATTTATTCATAAATGTAGGAAAAGATGCATGTATAGGGATGTTCAATGCAGCATTATTTGTAATAGCAAATGATTAAAATCACTAAGTTTCATAAATTTGGGTCTGGATATATAAATTCTAGTACATGCATACATACTACTATGCAGGTATGAAAAAGATTGAGACTGACATAGTCTTCAAAACATTTCATTTTGTGAGAAGCAAGGTATGGAACAATGTATATAGCATGTTCTCATTGGGCAAAGGTATAGGTCTCTCTAGGAGGGTATAACCTTTGAAGAAAGGCCCAGGCTTCTATAGCAGAAGCATTTGTCAAGGGTTCCCAAGAACACTCCAGGTTCAGTATTTGCTAGGAGGATTCACAGGATTCACCATATAGTTGTGGTGGTTTGGAGCTGTATATATGCTAGAAAAACATGTTCTTAAACTTAATCCATTCCTGTTGAGTGTGAACCCATTGTGAATAGGACCTTTTGATGAGGTTACTTCAATTAAGGTGTGACCCACCTCAATCAAGATGGTGCTAAATCCTATTACTGGAGTCCTTTATAAGTAGAATGAAATTCAGATAGATAGAGAGCCACAGGAAGCAAGAAACTGAAATTCAATGGAACACGGAAGAGAAGGCAGAGGCCAGGATAGGCCATCATATGCATTGTCATGCAACAGAGGAGCCAAGGACCAAGGATCACCAGCAGCCAGCCCCAGAATGTCAGTCTTAGGGAAGAAAGCATCACATTGATGACACCTTGATTTTGACTGTTTCCCAGCCTCAAAACTGTGAGCTAATAAATTACCATTGTTTAAGTCAGCCCATTGCATGGTATTTGCTTGAGCATCCAAGGAAAACTAAAACAGAGTTTGGTACCAGGAATGGGGTGCTACTACTGCAAATACCAAAAAATGTGGAAATGGCTTTGGAATTGGTCATTGGTAGAGGCTGGAAGAATTGTGAGGTGCTTAATAGAAAAAACTATATTGCTTTGAAAAGACTGTTGGTAGAAATATGGATGCTAACAGTACTTCTGATGAGGACTTAGATGGAAATGATAAATGTGTTATTGGAAACCGGAAGAAAGGGTTTTAAAAAAGAAGAGAACTTGGCAAGATTGAGGTCTGAAGTTGGATAGAAGGCAGAACTTGAAAGTGATGAACTTGGATATTTAGCTGAAGAGATTTTCAAGCCTCTAAGTATGGAAAGTGCAACCTGGTTTCTCCCTGCAGCTAATAGTAAAACGTGAGGGGAAAGATATAAGCTGAGAACTGAACTCCTGTGCACAAATAAATCAGAGATTGATGGTTTAGAAAATTCTGAGTCTATCCAGATAGCATTCTCTGAAACTGGGGCCAGAAGTGGCTATGTCAGGGATTTCCCTGAGCTGCTGGAAAGCAAATCCCTGGAGAATATGGCTTCATATGAGGGTTTAACTGAACATGGAACCAGTCAGCCATTTCAGAGGAAGTCAGCATTGGAAATGCAGTTATGCTGGAAGGATCTGTGAAAAGTCCTTTTGTCTGATCGTTTGGACCCCTGTGAACTACATGCAAAGCTGACAAGATTTATGAAAAATTTGTATGAGCAGATCCACTGCCAGCCTGGACTGTAAGGGACAGAGAAAGGACAAAGTGAAAGAATGAATTCAAGAGCAGAACCATGAAAGCTGAGGTCTAGACTGAAGAGAAGTCCTAAGGCCAAGAAAGCAGGCCCATCATGAGTGTGGGAAGGGTGAGACTGAACTAGCGCTTGGAGAGAAAGAGCCTTCTGCCCCACTGTTCAGGGAGAGTGCTGACACCCTAATGCTCAGAGACAGTGGGGCCTGTGCCCCAGGGTTTTTGGAGAGACTGGCCACCATCCCAAGGCTTGGAAAGGGTGGAGCCTTCACCCTAGTGTTCGAGGAGAGCAAGGCTGCTGCACAAGCTCTTTGAAGGGGTTAGGCTGCCACCCTGACAGGCCAGAGGACAAAACATCGATTCATAGATAACTGCCAGACCTTGAAATCTAATGGAGTTTGCCCTGCTGGGTTTCAGAATTTTGGGGGGCATGTGACCTCTGCTTTCCTTCTAATTTCTCCCTTCCGGAATGGGAATATTGATCCTATGCCTGTCTCTACAGTGTATGTTGGAAGAAGAGAACTTGTTTTCTAGATTTCACATGTCTACAGACAGGAGAGTTATGCCCTAGGACAGAACACATCCATAACTGATTGTGATGAGACTTTGTGCTTAGCATTGTTACTGAAATAACAAAGTTTTTGAGATGTTGTTATGGAATTAATATATTTGGCATGTAGAAAAAATATGTCTTTTGGGGATCCAGAGGATGGAGTGTGGTGGTTTAAAGCAGTATGTACACCAGAAAAACATTTTCTTAAATTTAATACAATCCTGTGGATATGAAACCATTCTAAGTAGGACTTTTTGATTAGGTTACCTCAGTTAAAGTGTGGCCCACCTCAATCAGGCTGGATCTTAATCCTATTACTGGAGTCCTTTATAAATGGAATGAAATTCAGACAGATAGAAAGCCATGGGAAGCAAGAAGCTGAAATTAAATAGAACCCGGAAGAGAACAGAGAGGCCAAGAGTGGTGGCCATGTGCATTGCCATGTGTCAGAGGAGCCAAGGACCAAGACTCATGTTTTAGTTTGCCAGCTGCTAGAATGCAATATACCAGAAATAGGTTGGCTTTTACAATGTGGATTTATATTTAGACTGTCTGCTTACTCATTCGTTCATGCTTACAGAGATTGGAAAGGTGAGCCTGACAAGGAAGCATACTTGGGGTAGGGGGCAAAGCAGGCAAGAATGATTCCACATGCTTTCTCTCCTTTAGATTTGCAGTTAATACCCTGAGTGGAAGGAAAAGTGTCTCCACCTCAGTAAAAACTCGGGATACACACAGAGCAAAGCACATATTATGGTACTTGGAAATGATTGCTAAAATAGTTGGAATTATTAACAGAAATTTCAGAAAACCCAAAAGCTCTGGAAAACACATGAGATAAAGAAGAAAATTTTACTCCCCCTTCTGGATAGTCTTTGTTACATAGAACTGATATCTGGGAATGACAAATTGGCAGATCCATCTTTAAGAAGGTGATAGCCAACCTTGGATAACAAAGACCCTATTGGGTTTGACCTCCACCCAGCCTCTGGATTGGGTGGGGAGAGACCACTTCCTATCTTCTTAGAGTTTTATATGGAGTTAGTATATTCCACTTCTCTTGCCTTCAGCTCTCTCCCTCCAACATCCCCAGTTCTTGTAATCAGACTTCCTCTAACTTGTTTTTTTTCCCCTTGCACAATGTGCATTCCTAAACTCCATCTACCCACAATCCACTAACTCCTCGACCCACAGCATCTGACTTCTGCTCCCACCATTCCACTATAGCTGCTCACACAAATATTATCAATCCTTTCTTGTGCCAAACCCAATGGATACTTTTCAGTGTTTACATGTCTCATAAAATTTGACACTGTTGACTTCATACTACTTAAACTCATTTCTTGGCTCCCATGCCACCAGTCTCTTCTGGATTTCCTCCTACTTCTCTGACCCATTCTTTGCTGGCTCTGCTTTCTCCTCATCTTGCGCCCTTGGCTCACTTAATATACACAAACCCAAATGAAGAGCTCTATGTCTCTATGGAGATGGCTCTCTAATCTCTATGGGAATGATTTCCTAATATCTATGGGTATGACTCTGATCTGTATGGAGATGACTCCCTGGTCTCTATTTTCAGCCCAGGCCTTACTTTTGAGTGCCAGATCCATAATTCTAGTCACCTACTGGACATATCTCCCTTGAATGTTCCACAGCCAAACTCACCATGTCTAAACTTCTATTTCTTTCCTCCTCTAAATCAAGATTATTTCCACATAATCTATCTGCTCAGTGAAGGTCACTAATCTCCCCCAACTCCTCCTAGACTCTTCCTTCTCCCTCCAATGAAATTCTAAATTTTGTTGATTCTACCTACTAAATCTTTCTCAAATCCATTCATTTCAATCTTTATTTCTTGCCTGGACTCCTAAAACAGCTTCTATATAGGCTTCCCCATGTCTGGGCTCTTTTTCTTCCAATCTATCCTGCACTTTGAGGTTAGAGTGATTATTCTAAAAATGTAAATCCAATTATGTGACCCCCTACCAATACGGACTTCTTCAATGATGCCCATATTCCACAAATAAAATCTAAACTCTTTAATAACAATTTTAAGGCTATGCTGTCTTAGTTTGCCAGGCTGCTAAGACAAATACCACACATTGAGCTGGCTTAACAGGAATTTATTGGCTCACAGTTTTGGAGGCTCCAAAATTAAGGCATTGGCAAAGAAATGCTTTCTTTCCAAAATCTGCAGTGTTCTAACACTGGCTGGCAGCAATCTTTTGGGTTCCTTGGCTTGCCTCCTATCACATGGCAATCTCTCACTCCTTGTGCCTCTTCTTTAGATTGCTGTTGACTTTTGGCTTTTGGAGACTCCCTGTGGCTTTCTTTTGTTTATAAAGGACTGCACTATGACAGATTAAAGCCCATCCTCAATCAGTTGGGCCTCTCCTTACCTAAAAATAACATCTTCACAAGGTCTTATTTCCACAGGAGTTCACACCCACAGATATGCAGATTAAGATTGAGAACATATCTTTCGTTGGGGTACATAATTCAGCCTCCACATTCACTATCCATCACACAATCCAGGTATAGTTTAAAGTGTGAGTCTCCAATTGGGGTGTTCTTTTTATATCCTCACAGCTTGGACAATGTTCCTGCTGCTTTCCTCTGCCTGAAACTCTCTTCTTTTCTCTTTTCTAGCTCCATCTTCTAAGGAACTGAGGCTACTCAGGATAATCCGTTTATGTGTCACCTTTTCCAGGAAGTTTTCCCTGAAAGCATCATGGCCTTCCTCTAATGATGGATTTAATACCCTCCTTTGCATCCCTCTCTTATAACACCCCTTCCACAATACCATAATGGTCTTTAACCTGTCGGCTTCCTGTATAAGACTGAATATTGTGACAACGAGGTTTACTTACAGGTCTCCAAAACCTAGCAAGGGGTCTGCATTATAGCAGTGCTCCATATATGTCAGCTGAATAAATGAATGGACACGATCAATCTGAATTTTCAGTATACAATGTTTTCAATTAAAAGGGGGGGGGATTTATTTGTCTGGAATTGACTTCAACCTGTTTTCCAAATGAATTTTAACTTCTCAACTTCATGGTTTTCACTATTTTTAGTGAGCTTCCAGGCAACTTCAACTTCAGTTTGCATTTGTTGCAGAAAACAAGGGGACAGATGTTTGGACAGTACATCCCAAATCTGGATCCCAGAGCTTAGTCATAAACTCCATGGCATATTTTCCCACTGAGTTACCAAGAATAATAGACTCAGATGCTATGTTCCTAATTGAATGAACTACACATTTAGCTGCCCGTTTCTTAAAAAACATTGTTAACTCTACATTGTCTCCGAGAATCAGTCATTCTGGTTAAGGAAAGGCAATATGACTAGGTAATGAGGTATCTCCTTGTTTATGACTATGTAACAATTCTGTGAGATTAACATCTGAATCTTTTTTTTAAGCGGGAGGTCCTGGGGATCGAACCTGGGTCCCTCTATATGGGAGATGGATGCCCAACCATTTGAGCCACATCCGTCCCAACATCTAAATCTTAACACTGCCTCTTACTAGCTCTGTGACTGGGGCAAGTTACTTAACCTTTCTAAATCTTCATTTTTTAGACTAAAATTTTTTAAAATATCACTTACAACTTGGAAATGTGAGATAAAGACTTAGCGAGCTCAGTATGAAGAATGATATAGTAATCCTACCCAGCTCTATAGCCTTAGTTAACTATCCATATATGGGTAATATTCAGATTTATGTTTAGTCCAGACGTGTATTCTTGACCTTTCAGCTTAGATGTCTCACAGACACTTCAAACTTATTCTGCTCAAACTGAATTCACACTTTCTCCCTTTCCCCCAAAGCTGTTCCTCCTCCAGCTTTCCCTAGCTGAGTGAACATGTCCACAGCTTATCCAATTGCTGTTCCAAGAACAGCTACATTACCCTCCATTCCTTTCTCACCCTCCACCTTCTCATGCAGTCAACCCAACATCTGGCTAATGTTACTGAGACCCTGTGCCAAGTCCTGGCATTCTAGGTCCCAAAGATTGTGACACCATGTAGCCCTCCCCATCATACTGCCACCACCTTAGTCAACCAGCACTGCCTCACATAGCAGCCTCCTCAGTGGTCTCCCTGCAGCCACTCTTGCCACTCTAGTCTGCTTTCCACATTGCAGCCAAAGTGATCTTATCAAAGTGTAAATATGATCACAACACTCACCAGTTATTTAGAATACTTCGTAGCTTCCTATTACTCTTAGACTAAAAACCAAAATCCTTAACACAGTCCCTAGGCCCAACAGGTTCTGGCCCCATCCCATGTCTCCAGACTCTCTGATCACAGCACTTCTCTCACTCTCTGCCTCCTGTCAGCCCTCCGTCCCCCATGCTCACCCCTGCCACAGGGCCCTCACAGAATTTTTTGCTCTGCCTGGAATGCTCTCCTCCCATGCCCTTTACTTAGCTATTTTCCCTAGCCTTCATTTCCAGCTGAAAGTCACTTCCTCAGGAATGCCCCAGGGACCCTTTCCCCGAACCCCAGACGAGCTGGCATTCCTCACAGCACTCTAAACATTTTCTTTATAGTACTTAAAGTTAGTGTAATTAATTATCTATATATTTAAGTCTTCCACCATACCACTCTCAAATCTGGCTGCACATTAGATTCACCTGGAGAACTTCATGAAAATATCCAAACTTAGACCCCATTCCAGACCAATTAAATCAGAATCACTGGAGGTGGGTCCTGAGCACTGATATTTTTAAATGGCTCCCTGGCACATCTAATATGCAGCACTACTTTATTCCCAGTGCTGAGCACACAGCAGTGTCTGCACACAGTCGGCACGCAATAAATGCAAATTGTAGTTCTGGGCAATATAGTCATGATTAAGCAGATCAATAAGCCATATAGTTTTTTTTTTCACAATTTTGGCTTCTCTGATTCTTTACCACGTGACTCAAAGAAAATAAAACTGTAGCAGCCAAAGCATCTTTTAGAAATTCAACCAGATTCTATTTTCCCATCAACATACAGTTTCAATTAAGGACTGACCAGACCCTACTAGATAGAATGTTTTCACAATAAGCTACATATCCAAGGTAAAACAAAACACAGTATATTTTTTAAAAATCAATTCAGATCAGATCATTCTTTTTTATGTAGGCATGTGTTTAGTAATTGTAGTCATTTGGACAACTTCTCCTTTAGGAAATCTTCTACAGGCATTGTTTCTCCAGTCCAGTAGTTCTGAACCCTAAAGCGTGCACCAGAATCAACTGTAGGCCTTGTTAAAGCACAGATTGCTGAGCCCCACCATCAGAGTTTCTGGTTCAGGGGTTAAGCTCAAGAATGAGTATTTCTAACAGCTTGTTAGGTGGTGCTGCTGGTCCAGGGCCACACTTTGAAAACCACTGTTCTAATATAAAATGTACTACAACCCCTGGTTTGTGGCTAATATTAAAATATATATAGAAGAGCAGTTGTGGGGCTTTTTAGAAGTACAGTGGGTAAAGATTGCCTAATTTATTCTTTTTTTTTTTTTAATATGTTGTTTGTTTTTTTTTTTTTAAGATTTTATCTATTCATTCATTTATTCCCCCCCTGCTGCCTGTGCTCGCTGGGTCAGCCAACCACGCCATGCGGGTGGGCCCGCCTTCACCAGGAGGCTCCGGGAACCAAACCCGGGGCCTCCCATATGGCAAACGGGAGCCCCACTGATTGAGCCACAGCCGCTTCCCTAATTTATTCTTTAAAGCACAACCACAGGCCCTTTCCCCATGATTTCAGAGAGATTTTCTCTGTGCTGTTTTTGTAAACAACCCAATGTACTTGCCCATCCTTCTCCTTTTATAAGAAAGGGGGTGTGAAGGTATGTGGGGGTGGCATGCCTATCCCTAATTAGGCAAGTCCTTCAGTCACCTCAGCCTACTTCTTAAAGACAGCCCTTGTTCACCACCCCTGAAGGCAGCCAGGTTTGTGATGTCCTTTCTGGGACTGTTTAACACAATTGTGTGAGGGGGTTTGAAAAGGCAGTGAGGGAGTTACTAAGAGGCACTTCAAAGAAACAAGCTCCAAAATCACTTTAGAGGGTTTAGCAGGGCTTGGGAGGCAGAGGCGGGGGTAAGGATTTACAAGATCCCCCAAAGTAAACATACAGAGCCCAACACCAGCACCTTGGCAAGATGTTGGGCAAGCAATCAAGGCACTATCATCAGAACAAACTTCTAGAGCAGGATGACCAGCTGTCCCAATTTGCTCAGGCTTCCCCAGGTTTTAGCATTTAAAGTTCTAAGTCCCCAGAAACTTTTCAATCCCAGGCAAACCAGGATAGCTGGTCATACTAGCTCTCTGCTGACCACCCTTATCGTCATCTGTTCCACTTTCTGCCCCAGGTACCATCCCCAGTCAGCTCATTCCTCCCTAATACACCACCCTTGTTGCTCTCTTTCCTTTTAGTTTCTCTTAAGAGACTCTCTTTTTACCCATGACCTCAGTCTTTTGCCTGATTTCACTGACATCATTAGGCTTTCCACCACTCTAGCTTTTTTTTTTTTTAGAAAAACATTATTTCAACTTCAAAAAATAAAATAACAGACAAAAGGCAGTTCAACAAACTATGGTAGCATTACTTTAAAAAATCCTGTCTAGGCACATTTATCTTATTTAATCCAAAAAACAAACTCAATTGTTTCTCCACTGTTCTGAAAGATGAATAAATGAGCACAGACATGACCAAGGTCTTCTTGTTAATGAAGGAAATGGGAAAGAAATTGCTTAATCATATTTATATCTCATAAAACAAAATCCCATATTCTTTATTTTTTACCTTTAGCATTGATATAGTGCCTTTTTTGCCTTTGCTACAAAAATATTAAAATATTATTGTTAACTACAGTCTGTAAGTTACATTAGTTGTATTTTTCCCATGTATCACCATATTCTTAACACCTTGTAGTAGAGAAACATTCTTTTATTTGTATTATTAACCACAATCCTCATCTACCACCAAAGTCACTTTATTGTACAGTTCCTAGATTATCCTCTAGCTGTCTTTCAATTAACATTAATCTCCCTAGACTACCCCTTTCAGCTGCAATCATATTTATAAATCAGTAATGTTAGTTATACTCATTATAATGTGTTACATCAACTCTCTCTATTTCCACGTATTTACAATCAACCTTATATGTTCAGCATCATTCTAATTTTTTTAATACCCTATAAACATGTTTTATCTTTTTCAGATCAAAAAATCCCAAACTTGAAAGAGTCCTTGACGTTCTTTCACTCCAGAGGTTCCCATCCTTGACTGCACATGAAAATCACCTGGGGAGTTCTCCTAGTTCTATAGAGAGCAATTAAATCAGAATGTCTGGGGTTGGGCCTAGGCATTGGTCATTTTTAA
This sequence comes from Tolypeutes matacus, assembly GCA_026826555.1. Lineage (NCBI taxonomy): Eukaryota > Metazoa > Chordata > Mammalia > Cingulata > Chlamyphoridae > Tolypeutes > Tolypeutes matacus. The sequence continues at coordinate 912,931 of JAKSZT010000380.1, read as the reverse complement.
AGTCATCCAGGTAAGTCTAATGTATAGGCAAAGTTTAGAACCACTGACCTAGTCCAACTCCTTCCAAGTGGCATATTGGCTTCTATAGAATTCTTGAAAGATGGGTCTTTACCTCCTGAGTAAAATTCTCCACTACAGAGACAAAATTGCATTTCCATGTAGTGTAGGCCATTGCCAGACATCTGTAATTGTTAGAAAGCTCTTCTCTTGAGCCAAGTTTTCTTTCATTTTAATTTCCACCCTTTGGTCCTAGCTTTAGCTATGAATCAACACAATATATCTACTTCTTATTCTGAAAAAAAAAAAAAAAATTGAAATCTTCAAAGGTATATATTATATATAAACCTCATCTTCAAGTTACCTTATTCTCCAGGCAAAATAAATCCAATTCCATTCATAACCATTCTTTACATATTCCACATCACAAGTCACTCTAATTACCCTTTACTGCATGCCCTCCCGTTTGTTAATGTTCCTTTCAAAACATTCTATTCAGAACTGAAGATAATACTGCAGATATAGCAACATTATTACATCTCCTGATCTGAACTTCAAACTTTAATTAATGTCACCGAATATGACTAGTTATTTTAGACACTCATATTGAGATTGTGGTGCAGTAAAATACTGATCTTGGCTACTTCCAGTCAGCATTCTCACCCTCTGTGTATCATTTAAGTGTTAACCTATAGTTCCAACCCATCTTTCCAACCTGACAATACCTGATTCCTGGGGTTCTCACTGAAAGCTTTGTATTAATGGCAAGTTTTCTAAGCATGCCTTTTATGTTTTGAGACAAATCATTGCTAAAATGTGCCACATAAGACATAGAAAAGAACAGAACCTTGTGATATATTTCTCTATCAATTTTCTTCAAGGTGAAATTCAAACCATTTATCACCATGATATGGCCATGATTCATTTACACTAATACTAATCCCCTTAGTTCATATTTATCCATTCCATATTTCCCCAACTCATTTTTAAGCATCTCTTGAAAGGCTTTGACATACAATTATTCCATACTGAAGTACTTAGGGGTAAAATTATATAATGTCTGGGATTTGCTTTGAAATATTCCTACACCAATAACAAAAAGAGGGGAGTGATAGAGGAATATTAATATTTGTTGAATATGGGTAATGGCTATATTCAAGATACTCTTCATTTTGTTTTTGTTTTTGTTTTTTTGAAAATTTCTGCAACCAAAATAATTTTCAAATCCCTTTCTGAAATGAAAATAACACTATTTCTATAACATTTGAGGAACTGTCAAGGTTTCTTAACCCAAGGTCTTCCAACACCTTCTAAAATGGAGTAATTTGATACAACTTGATTTTAGTAAATCCATGCCAGTTTTAAGCATTTGGGGGTTTCTTTTTTTAGGCAATAACAAACCTCCAATATTTATTTTAAAATTTTGCAAAGAATCAACCTCATGTGGAGTTTCCTGAATCCATCCCCTCCTTTCCTCTATGATTTAGATTACCAACCCTGACAATTTAAACAGCATAATCTCTGTAAAGCTCTAAATCATTTCGAAAATCCAGGAGCTCTCAAAAAGTTCTCCTCTGTTTTAATTACTTTTTCAAAAAATTTCTATCAATGTCTTCAGTGTTTTACCTTTTAATGACTGAACTATAATTTTTCTAGATAGAAAATACAAATTTAGAGGTTCCAATTCCTTTGCATCTGGCATTAACATCATGCATCACTCTTCCTGTTCCTGTTCTTGCACTGAATCATAACCAAAATAACTTTTATTGTTATCATTAGCATTCTTTACTGCTTATCTTCATCATTTTTTCCTACACATCTCATGTCCAAGAGATATTTAGCCCAATTAATACTACTTTGTAAAAAATGATTTCTTTTAGCTTCTAAACATTCTTCTCAGTTACTTGCAATCTCTTTTTCCTATTGTACAAATACTTGGGACAATTTTTTTTACTTTTTAAAAGTCATGGTCACCATAGAAATTTTTAGGCACTAGAGAAAAGTATATAAAAGAAAACTAAGCTCACCCATAATTTCTGTATATGACCTTTTAAAATCTGAAGTCCTCATCAAAGTCCCTCTGGTCAATTAAGATTATTTATGATTGTATAATCAGATTTCCTACTTATTTACTTAGTTATTTCTTTTATAGACTCTTCCCTTTTTAAATCATATTCTTTTTTCATTTTTATTAATAAATTAAATTATTTTTGTTAGAGAAGTTGTAGGTTTTCAGAAATATCATGTATATAATATATAAAATACAGAGTTCCCATTTATCACCCTGTTATTAACACCTTGCATTGAGGTAAATTTGTTATAATTAATGAAAGAAATTTTTATAACTGTACTATTAACTATAGTCCATCATTTACAATAGAATTCATTGTTTTGAACCATCCTATATATTTTTTCTAGAAACATATACAACCTAAGATTTCCCATTTTAACCAAATTCACATATATAATTCAGTCTTGTTAATTACATTCATAATGTTGTGCTACTATCACCACCATCCCTTACCAAAACTTTGCAATCAACCCCAATAAAAATTCTGTACAATTCAAACATTAACTCCCCATTCCCTACCTCCAGTCCAGCCCCTAGTAACCTATATTCTACATACTGACTCTATGAGTTTGATTATTCTAATTATTTCTTATCAGTGAGACCATTCAATATTTTTCCTTTTGTGTCTGGTTTATTTCACTCAGCATAATGTCCATGTTTTAGGATGCACCCAAAATTCATTTCTTTCTACAGCTGAATAATATTCCATTTGTATATATATATATATACCATATTTTTTTCCCCATTTATCAGTTGATGGACACCTGGACTGCTTCCAACAGTTGGTAATTGTGAATAACATCGTGAGAGAATATCTGTTCAAGCCCCTGCTTTCAATTCTTTTGGGTATATTATCTAGTGGTGGGATTGTCAGGTCATATGGTAATTCTATACTTAGCTTTCTGAGAAACTGCAAACTGTTTCCACAGTGGCTGCACTGTTTTATATTCCCACCAGCAAGGATGAGTGTTCAAATTTCTCCACATTCTCTCCAACACTTGTAATTTTCTCTTTTTTTGATAGTAGCCATTCTAATGGGTATGAAATGGGATATCATTGTAGTTTTGATCTGCATTTCCCTAGGCCGTTGAACATTTTTCATGTGCTTTTTGGGTCTTTGTATGTCCTTTTTGGAGACATGTCTATTCAAGACTTTTGCCCATATTTAAATTGGGCTGTTTTTGTTTTTATTGTTGAAATGTAGGATTTATTTATATTTTCTGAATATTAAACCCTTACCTGATATGTGGTTTCCAAATATTTTCTCCCATTGAGTAGGTTGTTTTTTCACTTTCATGATAAAGACCTTTGAGGCAGTGAAAGTTTTTAATTTTGATAGCGGTCCCATTTATCTATTTTTTCTTTTGTTACTTGAGATTTGAGTGTAAAGTCTAAGAAACCAATTGCCTAATGCAAGAAGCTTCTGAAGAGGCTTCCCTACATTTTCTTATAATAGTTTTATAGTCTTAGTTTGATCCATTTTTTATTAAACTTTATTGTAAAACATAACTAGGGTAATGAAATGGTTCTAAAATTTTTGAGATGATGAATGTACAACAGTGTGATTATACTAAAAGCCATTGATTATACACTTTGGGCAGATCAGATGGTATGTGAATATATCTCAATAAAACTGCTTAATAAACAAATAAATAATTGTGCAAAAATAGCTAGAAATAGCAGCTATGTATAGCAGGGAAAACAGAGAGATTGAGAGGTAAGGAATTTTCTTGTTTGTCTGTTTTTTGTTTATTATTATTATTATTGAAATAATGGAAATGCTTTAATAATGATTGAAGTGATAAATGCACAACTATGTGATAATACCAAACACTATTGATTGTACACTTTGGATAAATTGTATGCTTTATCAATACGTATCAAAAATTGATTTGTTTTAAAAAAACATAACTAGGTATATCTTGGTTGTTTGTTTCTTCTAATTATCTTTCAGTCTCAAAATAGCCATTGGGAGCATATCAAAAGCAATAGTTTAATGAAGCCACAGCATTTAAAAAGTCCTCAAATGGGTACAATATAAAATGTCATAAAAATTAGTACAAGAAGCAAGGTAGAATACATTTTAATACTAATAGAGTGGCAGCTTTGCAAATGTTTATTTATAACATTTACAGCATTTTTCCTATAAATCTTTGTCCCACGAGAAGTATCAAATTATTTAAATTAAACTGATACAATGCATGGTGCTTTAGAAATATATAAGCACACCACAAAATATTTTTCTCTTACAAATACTTAACTGCTTTAGTCTCAATGATCATTCCCTTTATTCTTACATAATATAAATGTAACTAGCAGTTAAAAACACTTTTACTAGAAGCAGATGTCTCTTAACTTTACTATTTGTGGAATTTTCATTCATTAAGTGTGTTGTACACATAAATGTGGGTCTCATAAACAGGTTTGCCTCTTAGGTGCTAAACATTGTCCCCAGGTCTGCTTTACAGCCTGGTAACTTTCCAACAACACTTTGTTTGGCATCTCAAAGCAATAGTTATCTGTGGAAATGCAAGCATTTCTGGGAAATTGCTAAAATATCTTTTCTGTCTAAGCTGACCTGGGTATAGTTCAAGGATATCATCTATGTAGTTACTTCTTGTCAGGCTAGAAAGTTCACTGAAGATCTGAAAAATCCTTGTTTCCTATCCATGAGGAACTGCTATCCTTATTCTTGGAACTGCTGAGGAGGTTATTAGTACCAAAGCTAACCCTTCATCTTCAGTCACAAACACAGTTCCCTTTCCTCCACTTTACATAGTATATATATGATAGAGATCCCGGCTAAAGCTACAGTAGTGTCCACTGCCAAGCAGACATGGCTGGCAAACTGGGAGCTCCCAGAAATGCTTGGCAACTTTTTAGAGGCCTGGCTGATAGGATTGCCAGATAAAATAAATGATGCCCAGTTAGATTTGAATTTCAGATAAACAATGAATAATTCTGTAGTATAAACACGTCCCTTGCGAGAGGCGGCTGTGGCTCAGTCAGTGGGGCTCCCGTTTGCCATGTGGGAGGCCCCGGGTTCGGTTCCCGGGGCCTCCTGGTGGGGGCGGGCCTGCCCACGTGGCGTGGTTGGCTGACCCGGCGAGCGGGGGCAGCAAGGGGGGGATAAATGAATAAATAAATAAAATCTTTTAAAAAAATAAATAAATAAATAAAAATAAACACATCCCTTGCAATATTTGGGATATACTTACACTAGAAAATTATTCATTGTTTATCTGAAATTCAAATCTAACCGGGTGTCATGTATTTTGTTTGCTAAACTGGCAATAGACTGGCAAAAAAGAACAAAATCTAGGGAGGTGTGCATTACTACTGTTATTGAATTCACAGGGTGGTGAGGATAGGGAAACAGGCCTCACAGAGAACCTGCTCTGGACCTCAGGGGATCCTCGCTAGGGCATGGTGAAAATAAAAGGTTCATGTTGAACTCTTCATGACATGCAATAAAAATAAGGAAGATTTCAGCGAGATATAACTACCTACCTAAGGTGCTAGAAATGAAATATTCCAATTTTTTAGGTCAAATCCTTTTGGAAAATAGTTGTGTTTGGATGGGGGTGGGGTATTATCTATTAATTATTTGTAAAGTGAAAAGAAATAACATTTAGAGGTCCTTGATCAAGTGTGTAGGACTTAATGAATGGATGAGCCGTGCAGGTTAAATACTTTTCCTTTCCGTTACCCAAGAAAAGCCATTACAGAGGAAGAACATTAGACAGGACAGTATCCAAGATAAACATGAATCAGGCTGTTTTCTTACTGTCATAGTTACACCTATCTAGTTCAAACTAGTTATCTAGTTAAATCTGAACAACCTCTCCAACTTAAACTGAGTAATTCCAGTGTATCTTTGGAGATTGCATTTTCCTATCTGGTTCTCTTATCACTCATGGAAACTAGAAAATATCCAAACACTCTCTATACAACAATATGTGCGTAAGCTCCATACACCTCTCATTCTTAAAATGGAATTATATATTCATATAATTATTTATACATACCAAACTATATTAAAAATGTATTTAAGGTGATTTTATCTGTATATTTATGAACCATCACATGGCATTAGGCAGATTTGGCATCAATTTTGCTAATCAAAGCTGCTGGTAGAAGGTGGCAGAGTTTGAGTTGGGCTTCTTGGGTGAGCCAGCTGAAACATTTTCTTCAAGGCTTGGATCATTACCGGGGTCAGTCTAGAGCAAGGGTTCTTAACAAAAGGTCTGCGAGTTTGAACTGAAATTCAAAAAACATTATTCTTATGGGGACATGTTGGTGCGGGTGTGATATATTTATTAAATAATACACAGTGTAGTGTGGACTTAGTAAGGAGCCTATGGTTTTCACGTGCCTGGCAAAAGGGTCCATGGAATAAAAAAGGTTAAGAATCCCTGGTCTATAGCCTGTTTTCATATTTTCTTTATTGGTAAGAGGGGTTCCACCTGGGATCCTCTCTATATTGACTTTTTTAAGTAGTCTCCGCAGATCTAGCTGGCTTTTACCAGGGGTAATTAAGATATTTGTGAGTTGATAACACTTTGGAGTTAGATTTCAGGGTAAGATGTTGCCAATCAGAGATGGTATAACTAGAGGATTCGGTGCCTTCAGTCATTGTACAAGCTTCCTCTTTTCATCAAAACTCTGTCTTCTTTAGTTTCATAGTCAATAGATCTTTAACTATTATCTGCATAGGTACATCTTTTTTTTTTTTTTTTATGGTTCATCCTGAAGTGCTTTTAGTGCAATCCACTTTTCTGAGAAGAAAAGGTGCTATGGGTGGTACAGGAGGAGGTAGAGAAGGAGGTGGAGTAGGTGGCAGTAGAAGGAGAGGAGGACAATAGCTAGCTAGCTGTAGCAGTATAGGAAGAAGTGCAGCTTGCGATTCTCCAGGGGTGGTAAGAACACAAGCAGACATATTTGTAAAGTTACCACTCAGTTGACACATTTGACCACAACATGAGCAAAAATTTTCTGAGGTCTTCAGTGCTTCCTGGCACAGGTGGTGGAGGAGGAGGTGTAATTAATTTGGACCGTAAGTGACAGGTTTCTTTTTTCTTGATAATTTTTGGCTTTGGCTTTTTGCTTTCTTCTTCATTGTTTGAATTTGGGCATGATTTCTTTTTCTTAGTTAACCCTTAAAATCATGCAAGTCTTTCATCCATTTTGAGTTAATTTTTTATATATATGGTGTGAGATAGGGGTCCTCCTTCATTCTTTTGCATATGGCTATCCAGTTCTTCCAGCACATTTGTTGAAGAGACAATTCTTTCTCAATTTAGTAGACTTGGCAGACTCGTCAAAAACCAATCATGTCCTTAACTCACTTCCCTTATCAGAACCTATATAAACAACAAACCTTCCTGTAATAAATTAGACCTGCGTGCTTAAAAAAAAAAAAAAAAAAAAAAAAAAAAAAATCAATTGTTTTATAAGCTCACAACTTCTTTAATAAAAAATATATATATATACATTAAAAATCAAGTGGCCACAGAGCTGAGAAGGCACCATGCAGTGCTGGCCTCCAGTGTTGTGAAGGACCCAGCAGGGCACAGAGGTGTGCAGAGTCAGGACCTCCAGCGCATAGCGCATGGTGTCCAAACAGACAAACTGGCACCCCCTGGGAACTGTGCCAAGAGGCAACTTTTGGCCTTCCCATTTCCTGAAATCAAGACTGAGAACCTAGATATGCCAGAGACATCCAGAAGAGCCTGAGCAGCTGAGACTTATGGTGCCCACAGGGCAAATCCTGAAGACAACTCAGAGCCAGAGAATGACTCTTATAGGGATTTATATATTGAGGATACAATACTGTTGAGTCTTGCATTTACTAGTTACCTTTACTGAAGATCTTCACCTCTTCACACTATTCCAAGCCACTCTCCTGTATTTTCCTTTCAACTTGTAGAACTCCCTTTAGTAATTCTTGTAGGGCAGGTCTTTTCTTGATGAATTATCTCAGGTTTATCTGTGACTATTTTAAACTCTTCCTCATTTTTGAAGGAGAGCTTTGCTGGGTAAAGTATTTTTGAGTATCAGTTTTTCTCTTTCAATACATGAGATATATCAAAACTACCTTCTTGCCGCTATGTTTTCTGATAAGAAATCAGGATTTAGTCTTATCAAGAAGCCCTTGTATGTGACAAATTGCTTTTCTCTTTCTGCATTCAGAATTCTCTGTCTTTGGCATTTGACATTCTGATTAGAATGTGTCTCAAAGTAGGTCTATTGTTATTTATTCTGTTTGGAGTATGTTGCACTTCTTGGACATGTATATTTATGTTTTCCTAAGAGTTGGGAAATTTTTGGCCATTATTTCCTCAAATATTCCTTCTGTCCCTTTTCCCTTCTCTTCTGGGACACCCATGGTGCATATGTTTGTACACTTCATGTTGTTAGCTGTTACTCAAGTACCTGAGACACTGCTCGATTTTTTTCTGTTCATTTTTCTATCTGTTCTTCTCACTGTACAATTTTGATTGTCATGTGTTCTGGTTCACTGATTCTTCTGCCTGTTCAAATCTGCTGTTGTATGCCTCTAGTGTATTTTTAATCTCTTACTATTATGTCTTTCCTCCCCATAATTTCTGATATTTTTCTTTTTAAACTTTTGAATTCTTCTTTATGTTCACATATTATCTTTACCTCCAGGAAAAAGCTTCCTTTCCTCTGACCCTTCTCCAGGAATTTTTAAAAATATATATTTTTATTAGAGGTTGTGAACTTACAAACCAATCATGTACATGTGTGGAATTCCCATACAACACCCCTCCACCAACACACTATGTTGTTGTGGAACATTTGTTACAGATTATGAGATAATATCATCAGATTATTACCACTAACTATGGTCTACAGCATAAACTTGGTGTATTTTTCCATACCCCCTGTTATTAACACAGTACATCTGTGGCATTGATGCAAGAATATTACAGTAATGCTGTTCACTATAGTCCATAGGTTACATTAATGTATTTTCCCATGCTTCTCCATATTCTTACCACCTTGCAATAGTAATGTACACTTGTTCTAGTTCAAAGGACATTCTTGTATTTGTACTATTAACCACAATTCTCATCCATCTATGGGTTCACTATATTATTCAGTCCCTAGATCATTCTCTAGCTTTCTTTCAGTTGACATTTACATCCCTGGACTACCCTTTTCAGCCACAATCCCATATGTGTTAGTCCGTGAAAGGGGTGTTGATACAAAATACCAGAAATCGGTTGGTTTTTATAAAGGGTATTTGTTTGGGGTAGAAGCTTACAGTCACAAGGCCATAAAGAGTAAATTACTTCCTTCACCTGTTGCCACGTGTTGGAGCAACATGGCTCCCAGTCTCTGCGAGGGTTCAGCCTTCCTCTTCAGGCTCTGTGATCCCAGCTTCTTCTGGTCTCAGCCATAGGCTGGTATAAGGCTCATCTCTCTCCCCAGGACTTGTTTCTTCCCAGGCTCAGCTGCTCTGTTCTCTCCACAAGGTCAGCTGTAGACTCTTAGGCTCTCTCTCCTCCTGGGGCCTCTGCCGTGTCTATGGAGCCATCTCTATTGCTCTGTGTTCTTCTCCTGTGTATTTACTTCCCGGTGCTCCAACATCAAAAACTCCCCCTCTGCTCTGCCAGGTCGTCTTCTCTGTAAGTCCCCGCCCACCAAGGGGGCAGGGACTCAACATCCTACTGACGTGGCCCAATCAAAGCCTTAATCATTATTTAATCAAATAAAAGTGAAACCTCTGAATCCAATATAATCTAATGTGCCCAGAGAAACAAATCAGTTTCCAAACATAATCCAATATCTATTTTTGGAATTCATAAATAATGCCAAACTGCTACACCATATTTAATAATTTATAATTATTAGTTCTACTCACTATAATGTGTTACCATCAACTGTATCCATTTCCATACTTTTACAGTCAAATTAATTAAAACTTCCACGTAGTTGTTGATTTCCAGCCTTATTCCATTACGATAAGAGAGAGTGATGGGAAGCGGCTGTGGCTCAATCAGTGGGGCTCCCGTTTGCCATATGGGAGGCCCCGGGTTCGGTTCCCGGGGCCTCCTGGTGAGGGCAAGCCTGCCCGCACGGCGTGGTTGACTGACCCGGCAAGCACAAGCAGCGAGGGGGGGATAAATGAATAAATAAATAAAATCTTTAAAAAAAAAAAAAAAAGAGAGAGTGCTTTGTATAATTTCGATCTTGTTGAATTTGCTGACATCTTCTTTGAGACCCAGTATATGGTCTATCCTGGAAAAAGATCCATGAGCACTTGAGAAGAATGTATATCCTGCTGTTTTGGGGTGCAAGGTTCTGTATCTGTCTCTTAGCTTTAGTCTACCTATATTATTCAAGCTCTCTGCTTCTTTATTGATCCTCTGCCCAGATGTTCAATCCAATGCTGAGAGTGGTGTATTGAAGTCTCCAACTATTATTGTAGAGACATCTATTTCTCTCTTCAGTTTTGCCAGTGTTAGCCTCATGTAATGTTGGGCATCCTGGTTAGATGCATATACTTTTATGATTGTTATTTCTTCCTGGTGAATTGACCCTTTGATTAATATATAATGTCCTTCCTTGTCTCTAATAACAGTTTTGCTTTTAAAGTCTATTTCACCTGATATAACTATAGCTACTCCAGCTTTTTTTCTTCTTACTGCAGGCATGGAATATCTTTTTTCAGCCTTTTATTTTCAATCTATTGGTATCCTTGGGTCTAAGATGAGTCTCTTGTAGGAGTTTAATCCATTAACATTCAATGTCGTTACTGTAAATCAGTTCTTACTTCACCCATTTTGAGCTTTGGGTTTTATCTGTCATTTTATTTTCACCACTCTTTTTACATTTAGTTACTTTTACTGATATAACCTTCCTTTCTAGACTCTCCTCCAAGCCTCTCTCTCCTGACTTTTCTTTTTAGGCTGCAGCACTCCTTAGTATTTCCTGCAAAGTCAGTTTCTTGGTTACAAACTCTCTCAGTTTCTGTTTGTCTGTGAATATTCTAAACTCACCCTCATTTTTGAAAGACAATCTTGCCACATATAAAATTCTTGGCTGGCAGTTTTTCTCTTGAAGTATCTTAAATATATCGTACCACTTTGTACTTGCCTCCATGGTTTCTGATGAGAAGTTGGCACTTAATCTTATTGGGTATCCCTTGTATGTGATGCATCACTTTTCTCTTGCTGCTCTCAGAATTCTCTTTGTCTTTGGCATTTGATATTCTGATTAGTCAGTGTCTCAGAATAGGTCCATTCAATTTATTTGGATGGGAGTATGTTGTCCTTCTTGGACACGGATATCTATGTCCTTCAATAGGGCTGGGAGATTTTCAGCCATTATTTCCTCATATATGCCTTCTACCACTTTTCCCTTCTCTTCCCCTTCTGGGACACCCATGACACATATGTTTACATTCCTCTTGCTGTCATTTAGTTCCCTGAGACCCTGTTCAATTTTTTCCATTCTTTTCTTTATCTGTGCTTTTGTATGTTTGCTTTCTGAAGTCCTGTCTTCAAGCTCACTGATTCTTTCTTCTATCTCCTCAAATCTACTGTTATATGCCTCCAGTGTATTTTTAATTTCATTTATTGTGCCTTTCATTCCCATAAGATCTGCTATTTTTCTATGTATGCTTTCAAATTCTTCTTTGTGCTCACCCAGTGTCTTCTTTATATCTTTAATCTCTGTAGCCATCTCATTGAATTTATTAAGGTGATTTGTTTGAATACTAGTTGGCTCAACTCCTTTATATCACCTGGAGGCTTACCTTGTTACTTTGACTGGGTCATATCTTCCTGTTTCTTAGTATGGATTGTAATTTTTTGTTGGTGTCTTGGCATCTGGCTTACTAGAAGTATTTATTCTGGGTGCAGTTTCTCTCTTTAGTTTAGGGCTTTCTTGCCCTTTCTCCCTTGCTGGTTGTGTAGTAGGATGTAGTTGGTACTGTAAGTGCTCGAGGCTGATGCTGCCCACATTGCCCCAGGAACCAAGATGCCTCTCCCACCTTTCACCTCAGCCAGGGGTAGGGAAGGAGCTGCAGCTGTGTGTAATAATCCAAGCTGTGCAGGCCAAGACCATCTATAGTAGTCCAGAGAGACTGATGAAGCTTCATGCCCTTCCTCCCCTGCCTGGGGCGGGGATGGAACTGCAGGAGTGGGCAGCAAACTAAGCCATGCAGGTCAAAACTGACTAATCCATGTGGGCCAAAAGCACCTGTAGTTGCCCTAAGAGGCTGAGGTAATACTATACCATCTGCCCTTTAAGGGGTGGGGATGGAACCACAGGTGTCCAACTATTCAATCTGTGTGGCCAAAAGCACCTGCATTTACCCAAAGAGGCTGGGGAAACCACTCCCCTCTTATCCTATCAGGGGTTGGGGTGGAGCCCCAGGTACCCAACAGTTGAGTTCATGTAGGCCAAAGGTGCCTGCAGTTTCCCTGAGAGGCTGAGGAAACACAAGCCCCCTCCTATCCTATGGGGTGGGGGTGGGAGGCCGGAGATGGAATCGAAGGAACTCAACAAACCAGTTTGTGTGGGCCAAGAGTGCCTGCAGTTACCCAGAGAGGCTGAGGAAACACAGCTCCCTTCCTGTCCTATTGGAGTATGGGGATGGAGCCCCAGATGTCCGACTATTGAGTTTGTGCTGGCCAAAAGTGCCTGCAGTTTCCCGGAGAGGCTGGTGCAGGTCCCCTCAGCTTCCTCCCTGCCAGAGATGGGGCTGGAGCTTAGGCTAGAGCTGCAAACATATCTGGGTGGAAAGAAGCCAGTCCCTACTGTCACTGTGATTTTCAATCAGCCCCACTTCCCCTCATGTCAGAGGCAGAGTTAAAATGGTGGCTACCAGACTCTTCCTGAATTGAACAGGTTCAAACTTTAGCTGTTCTTAGGATTATACTTTAGCCAGCTGAATTTTCTAATCAGTAGTTGAAATCAGTGCCCAACCATCTCATCCTCCCCTGTTTTTGGGAAATGGAACTTCCAACCCCAGCCATGGAATAGCTCCCAAGGCAGCTTGTGCTGCCAGTGGAGGATGGGCACTGGCCTCCATGGTGTGGAGTGCTCTACGCATGATTCCTCACTGTAGATGGGCAGTCTCCTCCTTCCATTCTTTCAAGGATGTTTCAGGATGCTCTTCTGGACCCCTGGGACCCCCAAACAGGTCTTTAGATAGCTCTGGGTGATTACTAACTGCCCTTAGGACAAACTGACTCTTAGAGCTTCTTACTCTGCTACCATCTTGCCCTTCTCCTCCCCTTCTCCAGGAATCTTTTTTTTTTTTTTTTTAAGATTTATTTATTTTACTTATCGCCCCACCCCCCCATTGGTTTTGCACTAGCTATCTGCTCTCTGTGTCCATCTGCTTCTGTGTTTGCTTGTCTTCTCTTTAGGCAGCATTGGGAACCAATCCTGGGACCTTCCGGAGTAGGAGAGAGGTGCTCAATCTCTTGCACCACCTCAGCTCCCTGGTCTGCTGTGTCTCTTATTGTCTCTCCTCTTGTCTCTTTTTGTTGCATCATCTTGCTGCGCCAGCTCTCTGCTTGGGTCAGCACTCCGTGTGGGCCAGCTTGCCGTGCAGGCCAGTTCGCCTTCACCAGGAGGCCCTCGGAATCAAACCTTGGACCTCCCATATGGTAGACAGGAGCCCAACTGCTTGAGCCACATCCGCTTCCCTTCTCAGGAATCTTGATCTGTTGTTTGCTTAGTACAGAATTTTCTCCCAAGCTCCTATGATTTGTTTAAATTCTCTCCCTTGCCAAGTGTTGCCTTTTCCTTACATTTTCCTGTCTTACAGCAATTCAGTTTCCCATGCTTTTTTTTTTTTCTGTGAGGCTTTTCTGCTTCTGATTTTTTTCCCTATAAGGGTATCCCACTCCAGGAAGTCAAGCGGGGTCAATCCAGAAAGGTCTGTTTGGCATTTAGGTGGTCCAGCAAACAGAGACTGAATTGAGCGTGTGCACCGCTTTGCCAACAGTTCTGCTGCGGTCTCTTTTCCCCCAGGGGCACTTTTGTATGTGGCTTCCACCTTGGGTCTTTACAGACTGCAATCCTTGTGCCTGGGAATGTATGGGGTTCTAACTCACTGTTCTTGGTGGCTCTGTGGTCTGCATCCATGATGGGAGGGACCTGGGCTGTGCTGCCTCTATGTGACTCCAAGATTGTGCAGGACTGAGTGAGGGACAGAGGTCCAGACTGGAGGGTCCAGGAAGCAAATTTCCTACCTAATTTTGGTGTTTGTTTTTCTTTTTCTTTGACTCAGCATTTGTGGATTCCTCCTCCAGTATCCATCGTACTCCAGAGATCCAAGCAAGTGGGATTTGGCCTTTTATGAGTTGGTTCTGAGAGGAGGCTTTTCTAGGGGAGGTCTTCTATTGCCATGTTTATGACATCATTCTTGAAAGTAAGCCATATTCTTTTTATTTAAATCCAACCATGAGAGTTCACCTATCATTTTCCTAAAATTTTTCCACCCGCTTCCTTAGAAAATCTAGGCCATATGTCTAGTTACCCTACATTCCCTTCCTGCATTATTATTAATGCCTAAATTAATTAGTCCTTTTTCCTACTTTATGAACCATGCCTTCTTTTGAATCAGAATTTAATCAAGGAAGAAAAGTACTAATAGCTTCCTCTAACTAAAGAAAATTAAGAATTTTTCAGAAGTTCTGCTTTTGGAAAAGTAGACTTCCACTAGATATCCAGGTAAAGTGATTGTGTTTCAGAGTTTCAGAATTGAAAGGGGTTGGAGGCGTAGGCAGGATAACGTAGGAAAACTGTTGCCAAATCTATGGCAACTTTCTTCATGCCAGGCCCTGTACTAAGCACTTTACATCTTTTTTTTTTTTTTTCATTTAATAGTCTCAACTATCCTATGAGATAATTACTGTTTTACTCCCCATTTTACACATAAGAAAAATGCAAATGAGAGAGGCTGTGCAACTTTCCCAAGGCCAATGTGGAAGAATGACTTTGAAATAATAATTTGCATGCCCATTGTGCAAATCCCTTCTTTAGTTGAAATACTCCATCAGCAGTCTATAATGCCTCTATTCCAGCTTTGTAATTTGTAATAGAAATATATCATCCAAAGCCTATACTCGACTAAGACAGTTTATCTTATACAACAGTGTTCTTTTCCTCTCTCTCCCTTTTATTCTCACCCAAAGCCCTCCACAGAGCTGCCAATCTCATGCTTCTGTATTTTCATAAAGACAAACAGTATCTTTAACATTCCATCCCCCACCTAAAACATGTCTGTCTTTGAATATAGAGTAGTCTTCATTGCTCTATTCAACCAGGAAGCCCATCCTTCCAAGCCCTTTGTGATATCTCTGGATGTGTTTATATAGAAAGGAAGACACTTTTATATATCATGGTTAAACTTTAGTTTGAAAAAACTGAAGATGATGAAAATAAAGCTGGGAATACTAGATTGATGTAATTTCCCTAAAAGATTTTAAAAATGGGTCATAGGTTTTCTTTGCCTTTATTCTCCCTCAATGTGCTTCACATTGAAAGATGCAAAGTCTGTAATCTAGCACCTTTTCATACAGTTCTGTAATTAGCTCATTACCTAGTTTTTGTTTTGGTGAAAAACAAAAACAAAACAAAACAAAACCTAGCAGTTACTAGCTCTGGGATCTTGAGTAAATCAATTTCTCAGCCTTTGTTTTCTCAGTTGTGAAATAAGGTATAATGGTAATACCCTCTTGACAGGGTTATTAAGATGATTAAATTAAATCAAATGATGATTAAGAAACTGCCATATGAATCATAAGCTGCAAAGATTATGCTGATTATGATGATGATGATGATGATGATTCACAATGCCATAACTCCATATGCAATCAATATATATAATCAAATATGTAAATATGCAATCCTCACATAACCAGAGGCTTTTTATATCTGTGAATGGTGTTGAAAATGAAAGAAAAAATTTCAAAATGTCTCCAATTTCCAGGGTTCATCTTTTTCTCAAGAAAGAAAAGTCCAGGGTAGATCAAAGAGTTCCTGTTATGTCAACATTTGCTGATAATTTTTCCTCACTGAAGTTGGTGTTTTAGAAGCCACTTCCTCCTGTTGGTAATGGGCATTGGGAACCAAAATCTAAGGCTGAGCTTGGCTAGGTGGGTACAGCCCTGAATTGTGCCTTTTCCCTAGGGAGTAAACTTGAGCCTCACATTCTAGAATCAGGGTTATTTTCTCAGACAAAGGAGGGAGGTGCAGTAATAGCAAATGGGGATCTCTATATCTTCACCCTCCTGGATGACCCTGTTTCCTCCTCCAGGGTTGTCTTTCAGGCTCCTTTCAGGGCAATATGGAGATCCTTGGGCTCAAAGCGCCTCCATCCCCTATTGTTTCTTGTTCCACAATTTCCGGTTTAGGGGAGTTAAAAAGAAATCTTTGGTGGCCTTAAAGGTGGAGGGGAGTATGTGATACTTCAAACCCTCAGGTGAATTATTTAGATGGACTGCTTTCTCAAAGCTTAGCTACAGTAAAGGGGAACTGAAAGAACAGGAGTTTGGAGGCATTACTGGGAAGAAGAGGGGCAAACCATTCTTTGGGAGTTGGGATCAAAGGGCTTTAGGCAGAACCAAGGCACTGGGCAGCAGGGTGGGAGGACAAAGGGGTCAGGAGGTAGATAGAGGCTCATAAATCAGGCTCTACTTCTCTAGTTTTACCAGTTTTACCAAGCAAACAGCCTGCCTTTAGATGCAAAGGGCAATGCACAGGACTATAGGATAAAAGAAAAAAACTTCTATCATCATGATGACCATCCTTATCTTCATTTGTTATATGTTTGCTGGATACCAGGCTCTGTGCTAAGCCCTTTTAAATGCATTATTCATTTCATGAAATCCTCTCAACACTGTAGATGTCATTGGCCCATGTAACACTTGAGAAAACTGGAGGTCAGAAAGTTTAGAAACCCACACAAGATACACAAATAAGTACAGAGGTGGAATTTGAACACAAGCATGTCCGACTATGGGAATCACATGTTTCTTGGTGTGAAGTGACACTCATTTAATTCTTTTTCTCCCCCACTCCTCTACCCACAACATTTCCTTCCCCTAAGTACAGGTCAGTTTATGTTGCAGCTTCTGAGAAAAGTTGCCACAGATGGTTCCTGCTTCACAAGTTGCTAGGTTGAGTTTTGTCGCTTACTTTTGTGTCCTATCACCTTATGAGTCTGGCCACAATAAATTGTTCCAGCAACTTCTGCTGAGTCAAAGCTAACTACAAGCTGGGCATGTGTTATCTCATGTAATCTTTGTAACAAAGCTGTAAATTAAATACTATTATTAATCCCATTTTACAAGTGGGAAAACTGACACTTGCCTCAGGTTGTACAGCTAAGATTGGAAGGCAGCTTCATCCAAAGTCTTAACCACTCTACTCTACCTCCTTTTTATTGGGGAGATCAATGGCCTCTAAATTGTACTGGAACAAGGGACCTTCCTGAATGCAAGTTGGACCATGGAGAGTTGTCCAGACATGGCAGCAGGTGATGCAGACGAAGAATAACAGGGAAGAGCTGAGTTTTGACTATAGCAAAAAGACAAAAGGGGATGACCTCCACAGTGGCTTCTGGGCCACATGCGCTGCCACTGTATCCTAACAAAAGTGTTCCCATTTCATGAAGCCCTGATACGCAGCTGCAAAACCTGTTATGTGTGTTTGCTAACTTCTTGTGGGCCTATCATCAAACCCGTAACCTCAAGTAACTAAATCCAAACATTACCTTTTGCTTCATACACAAACTTCCATAGACCTAAATTCCCTGCAACACATCTCTAACACTGTCCTGGCTTGTTGGAGGGGGGCAATGAGAACTCCAGAAGTGAGCCAACTTCTGTCTTTCAATCCCTAATGCTCAAATACTGCTCCCACCCCCAGCCTTCAGGTTTACTTCCTCACCCAAAGGTAACTCTCTCCCTTCCTTCTTTGTTTCTGCTGACTCCACAGAAAGGAGGCCTAGGGTACTTTGAAACAGGCCCTGAGTACTCTGGGTGTCATCAAATGTTTCATGGGGGAACAGCAAGACAGATGAAGTATACAATTGAGAGGACCAGACAGCCATGGCCTCTGGAATTGCAACTTCCTGGGTCTACCAAAATCTTGGTGCAACTGGGAAACAAAGCCAGAGTCTCTTTCCCAAGACTTCATACTCTCCAGTTAGCTCCACTGTCTACAGAAAACAGCAGAGTCCTAAGGAGGCCCTATGTTTCTGAGTCAGGGCTGGTGTGAGTTGGTGCTGAGAATGTTGGCAGCAAGCCACATTAAGACATTTTTAGTGCCCCACAAAGTCTGTGTATTCTAAAGAATTCATATTCACGAGCTGGTGCTACACTTTCAGATGTCACACATGCTGGTTAGTTCTAAGAAAGATCCAGAGCACAAAAAGAGGGATTTCCTAGCTTCAGTGTCTGTACCCTTTGATATCCTGTTTTATGGACAATTTGGGAAACAGTCAAATGGTCACCCTGAACTTTCCTTAAAAAAAAAAAATGCTGAACAAGAGTATCACATGGTTATATAATGATCCCACTACATTCCTCCCTCTAGAAGGCAGGGTATAGATAGTAATCAGAAACAGACAAAACAAAAAAACTGACCAGGAACCTGTACTTTTGCATAGATCTTCTACCTCCTCCCACACCCTCTTCCCTGGGCCTCATACTGTTCTATTACTTGGTCACCAAATCACCCCAATCTTTAAATCTCGTTTTGAAGGCTTTGTTCCTCTTTTCCATAATCAGTAATATATGAAAGCTGAGTTCCCGAGGCAACCACAAATATTTGTATTTCTTTCTGTCAAGTGACTTGCATGCCCTAAAATAAACTCAGCTATTTTTCCTATCATCAAAATGCCAGAAAGAGTATAAATGGTTATTGGTTTTTTTATGCATACCTTTGAAATTGAGAAGGCATAATGTTACTTAAACAAATTCCTAGGAATACTGTGAAAGTCCTAAGATAGAGGATAATATTATGAAAACTAGGATTGCTAGATTATTCTGTCTCTAAAATTGGACATGCAAAGAAGGACTTAGGGAAGATTAGAACAAGCTGTTACACACGCAAATGCTCACACCCACATACCTACAAAATGGTGTAGCAAAGAAAACAGTGTGTGCTTGTTCTGAAGTCTAATCAAGATTTTGCTTCTTTCCTTTGACATGCCCCCTTGATTGTGCCAGCCAAGGATCCCCAGAGATCTTCATTTGAAGCTGACTATGTGAAACCAATTAGCAAACAAGATTTGCTTTCTGGTCTCATGTGACTCTGAGGTGGGTGACCTTTCAGAAATCATGGACAAAGTCTTCATTTAAGGCTCCAAAACAGTAATTACCCCAGTTTTCAAATCATTGTGAATTAGGGAACTTCCCGATTAAACTAAGTCCAGGGAAACAGATGTAGCTCAAGCAGTTAGGTGCCTGCCTACCACGAGAGGTCCCAGTTTGGTTCCCAGTGCCTCTTAAAGAAGACGAGCAAGACGAGTGTGACAGGCTGGCACGGTGAGCTGATGCAACAAGATGACGCAACAAAGAAACACAATGAGAGATACAACAAGCAGGGAGAAATAAACCTTTTTTAAAAGCTACTAAATCCTTGGGAAGCGGCTGTGGCTCAATCAGTAGGGCTCCCGTTTGCCATATGGGAGGCCCCGGGTTCGGTTCCCAGGGCCTCCTGGTGAAGGCAAGCCCGCCCGCACGGCATGGTTAGCTGACCCAGCGAGCACAAGCAGCAAGGGGGGGATAAATGAATAAATAAATAAAATCTATATAAAAAAAAAAAAAAAAGCTACTAAGTCCAGCAAATGGAAGTATGACAATAGTACAAGTGATATCCATAAAAGTTTACATTTTGATAGTCTCAACAACAGTTCGTAAAATACTTTTATGTCCACTCTCTTTTTTGATTCTTAAAGTAATTTCCTAAAATGCAGAGGATACACATACATACACACAATCCCTTCAGTCATGTGAAAGCTGAGTCTAAAGAGCAAGGTACTTACAAGTTTGCCCAACTTGTAAGTGGTAGAGTATAAAATTGAACCAAGATCTTTACTTCCGGCCAAGTTTCTTTTTATCCTAAATGCTCTCTTCCCATGCCTCCACTCACCACCCCCACTATCAGCTAACAAACCTGACACGAATAGGATTTGTGATTTAGAGGACTAGCATTTGAAAAAACCTTAGAGCTTTTAGAGAACCAATTCAGAAAACAATAAAGGAATGGGGAAGGAAAAATAAAACAAGAAGAGCTGAAATGAACTAACGATGGAGATGCTAAGGCAAGGGGGGAAACTCTCTCCTATCTTCCTGCTCTATACCCTCCCTGCTCTGACTGCCTGCTGTAGTACCTAGAACTTCCCCAAGTGGCCCTTTCCCCTTAATACTTGATTATCTTTCCCAGACTCATGTGATTGACTCTTAAAATATTTTGGTTCAACTTTCTGATTGACCAGGAACAAATTTCCAATTTTTTCTTGGAACTATCATACTAGCATCAGTCACATTCATTTCACTACCTCCTTTGACACATGTACCTTATATGACATGGCCTCTGGATCCTTCCCCATTCTGGATATACCCACCCAGTTTCTCAACATCACACTTAAAATGTGTTGTACAGAAAGGAAATGTACCAGGCATAATAAAGTGTTTTTCAGTTCTTCATTCAATAAATCAATCAAATAGCACACCACACTAATGTGAAGTATTAATAATAGGGAACTCTGTATTTTACACATGATTTTTCTATAAACCTATATCTTCTCTAATAAAAGAAAAAAGTAAATATTATTGAAAATCAATAAGTAAGTATTGAATCACAAGGGAACTTGTAGCAAAGGAAATGTTCTATATCTTAATGGGGTTTATTCAGGTGTATGCAAACTGTACACTTAAGATCTGTGCATTCCATTCTACGTAAATTATACATTTATACATATTTGCATATTTTTATATATATGTGTAAATATATATATATAGAGAGAGAGAGAGTGCCCCAGCGCTAAACAGAGACACATCCTTGCTTCCTTGGACCATAATAATAGTCTCTTCTAGGTTGATTCTTCAACCATCAATCCCTTTTTTCTCCCCTTTCTGGGTAGAAGAGAGCAAGCAAATAATTAAAGAAAAAATAGAAACCACTTGATCTTCTTTGCTTTGTTTCTTGGCATTATGGTTACAGGATGTTCAGCTCCTCTGGGTGTACATCAAGATACATAAAACACAAGAAAACCAAAAGCTCTGGGCAAGCCTGTGGCTCTCTTTGTCCTTGGTATCTTTCCAGAAACTTCATTTACTGCAAAGTCAAGGAAGCCTTAAGAAAGGTAAAGATTTCCTGGTTCATCAGCAGGAAACAGGGTAGCACAAGGGTCAAAAGCATTAGCTTTGGTGTCAAAAAGCCCTGAATTCAAACCCAGCTCTTGTTGCTCACCAGGTGTATGACCTCAGTTCACCTGTTTTGGATCTCAGCTTTCTCATATGTCAGAAAGGTATAATTCCCACGGTTGTTGAAGGGTTAAATGAGGTGTTGAAAGTTAAGCACTTAGCACAGGACCTGGCACAAAGTGTGTCCTTCATAGCTCACTGCTAACCACGGACATCATGGGACTCTGTCCTTCTCCTCTCCCCCCTTGCTTTTTTGTGCCTATTCCATGGTTTTTTCCAGTAAGAGAAGGCAGAAGCCTAAACTGCCTTCTCATTCTAAGGCTGAAATTTCTTGCTGAAAAGTATTTTATTTCTCAGCCTAAAACCAATTTCAAGAAACTTAAGCTGCTTAACCAGCAACTTTCAGTCTCTAGTGCCTAGGCTTTGGTGTGGATGCTAATAATCTCTTTCAAAAGTTCCCAAATGCATGAATTTTTCCATATTTGGGCTGCAAATGTATATTACAGCACTACTTTTCTTTTATCTAATTATAACAACCCTGTCAATAAGTTGTTATTGACCTCATTTTGCAGATAAGACACTGAGGCAAAGATGGCTTTATTAACTTGCCAATGATGCACCCTTCCAATTGGGACTGGAACTGGGTCTGTCTGACTACAAAGTCCTCTTTATATATATATA
>JAKSZT010000380.1:822766-885755 GCA_026826555.1 Tolypeutes matacus | reverse complement strand
ATATATATAAACCCATATTTGGGTAGTAGTATTTGTCACCTTTAACCAACTGATTTGGGTGAGAAATTATTATATTTGGGTGAGACTTCTTATGTTTTATATGACATCAAAACATACGATATGCATTTTCTGTTGTTGCATATGGTAGCAGAGGCAAGAACTAGTCCCCACAAACAGGCACCTTGATCAAACAACTGCTACCAGGAAGCTGTGGTGGTTGCTAAAGGCCTGGTCACAGGAGCCAAGTGGGTAAATTCACCTGCCTTTGCTTACACAAGCTTCTCCAGTAGGATACATTTTATGATGTATGGGTCTTGAGGCCGGCCACAGGCAAGCATTTACTCGGTAAATCTGAGATTTGGGACAGTAGAGAAAATTTCTGGATTCTGTTCATTTTTAGATTACTGCTAAGTACACATGAATAACAATCATTTCAAATCAAGCTTTCTGACAAATTCAACTATCCAGAACTGAGGTGATACCAAAAGTAAGGGGGAACAAAAATCTCTGAGTAGCTAAATCAATGTCATAAACATCATGAGCTAGAGAAAATAATAACATCTACCCTGGAAAAGATATAACAGCTTGTCTCCTGGGGCTCTACCCCACCCAATCCTGGAGTACATTATTGTAGTGAAAGAACTTTTGAAAATCCACTACTGTTTCCACGCCTGGGGTCAAGTGTCCTGGAGGGAATTTAACATGCCCTGTGGAAGAATCTGGCCAAACCTCCTTGGCTAAATCCATCCCACAGTGTGTAACAGCCTGTCTATCTGTCCTTCTGCCTGACTACCCAGGTGCTGATCGTCATTTTATTTCCTTCCTAGGACTGGAGCTGGACCAGTAATGTGACCAAATTGGTAGGAGGCCGACTCCCTCCCCTGGTTTCAGCCCACTCCTTTCATACAGGGTTTGACCTCAGTTTCCAGTGCCTCCGTGGTGCTCACTCAGACCTCCCTGGTCAATGGCCTGGACACAGAGCAAGAATATACTCCCCAGATGCCCTTGCAGCTGGACCTCAACCCTCAGATTAAAGCCTTAACTATGAACATGGCATGGATCAAAGGGGAGTTTGATTTGGATTACGTAGTGCACTGGGGTCAGGATTTTCTTCAATGCCATTTAGCAAACAACTGTCTTTAGTCTAGCAAAGTTCCCAGATCTTCTATTTGTATAATGCAACAGACTACTTTACAGTTGTCACACTTTAAATTCATGGAGAGTTCTTCTGGAACCCAGTCTAGCAAAATTAGAGGAAAGACCCTAAGGAAATTTATTTCCTAAGAGGAAAAGCCAACATCTTCAAGCTAAACCATTGAATATCACAACCCTCCAAAGCTTGCAGTGTTGGGACCATCATTTGTGCTTTCTGTGTGGTCGCTGGATAAAATTGGGTAGCTAAATTTTTCAGTGCCATGTGCCTCCCAAATAAAAAACAGAAAAGCACTAGTTATTGTAAAGACTTGCAGACAAGAGGAAAACATTGCCCTGCATGTTTTGTAAACAGGTGACATTTTCCAACCAAGCACATGCCATTCAGTGTGCTGTTGACCAAACTACTGTATAAAACAGCAACTCCAAAGGGAGGAAAGTATTGCTGTACATACTTTGAACTGCTTTGCATGGTCTCATTTGATACAAATGGTGTAAGAATCTTGACTTTTTTTATATTTGGAAACATCGAATACAAATGGGAATAAATTATTTTGTTTCGTTTTCTAAATAAAGGTGGAGAAAGCAAGTTTGTTCCTCTGCTTTGGACATGATGATCTGAATTGCTTGAAATAGCTTCCCTGTTGGAAAGAGCTTCAGGCACATTTCATGTCTATGGATGTTCCAGTTAGAACGCTGACAGTGAGGAAAGAAAGAAATTACAAAGAGCAGACCTATGAACTCATAAAGCAGAACAGTCTATAGAAGATTTAGTATAGGGGCAAGTAGTCCTAAAAACTTTAATGGATCTTGAAGCAATTGCTGTTTTATAACTTCATTCATTGATCCATTTACTCATGCACTTATGTATGCTTGCACTGATTTTATGCATATTTGATTGCCTGGAATGTGATTGATACTGAATGTATAAATATAAAAAGATCTAGTCCTTGCTCTTAAAGGGCCACGAAAATTAATGTTCAGAATGTCAGTCATCACCTTGAGCTATCAAATAAAAGTTATGTTTGGCCCCTCTGTTAAAAGAGAAATAGGCAGTATACTTCAGCAGATTATATAATATAGTTCCATCCACCAATATTAGCTACAATTAGTATAATATGTAATGTGTAAGCTACAGTTTTCTAAATAAAAGCAGTATTGGCCTTATGTCTGACATTTCTAGATCTGAATCATAGCTTTGGCCCTCCAAGTTGTGTGCCACTGACCTAGGTTCCTCATCTCTAAAATGGGAATAACTGTAGTTCTCATAAGGTTGTTGTAAAGGTCAAATGAGTTAATATGTACAAAGTGCTTAACAAGATGCCTGAAAAGTGCCCATTTATGTTATATTTTCCTCCTCTAATACACATAAGATAGTTTTTTTGTTGTTGTTTTTTACCAGGAGGTCCTAGGGATCGAACCCTGGTCCCTCCATATGGTAGACAGACGCCAAACCTCTTGCGCCACATCCGTTTCCCTTTTTTTTTGTTGTTGTTGTTGTTTGTTTGTTTTTTTAATGATAGTTTTTATTTATGCACGATATATAACAAGATCTTTTCATTTTTCACTCTACCTTAGCACCCTCATTTAGGGTTAATATCTAAGGCCAAATGCAACTGGCCTTGAAAAGGAGATCCTAAGACACAATGGTAGTAACAAGAAAGACAACACAAATATAACCCTAACAAGAAAGGAAAGTAAGTAAAAGTAAGCAGTCCAGGGTCATAAAAATTGTGATATGTAAGAAACTTAGCATACTAGAAAAACTGATAGCACATGAAACTTACCAGGTTTAAACTAATCCAACTGCAGGACACATTAATAAACTTATAGTATCCATTCAAGGTTTAGTCTTTCAAAGCACATCTGGACCCTGTATTAAGTTATAGACAACACACCTAAAGTGAGACCTGGACAGCCAGGAGCTGGTCCAAAGAATTCCACAAATGTTACCCAACTGGAGCTTGATAAAGGAGCAAAAAAGCAGTAGGAAGAACTGGGGTTCTTCAGGCTAGGGAATGGCAGACCTGGAAGAGTCATGAGAATATCCTTACAAATATCATAGGAATGTCAGTCATCAACTGACTTCCATAAATCCTATGGAAGGGGATTCAGATTCCGTCCATCTCTATGACCCTGATGGCAGAACTAGTGTGAAAGGCAGAGGGAAATGCAGGGAAAGAGGAAGATTTCAAGTAAACATAAAAAAGATCTAACAGAGCTGTCCAACATAGTGAGACCACTGTCTCTGGAGGTGTAAAATATAGGGCAGTGAGTAGAGATTTTAAGGATTCTCTAATCCTATTAGATTGAGAGACTGAACTGTAGATCCAGCTGGTCCATGATAATTTTTTCAAACATCCATGGGAAGAAAAATAAAACAATGACATACTCTGAGACTCATCAACTACAAAATAAGAATAATAATAATAACTGCCTTATAGAGTCATGTGAAGATTAAAGAAGATAATACATGAAAAAAGCTTTCATGTATGAAAGACAGAGATGAAAACAAACAGAAAAAGAAAGAGCAGAGAAGAAAACTTCCATTTCTAGCCTCAGAAAGATGAGAAACTATTGAATTCATGAAACCAAAAGAGGGTACAGTTTTATAAAAGCAAACAAACAAACAAAAACATCTTTACAATCTTTTAGTAATTTTAACTAAATTACTAAAACAATCTTTTAGTAATTTAAACTATAACCAAATTAAGAAATTTTTACAAAAGATAAAGTTGGGGAAATGTATTAGAAAGCAGAGCCAAATGTCAAAAAGTATAGAGAGAAAACAAAAGAAATTAAAATTACTAATACAGGAAAGGCAACATCTGACTAATAGGCCTTCCAGATAGAGAGAACAAAGAAAACCATGGGAAGGAAATTATCAAAAAAACCGTATGAGAAAAATTCCAGAACTGAACAATTTGAGTCTCCAGATGGGAGGGGCCGAGTGCCCAGCACAATGGATGAAAATAGACACATACCAAAGCACATTGCCATAAAATTTAGGACATCAAAGATAAAGAGAAAATACTGAACACTCCCCTGAGATGGGGGAGAGGGAGTGGGAGAGAGGAGGAAAGGGAAGGGGTGAGAACAAATAACACAAGAAGAATTGGGAATAAGAATAGACTTATAAAAATAGGAACCAGACCTCAACATTCTAAGATGCAAAAGGCTTCAAAATTTTTCCTCCCATGCACCTTTTTTCAGGAAATTACTAATGGATGTGATCCACCCAAATGAGGTAGTGAACCTAGGAAGAGGAAGAGATGTGGTACAAACTAAGAAGCATCACAGGAGAGAGACCAAGGGAAGCCCAGAAAGATAGCGATGCAGCTGGCCAGGAGAGCAACCCGCCTAGACTGCAACAGAACAAAGGTTCCAGAAGAGAGGGCCAAAAAATAGAACAGAATAGGAAAGTAAAGAAGAACTAGGAAGGGAAAGGAAGAGAAGGGAAAGGAAGAGAAAAGGAATGAAAACACCTGTTAGATTACTATGTGGAAATTATACTGAAGGCCTTGTAAAGAATTACTAACAGAGACACAGAAAACTAAACAGATGAAAAATTGAGACCTTATTAATGGCAGGAAAAAGTAAAAGTTGTATAACAAAGGAAATCTAAGGTATAAACAATAATTACCTAGACATGCTAACGTAAACCCTGAATATTGATTTAACCAAAAATTGTGATATCTTCCTTTTGGGTAATCAAAATGTTTTGGAATTAGATAGAGGTGGTAGTTGTGCAACATGGTGAATGTACTGAATACCACTACGTTGTTCACTTTAAAAGGGTTAATTTTATGTTATGTGAATTTTACCTCAACTGAAAATAAAATTGTAATATTACTGTATAGGAAATGTATAGAGAGGGCAAACCTGGAGAATGTAAAATAGTAAAGTACTCAGCTACCACAATAGGAAAGCAAGAGTTAACATCTAAATTAGCAGTGTAAGCTCAAATATTAAAAGAAATCCTAAAAAGCTTAAAAGTGGCTGCCCTGGAGAATAGGACTCAGGATGGGGGTAGGGGTGGGAAGTGGAAGAAAATGGTGGGTTGGGAAATTGCTGTTCTTTGTTATGACTTTTGAAACAACTTTCATGCATTACTTTGATTAAAAATATTAATTTTTAAAAAGAAAAAAATCTCATCAGTCCATAAAATAAAAAGATCCAGGAGCCACCCAACTAGGTACTTATCAAGGTCTGTTTTGCTTTGAGACTATGTTTATTTCCTCATGTCCCCTAGTGGAGCTATTGTTCTGTGCTGGGAAACTTAGTTTATAAGGCAGAAGAAGGAAAATTGCCAATTTTACTATGTTGATGCTCTAAGAGTTTAACAATTTTCAGTTTTTCAAGCACGTTGTTGTTTTTTAAAATTCAAGATAATTTCCTCATTTCAGTTTCATTCTTACTTTCACCCGCTTTTCTTATTTCAAATCCAAGTATATTTTATATTTTTAAACATTTATTTGTTTTGAGCTATACATATCTCATTTCTAGATATGGTTTTTCAGAAAGCAAGGAGACTTCTAATTTTTGTAGATTTGTGGAAAACTAACATAAATATTATCTGAAAATGAAATATAAGGCTAAATGGCAATTTACCATGTTTTACATATTCCTTCCAAATCTGCTTAAGTTTTTACTAGTCGATTAGTTACTTTCCATTAATTTAAAAATTTTTCCATGACAAATTTTATACAGCATTGTTTCTTTATGGTTGTAAAAATATTACGTTTATTCTGAGAAATTTGGAATATACAGAAAAATATTTTAAAAAGAAAAATAAAATCCGCCTTCTGATCATTCATAAATAACCCATTTTTCAATATATATCTTGCAATTTTCCTCCTATGCATATATAATGTCTACATTTATAATATACTTTTTGTTTGTTTGCTTTTTAATTTTTATCTTTTTTTTTAATAATATACTTTTAACATCATGAGTCTTAACTGTTCATACAACTTTATAACCTGGTTTTCTGTTTTCTTGATTATGCTTTCTTTTTCCTTATCTCTGGAAATCTCTTTATAACATCATTTGATTATTGTTTCACATATGAATGTACATTACTTTAGGTTATTTCTAGTTGCTCACCATTACAAACAATGCTCTAATATATCCTTGTAGATACATCTATGCAGACTCGCTGGGTCAGAGTATGCACATTTTTAAGGCTTTAAATAATTATAGCCAAATCAACATGTAGAAAGTTTTCCCCAGTTGCACTCTGGCCAACTGTTTGGAAGTACTGCTTTCCCCACATCTTCAATAACACTGACCTTTTAAAAAACATTGCCTTTTAGGCGTGTGAAAAACAGTACTTTGTTGTTTTAGATTGCTTTGTTTGTTTGCCAGTGAGGTTGAACATTTCCTCATAAATATATATTTTTTTTTCAGCTATTTGTACTTCCTCACCTACAAAGCCCCTGTGAGGTCTAACAAGAATCAAGTCTACTGTATATTATAACTGGTGCCAGTGGCAACTAATTGCTTGCCATGAGAAATTAATGTTTAATAATCAGATATTTAGTATCGATTACACACAAAGTAAGAGGGTTTTGTTCAATGGGATTAAGAGAAAGAGTGAGAAGAAAGTGTGAATGAGATGAGAAGGGAAAAAATCACAAAGTGAGTCAAGTAAAGTCTAACCTTCAAAGGTCTTTAATCTACACTAAACATAGTTACCTATCACACACACCCTGCCAGAGAGATTTAGAAAGTCCCTTTATTAAGCCAATACCAAAATCCATATTTCAATTTTAAAATATCAGAAGGTTTTGCTGGTCAACTGGAAAATAAAAGAGCAAGACTGCAGGCCAATTGTTAACTTCAAAACTTTCTTCAGTTGTCTTTGTTCTGTTGGTCTGTTCCTTGGAAAGACCCATAGCTGATGGTCTGAAATAGCTCTAAAGTACATTTTGCAATTGATTAACTGGAAAGAAAGAAAAACAACGATGTGGGTAATAGAGTCCCAGCTAGTAAATGAAACAAGAGCCAAAGGACCCGTTGGGGAAGTACAAATACCCCTTTTGTATAGCTAGTAGAAACTGTAAGCAGCAGGACTGAAGGCAGCAGTGAGTCAGGATGGCAGAAGGAACAGCTCAGACTAGAGAAATTGGGCCTAGAGGGTAAAAAAGAAGAATAGGCTCAAGTTAGCACCCAAAGGCAAGTGGACCAAGTAAAGTAGGTACGCAGTCGAGGGTGGCTAGAGGACAGCAGGTACCTAGTTATCAAAGATCAGTGCTTATGTGCTAGGGAACAATAAACCATGCAAAGAGCAATGGTCACACCAACAGTGTGCCAGAGGCAAAAGCTAGAGATCAAGAGACAATCTGAAGATCAAAACTTGGGAACTAAACCCACTAGAATTGCTACTATTTTAAAAAATGGAAAACAAGTGCTGGAGTAGATGTGGAGAAATAGAAATACTCATACATTATTAGTGGGAATGTAAAAGTGTAGCCGCTGTGGAAAACATTATGCCAACTCCTCAAAACGTTAAGTACAGAATTACCATAAGACCTGGCAATCCCACTTCTAGGTATATACCCAAAAGAATGAAAGCAGGGATTCAAACAGACATTTGCACACCAATGTTTACAGCAGCATTATTTACAATTGTCAAAAGACGGAAGCAACCCGAGTGTCCATCAACCAATGAATGGACCAAAAAAAAAGTGGTATATACATACAATGGAATATTATTCAGCCATAAAAAGGAATGAAGTTCTGATGTATGCTATAACATGGATGAATCTTGAAGACATCATGTGGAGTGAAATAAGCCAGACAGAAAAGGCCAAATATTGTATGATCTCAATGATATGAAATAAGCAGAATAAATATATTCATGAAGTCGGAAACTAGAGTACAGGTTACCAGGGGCCAAGGAGGTAAGGGAAATGGAAAGTTAATGTTTAATTGGTATGGAGTTTCTGTTTGGGGTGATGGAAAAGTTTTGGCAATGGATAATGGGGATGGAGGCACAACTTTGTGTATGTAATTGACACCACTGAATTGTATATATGAAAGGGGGAAAAGGGGAAATTTTAGCTTGTGTATAAGTTATCACACACACACAAAAATCCACAGAACTGTACAACACAATGTAAACCATGTGCTCAAGTTAATAGCATAATTATAATGATATTATTTCATAAATTGTAACAAAGATACCACACTAATGCAAAATGGTCATAATAGGGAAAACTGTGTGTGTGGGGGGGATATGGTAACTTCATACTACCCGTATGTTGCGCTAATAAAAAATAAACATAAAAATGAACTCAAGAACAAAAACATAAAGTGCAAGGCAATAAATGCAAAGGGAAAAACTATCAAATTGTTGGCAACCTCTAAAATCTAAAAATATACCACTTTTACCTGCTTAAAACTGGACCAGAGTTTTTACATGCATTCTGCTGAATGAGATATCATTTCTAGCTTAGATACTCTGGGACTCAGTAGGTAGGAGCAGGTGAGGTACAGAGCAAAGAGCAGATCCTGATAGACTACACACACCCTTCACTGGGAGGAAATATTTATCCAGTGCATGCCTACAGGTCAAGGTCATGGTTAAATGGTTTCCAAGATAGGCTTTCTGAAATATGGTCTTCTTCCCAAAATGCTAGACAACAGATTTTCCCAATTTGTTAAACAATGGAAGGTAGAGTTCAGAGATTAGGAAATGGATTGTCCTCCTGGGTTTCAGTCAACAAGAGATATGACATATAGGATGTATCTTGAGTACTAAGAAGGGCCTGTGGGCAGGAGGGTTGCTTGCTGGAATGGAGTCTGGGTTCTGATCTATCTTGGCCAACACATGACAGACATAATGTGTCATAAGGAGCTTCCCTTTGTCACCTGATGTGAAATGAAATTCCTTCTTTGTACTAGTAATCTTCCTGGGTCTTGTCATTTTCTTTTGCCTTCCCTGTCACTGGTAACAACTTTGAGTAACACAGATATAATAGGTGAGGATAGACTTTTCAAACAAGTGATGAGGCAGAAATACATAATGATTCCCAAAGAGATTTAACTGACATCTCTGGAAAAAAGTCATGTCAAAAGCCAGCCATTGGGAAGAGAAAGGCCTACTTATACCACTGAGCTTTTAGGAAGCATCCAAGTAAGCAGTTGCTGTATTTTGATTTAACAGTTGGTTTGTTAGTCTGGGCTGTGATAAGAAGAAATTGTCAGGGCTGCTTTGAATGTGTGGTTGTATATGGCACAACTCCAGTGGGTGCAATTTACATCCCAGACCATCCAGGCATCCCCTGGAGTTGCCATGTACAATCTTGCAATAGTGTACAGCAGCCTTGGTTGGGTATTTAGGAGTCATGGACAGGCCTTCCAGAATCTACCTTGGGGGTAAACTGGGGTATTTTCTATAGTATGTCCTTGACATGTAGGATCATTTTATATATTAGGATGAATAACAAGAAATCACCAATACTTGACAGTTTGACCTACAAAACTGGCAAGTTCATATGACTCAATCTAATAAATATATTTGTAAAATGGAGGGAAGTATTATTGGTTAAGAACTGCCAAATACCTCTTAAGGAGTAGGTGGGTGTTAACAGGAAATTCTCAGCCATTGCCTCTAAAAAGTTTCTCAG
Organism: Tolypeutes matacus; assembly: GCA_026826555.1. Classification (NCBI taxonomy): domain Eukaryota; kingdom Metazoa; phylum Chordata; class Mammalia; order Cingulata; family Chlamyphoridae; genus Tolypeutes; species Tolypeutes matacus. The sequence goes on along the minus strand of JAKSZT010000380.1, from coordinate 875,970 downwards.
TTATGGAAGAACCATCAGTACAACCTGCCCTGGCATGTTTGCATTGTGGTATTTCTGCCAATCTGGCTGGATGGGTTAGGCTGAGTCAAAGTGGTCCAAGACTAAGGAAGAATGTGGATGAAGGCTTTCTTCAATTGCTGGGGTCCACTGAAAGATGGCCTTCCTATAGAGAAGTATTACAGTAGTAGAGTAGTATTTCGGAGGGAAAATATATAAGCTGTAAGGATTTTTTTAAAAGTCAGAGAAACCCCAAGAACTCTTCAGGAGTATGAGGGAATGTTCAATGGGTGGTGGTTCTTGACTAAAGGGGAAATATTTGTAGCCCTAAAGAAGAAAACATATCAGAGGAGCACCATCATCTCTCATGGAAAGAGACATTTCTAATTGTTAATAGAGTTCATGCCCACTGATTAGCTGGAGGACTAGATTGGCATGTGTGGGAGCTACAGAGTTTGCAGAAAAAAATTAATGTTGTCAAGGTCCAAGGAGACCTACAGGACATCACTGACATGAGGCTAAACTGTAACAAGAAGCCTGGAGTCAAGGAACAGAATGGCACTCTTTCTTAAAAGCCAGGGTTGCTGAACTCCAAGATACACTCAGCACCAAGCAGCTGCAACCCAAGATCAGACTGATCCTCCTACAGTCTTCCCATCTCAGCTCAAGGCAATAACATTCTTCCAGCTTCTCAGACCCAAAACCTTGGAGTCAAGTTTCTTCCTCTCCTTGTTTCCCTATCAAAATCCAATCAGGAAATTCCATCAGATCCAAAAATCCAATCACTTCTCAACACTTCCTCTACTACCACCTAGAAATGGACACAATCATATCTCACCATATTATTGCATATAGTGGTTTGAAGCTGCATATACCCCAGGGGGAAAAAAAAAAAAAAACAAGCATGTTCTTAAAGTTAATCCATTCCTGTGGGTGTCAACCCATTTTAAGTAGGCCCTTTGATGAGGCTACTTCAGTTAAGGTGTCATGCTCCTCATTCAGGATGGCTGTTAATCTTACTAATAGAGTCCTTTATAAACAAAATGAATACAGAGAGAAGGAGAAAGAGACAGAGACAGAAACAGAGACAGAGAGAGAGAGAAAGCCATGGAAGCAAGAAGCTGAAAGCAATGCAATGTAGAAGAATAGGGAGAGAACAGCAGATGCTGCCATGTGCTTTGCCATGTGGCAGAGGAACCAAGATTGCTGGCAGCTGGTCTTCAGGAAGAAAGCCATCGCTTTGATGATGCCCTGATCTGGACATTTTCCTGTCCTCAATCTGTAAGCTAATAAATTCCCATTGTTTACGCCAACCCATTTCATGGAATCTGCTGTAAGCAGCCTAGGAAACTAAAACACTGCAGTAGTTTCCCAACAGGTTTTTCTCCTTCTGCCTTGCCCTCCTTTCAATCTATTCTCCACACAGCAGCCATATTAAAATATGAGTCAGATCACAATAAGTAAAAGCAAAAAGCAAAAAGCTCTACAGTGGCTTATAAGGACCTAGATGTTCTGTTTCTAAATCCTTCTTTCAGCTTTTATCTCCTTTAGCTCTCCTATTCTACATCTCTCTACCTTGCTCTCTGTCTCAGCACACTGGCTTACTTGCTATTCCTTAAACATCTAGTTTATCTTTGACTTTGTACTTGCTGGTCCCTTTGCTTGGAATGTTCTTCCCAGAAGTAGCCACATGGTTCATTTCTTTACCTCTTTAAGGTCTTTATTCAAAATCATCTTTTATCTTATCACCATATCTAAAATTGTAGTCTCTCAACAATTCTTATTCTCCTTTCTTGCTTTTTCTCCTTAGCACTTAACATCGCCTAACATACCATAAATTTTACTTATTTTTTGTTTATTGTGTCTCCCTCCACCTCTTCATGTGGAATGTAAGCCTCATGAAGTCGGGATTTTTATTTTGTTTTCTACTATATCCTCAGTGACTAGAACAGTGCTTGGTACATACTCTTTGCTCAACAAATATTTATTGAGTAAATGAGTATTAGGTTCATCTCTCTTCTGCTATCTCTTCTCTTATCCTTCAAACACAATCAACTCCACTCTAGCTTATAACATTCTTCCCCTGATCTAACTCATCCGTCAAGACAGCTCTCTCCTTACTTTCTTTATCACCTCACTTCTTGAATTAACTCCTGCCTTTCAACCTCTAAATATGGTTTAAAGCATTACTCTATGAAATTTGTTCTCACCAAGAGCATTTATAAGCTCCTAATTTCAAAACCCAAATATCATATTTCCTCCATTATAAAAAGTACCATTAAGTGTTTGTTGGTTGGTTGGTTGGTTGGTTGGTTGGTTTTGGTGGAAGGAGAAGAGGGTTGACGCTAGGAAACATTATAAAATGCATACCAATTCCCAAAAACATTAAACTGTGGGCCAGGAATAGAGGGAGGAAGAAGTTCCAGAAGAGGAGAAATATCATACCTGTTCTCATTCTCTTTACCTTTCCGTAGTTTTGCGCTTCTACATTTTGAAACTTCTTGAAACATTCTCTTTTTTTGGCTACCAGGTAGAATCTCTCCTTGTCTTTCTCCCACCTCTCTGAGCATGCCTTCTGAATCTCTTTAAACCCCTTATCTTCCCACCCCTTTATTAACGTTGGTGTTTCCCTAGGTCCCAGTCTTCACCCTCTTCTATTGTTATTCTCTGCTCTACCAGGGGAGACTTATCCATGCCTGTAGTTTCAACCACTGACTTCGTGTTCCAATGCCAACTTGCACCATCATTTTATCTAGGCCAGACCTCCCAAAGGTCTAGATACAAATTTCCAGCAACCAATAGAATATCTATGCCTTGATATCATATAGATATCTTAGATTTAGCATGCCTCCTTCCTCCCCCACCAAACCTACTTTACTTCCCCCTTTCCCAGCCTAGTTTAAAAACATTTACTGACCCCATCACCAAACTCTAAACTTGAGGATAAATCTTGATGTCTCCCTCTCCTTTCCTCCCAACAAACCAGTTAGTCCTGTGGACTCTACCTTAGAAATATCATCTAAATCCAGCCCCTCCTCTCTATTTCCCCCATCGATGCCCTAGTGCAAGTCCTCATCATCTCTCACCTACTGAACTATTGCTGAAGTCCAATACTGGTCTCCAACCCCCAGCTCCACCATTGCTCACTAACTGCTTGGTTCATCCCCCAGACCACAGTGATCTGACAAAACCAAGTCTCATGACTACTGAGTATGATGACAGCCTAAGTAAAAACACTTAGCCACACTCCCACATTCTTATGAAAATCTACATCTGCACCCAGAAAGAAACAGGGTTTTTTCCCAAAAGAAATGGCGCCTTTTCATGAAGATGGTGCTGAAAGTGAAGAAGAAAGCACCTGCCCCTCCCAAAATCGAAGCAAAAGCAAAAGCTTTGAAAGCCATCCTAGAGTGCCCTGTGCCTACGGATGAATTAGAGCTGTCATTTTCTCTTCACTGGATGTTTATTTATAAAAGAGGCAGTACTAAAAGGTGTCCACAGCCACACAAAAAAGAAGATCCACGCGTCACCCACGTTCCGGCGGCCTAAGACGCTGCATCTCAGAAGACAGCCCAAATATCCTGGGAAAAGTGCCCCTAGAAGAAACAAGCTTGAACACTATGCCATCATCGAGTTCCCCCTGACCACTGAGTCAGCCATGAAGAAGATTGAAGACAACACAATTGTGTCTACGGCCATACCACCCTGAATGCGCCCTGCCTCGTCTGATCTCAGAAGCTAAGCAGGGTCGGGCCTGGTTAGTACTTGGATGGGAAACAACACACTTGTGTTCATTATGGATGTCAAGGCCAACAAACACCAGATCAAACAAGCTCTGTGATATTGATGTGGCCAAGGTCAACACCCTCATCAGGCCTGATGGAAAGAGGAAGGTATATGTTTGACGGTCTCCTGACTATGATGCTTTGGATGTTGCCAACAAAATTGGGATCATCTAAACTGAGTCCAGCTGACTAATTCTAAATATAAGCTTTTTGACAAAAAATAAATAAATATATAAATGGCAATGCATTAAGATTAAGAAATGCCACTGGGGGCGGATGTGGCTCAAATGGTTGGGCATCCGTCTCCCATATGGAGGGACCTGGGTTCGATCCCTGGGACCTCCCGGTAAAATGAAAAAAAAAGAAATGCCACTAATGGTCAACATCTCCTCCTCTGAGTCAACACAACTTGACTGGGGTGTGGCAGTTTGATATTGTTTATGAATTCTGAAATAGATATTGGATTATGTTTGTAAACTGGTCTGTTCCTCGGGGCATATTACATTGTTTTGGATTCAGAGGTTTTACTCTTGATTAAATTATGATTAAGGCTTTGATTGGGCTATGTCAGTAAGATGTTGAGTCCCTGCTCCCTTGGTGGGCCACATGGCAAAAGAGAAAGTTGAAGTTTTAATGCTGGAGCCCCGGGAAGTAAATACATGGAGAAGTAGACAAGTGATGAAAGAAAGAAGGCTCCATTACACACAGCAGAGGCCCCAGGAAGAAAGACGAGCCATTCGCCTGATAGTTCATAGCTGGCCTTGTGGAGAGAGCAGAGCAGCTGAGCCCGGAGAAAAATGAGCCCCCAGGAGAGAGACGAGACTTATCCCAGCCTACAGCTGATATTGGAAGAAGGTAGGACCATGGAGCCTTCAGAGAAAGAGGAAGCCTGAACACTTGCAGACATTGGCAGCCATCTTGTTCCAACACGTGGGAACAGACTTTGGTGAGGGACATAACTTACTCTTTATGAGCTGGTAACTATAAGCTTCTACCCCAAATAACTACCCATTATAAAAGCCAACAGATTTCTGGTACTTTGCATCAGCACCCCTTTGGCTGACAAATACAAGGGGTAAGTAAGCAGAGGCCTTAGTTGGCCCTCCTAATACCCCTTAATTTGGAAATAATATAAACATACTCAAGAGCAGCAGAGTGTGATGGGAAGGTCAGGTGGAACTCTTTGGGAAGCATGGGTTTGTTGTTTTGATTTGTTTTCTTTTTGTGTTTGTTTTTATTTCTGTGAACTGGCAACAGTATCTACCCCAAGTATAAAAAGTCCTTAAGACTTATCTCCAACACAAGGCATTACTTGGGCAAAGTGCTAAACAGGGGACTAGGAGAGGGCTCACTCCCCAGTTCAAGAGAGTTTTGATCCCAAGAGGGCAAGGAGCAAAAGCAGCAAAATGGGCCCACGGAAGGGTCCTTCCTGAAAGCCTTTATGAGTCTGGACAAATATTCACAGAATTCTCATAGCCCTAGTCTCCCTCTCCCCTGAAACATGACTATATGGCGAGAGGACTTTTACCTTCTTTTCCTGGATCTGAGTGGGCATTTTTTGCCTAGAGAATTGGAATGTCTTCCCACATACAAAAGGGAATCTAGCATTTGGTGATTATATTCTTCCAGGTTCCAAATGGACTCTGAGAGAGCCAAGGGCAGTGCATACATTCCAGACATCTCTAACATTAGACTGGGATGAATCGCCCCTAATGCTTCCTTAAATCTTTTTTAGAATAAGGTGAAAACTACATACATTCACTCATACACACATACATACAAAAAGAATCTCTTTTCTTTCAAGGATAAGGCCTTAGATTAAATAAATTTTCAATAAAGTAGAAAGAATGATGGAGTTGAAAAGATTCCCTCTAAAATAGATACACTGCAGTGAACAAAGGGAAATTCTTATTTGTTGATTTTTAAATTAGATTCAAGAAGATGTTGCTAGGATAAGACAACAGACTAAGATAAAAGATTTCATGGAAGCCAAAAATATTGTAGCATAATGAAAGTTTATATTGGAGATAGTTAAGGAAAAATTGAATTAGTGATTATAGGACAATCTTAGGACAATATTCTCAGAATACAAAAAAAGTAAATAAATGGAAAGAAAAAGGAAGGGAGGGAGGGAGGGAGGGAGGAAAGAAGGAAGGAAGGAAGGAAGGAAGGAACAAACAAATGAACAAACATATATTGAGTTCAGAGACAAGAGAGCCAAATAACAAATCCCCAAGGAAGCAAAAAGGCAGGAGCATTGAACAAAGTTATGATAGTAGAAATCCTTCTTGGTCCTACAGAAGTCCTGAAGTTGGAAATCGATAGGGTTTACCATATGCAAGGCAAAATCTTTGAAGAGAAACTTATACTCAGTTATCTTCCAGTGAAAGTTAAATTTTAGGAATAGAGAACAAAAATATATGTTCTCTATATGTTCAGGGTGAAAAACAGCTTATTGTTTGTACTCAAACTTCTTTACAGCATCAACTTCTCAAGACATTGGAGGAATATCTCCAATGACATGAAGGGAAGCAGATTTCTTCTTTTTTTTTTTTAAGATTTATTATTTATTTATTTATTTATTCCCCCCTTGCTGCTTGTGCTTTCTGTGTCCATTTGCTTTGCGTTTTTTTGTTGTTTTGTTTTGTTTTTTCTGTGTCTGCTTGTCTCCTTCTGCTGCGTCATCTTGCTGTGCCAGCTCACTGCTCCGATGCAGGCCAGCTTGCCTTCATCAGGAGGCCCTGGGAATCGAACCCAGGGCCTCCCATATGGTAAACGGGAGCCCAACCTATTGAGCCACAGCCACTTCCCAGGGAAGCAGATTTCTATATCAAGACAAGTTACCACTATTTTACCACACTGATGCCCTTTCTAAAAAATTACTTTGGGATTCTACCAGATCATTATGAAAGAATCAAAATTAAGAACTCAAGAATGGGGAAAGGAAAGAACTATATTGAAATCAGTTAAATTTATGGAGGGATAAATTTGATTAATTAATATCTAAATAAAAAGAGAAAACTGTGAAATAAATGACTAATGAAAGTTTGAATATTGGAGTTTATAACATTAGCTGATTAAATAATTTAAAATAAGAAAGGAGGAGACAGGAAAGCAAAAGTTCTAGAATCCTTATCTTCCATAATACAGTCAAAAGTTACTCTTGATTTTACTTTGAGATTAAGATAAATTTACATTCAGGAATGCTTTTTGTTGAATTTATGATATCCACTGGTATAATTAATAACAAGATGTCTATTATCCACAACTTTGTAGAAATATATGTGAAAACAAACAAGTAGAAGTCCAGAGTCTGTCCCACAAAAAGCATAATAGGAGAAAACTTTAAACACCAGGGAGAATAAAACAAACATGGCAAGTAAAATAAATGTGAACTGTTTAAATTCCTCTATTTACAACAGAGACTCAAATTTGATTGAAAAAGTCAAAGGTTTACAGCGGCTACATCTGAAAGAAAGTGATACAGAAAGATTGAAAACAGACTAGACAAAGTATATCAGCCAAATAAGAAAAAAAAAGAGTAGAATTTAAGATAAACATAAAGTGGGGGGGAAAGAGGGTTATTTCAACATTTCATCAAAGCATAGAATGCAAAAATTGTGTAAAATGTGAGTAAAGGTGATAGACAATAAGCAATTGTGAAGCCTCCATTCTTTGAAGCACAGTTTTGAGGAATCTAAGACCTTAGGAGAAGTAATTGAGGCTAAAAGTAAATCTATGATAACAAACAGAAAATGAAATTAAGAAAACAACTCCATTTACAATAGCATCAAAAGAAATAAAATACTTAGGAATAAATTTAACAAAAGCAGTGCAAAACTTATACTCTGAAAACTACAAAACATATTGAAAGAAATTAAAGAAAACCAAAATAAATAGAAAGATATACCATGTTCATGTATCAATAGACTTAATATTGTTAATATGGCATTAATCCTCATATTGATTCATAGGTTCAACACAATCCCAATCAAAATCCCAGTTGCCTTCTTTGCAGGAATTGACAAGCTGATCCTTAAATCCATATGAAATTGCAGGAGTTCTAGAATAGCCAAAACAATCTTGAAAAGAAAGAACGAAGTAGGAGGACTCACACTTCCTGATATCAAAACTTACCACAAAGCTATAGTAATCAAGACAGTGTGGTACTGGCATAAGGACAGACATATAGATCAATGGAATAGAACTGAAAGTCCAGAAATAACCCCCCATATTTACAGTCAACTGATTTTTTATAAGGATGCCAAGAGAATTCAGTGGGGGAAAGAACAGTCTAATGGTCCTGGGACACTATATAGCCACATGCAAACAAACGAAATTGAACTCTACCTCATACCATATACAAAAATTAGCTCAAAATGGATTAAAGACTTAAAGGTAAGAACTAAAACTATAACATTCTGCGAAGAAAACGTAGGCATAAATCTTTGTGACATTCGATTAGGAAATGGTTTCTTAGATATGACACCAAAAGCACAAGCAACTAAAGAAAATATAAATTGGTTATCATTAAAATTTTAAACTGTGTGCAAAAGACACCATCAAGAAAGTGAAAAGACATACCATAATGAGAGAACATTTTGAAATCATATGTCTGATAAGGGAATTGTATTTAGAATATATATAAATAATTCCTGCAACACAATAATAAAAAATAGCCAAATTTTAAATATGCGCAAAGGCTCTGAAAGGACACTTCTCCAAATGCCCTATAAGCATATGTGTAGATTTTAACTATTATTGCCATCAAGGACATGGAAATAAAAAGCACAGTAAGATAACATTCCACACCCACAATGACAACTACAATAAAAAGACAGATGATAGTAAGTGTTGGCAGGATGTGGAGAAATTGGAACCATCATACACAGCTGGTGGAAATGTAATATTGTATTTTGGAAAACAATCTGGAAGTTCCTCAAAAAATTAAACTTAGAGTTACCTTATGACTCAGCAATTCCACTCCTAGGTATGTATACCCAAGAGAAATGAAAAACATATTTCCACACAAAAATTTGTAAATGAATGTTCATAGCAGTATTATTAATAATGACAAAAAGTGGAAACAACCCAAATGTCCATCAAATGAATGGATAAACAAAATGTGGTCTATCCATACAAAGGAATAAATGATATGAAATGTCCAGAATAGGCAAAACCATAGAGACAGAAAGTAGATTGGTGGTTGCCTAGAACTGAGGAGGGGAGAGGGTAACTGCTAATGAGTATGGGGTTGTTTGGGGGTGATAAAATGTTCTAAAATCGCTTGTAATGATGATTGCACAATTCTGTGAATATACTAAAAATGAATGAATTATAGTCTTTAAATGAGTGAATGGTATGGTATGTGAATTATATCTAAAAATAATAATAATAATGAGATCAACAATTATGGGTTCGAATCTCAACAGCAGACCTACTAGTTGAGAGACTTCAGGCAAGTCACTTACCTATACCTCAGTTTCTCATCTGTAAGCTAGGGAGAGTAACAGTACCAACTTCATAGGGTTGTTTGAGAATTAATTGAGTTAACATCTGTATGGTGATTAGAACAATGTGTGACCCAATACCCTCTATAAATTTGTATGTTAACTAACTAAAGCCACCACCGCCTCAATTTATTAAACACTTAAACTTTATCCAATTCCTAGGGCTGCTATAACAAATTACCACATATTTGGTGGCTTAAAACAACCCACATTTATTCCCCTACAGTTTTTCTTTAGAGATTCAAAGGCTTGAAATCATTTTTACTGGGCAGAAATCAAGATGTCAGGCAGGGCCACACTTCCTCTGAGGTTCTAGGAGAGATCTATTTCCTTGCCTTTTCCATCTTCTAGAGGTGCATTCCTTGGCTTGTGGCCCCTTATTCCCTCCTCAAAGCCAGAAACATAGCTTCTTGCTTCAGTGGTCACATTTCTGTGTCAAATCTACCTTTATTTCTCTTTTATAAGGATGCTTGTGATTACATTTAGGTCTTTTTGTGCTTGTACCTTAGTTTTCATTTACTTGTTCTGATTTAATGGCTCAGAGAATCTATTCCCACTTCCTAAGTCAAGCCAACCAGACCCACTTCCTGGTTGTGGCCTCCTGGGGCCTGTTATGATTATGTGGGAATGAAAGGCTTGGTAATTTTTACTCACAACTACTCCACACTGCCTAAGGGTATATAGCCACACAAGGCTCATCTCCCCAAGAAGACTTCCGGGAATTTTACCTTATCTTCCTTTATCCTACTCAAAACTTTACTGAATTATTCCTTCACTGCATCTACTTTACCTTCCTTTACCTCCATTCCCACCCCTTTCTAAAAAGCCCCAATAAAAATGATTCCCATCTCATTTTTTTCTAGAACTGAAATTCTCATAGATATCAATAAAAATATATGAAACAATGCATATACACTGTAATTTCATATAGGAGAAAATTATGTTTGGAGAGAAATTACCATTTAATTGGAAAGACTGGATTGATTAATGCATGTTCAATTTTATATCTTAACAACAGAATACATCTTATTCACAAGTGTCCATAGAACATTTATAAAAATTCACCATATATTTAGCTATAAAGGAAACCTGAGAAATTATAAGGCCATATTCTCTAACCATTGTATAATAAAATGAAAAAATAATAATAATGGTTTAAACAAAAATAATCACTTAAACTTTTAAAAAATTATTATCCAGGAGCAGATATGGCTTAGGCTGTTGAGTGCCTGCCTCCACAAAGGAGGTCCCAGGTTCAGTTCCCAGTGCCTCCTGAAAAAACAAAAACAAACAACAAGCAAAACAAGTAGGAAGAGAGAAAAACACCAACTCAGGGAAGCCGATGTGGCTCAGTGGTTGAACACCGGCTTCCCACATACAAGGTCCCAGGTTCAAGCCCTGGCCCCTGGTACCTTAAAAAAAATAAAAATAAATAAATAAAAATTATTATTATCCTGGGTTAAAGAGAAAATAATGCAATATCAAACTACTTAGAAACTATATCACCACATATAAAAATGTGTTGAATTGATCCATAGTTGTAAGCATAAAAACATTAAGAGCAGATTCAGAAAAACTGTTGCAAATATGACAGAAAAAAAATGAATATTTTCATTTCATGAAGAGCCCACATAAATTAACTTAAAATATAAATCCAAATAAATAATAAATGAGCAAAGGATGTAAACAGCCAGTATACAAAAGAAGCACAATATGTTAAAAAAAAAAAAAAAAGTCAAATCCATAATTTTAAAAATACAAACATAAAACATCATGAAAGTGAATATAATTATTTGTTTTTAAAAACACACCCAAGTTGTCAGGGTTACAGCAAAACAGAAACTCTTATAGGAGCAAGAAGTGTTCCCCTTTGGGAATGCAACTTGACAATAGTAATTAAGAACTTTAAAAAACATTTACAAATTTCAATCTGGTAATTCTACTTCTGGGACATTATTCTTAGAGTATAATCTTACATATGGAAAACTTCATGTACAAAGACATTTATTAGAAATGGAAACAGCCAAAATGTCCAATAAGGGGAATTGTTAGATAAACTATGCAACCATAAAAATTATACTTACAAAGACTATGCTATAAGATGGAAAATACTTGTGATTCACTGCTACACTAAGGGCCAAGTTTTTAAAGTGTATATACAAAGAATAAATAAAGTGTATATGTATAAGCCTGATGACCACAATGCCATCTCATCATTTTTGGAATTTCTCCTCAAATAAATGCTGAAAGAAAGAAAGAAACAACCCAGGCTTAGTAAAAGGAATTTGCAAGGAAATACACCAAAAGATTATCACAAGTGATTGTTTTTCTTCTCTCCCTTAATGTATATTATCATATTTTCTTTAATGAGCATTGGCTCTATTACTTACATCCTCATGGACATAAAAGAATTTTTCACATCCTTCCTGTGAACCAAAAGGAAAGACCTCTTTATATAAGGCAAGTATTGCAATTGTTCCTGGGTCCCTACAAGTCACTGTGATACTCTAACACGAAAACTGCAGGTCAACGTTAGGCAAAATTTCCCCTGGTTTCTGTTCTCCAGCAACCTCTTTTCTCCTCACAATTCCCTCAAGTTTCCAAACCTAAAGAAATTCCATCTGTCCCTTCTGTGCCCACTTTCCTCCTTTGCAGTTAGGTTCATTCCCACCTCACAGCTACAGCATGAAGACAGTGCCCCAGACACACTGCTCTCAACCTCTGGCCCAGAGGCCCTGCTGTCCCCAGCTCCCTGGCAATCCGAACACCCAGAACAAGGTTCTGGAGGCAGCCACACATTCTGAGGACTTCTTAGGTTGGAGGCAGGCGGTGAAAGACGTTTGAGGAAACTCAGAGATGCGTAGAAGAGACCTAGATATTTAGGAAATCCAACACCCAGTATTTCTGTGTAATAATAGCTTGTGTGTGACAAAGATTCAGACTTGTTTCTAGTGTATGGCAAATTGCGTTCTAAGGTATATGTCTGTTGAATTAATGAATTTGGCTTCCCATGATGTGCGATGACATAATTAATCAGTGGCTGAAAGTGGAAGAGGGAGAGTTTGGTCAGGTGGTACCAAAATAAGCCCTGAGACTAAGACATACAGGGACTTTACAACATTGTTAGTCAAAGTGTGGTCCATGGAGGGACAGATTACCATCACCTGGAAGCTTCTTAGAAATGCAGAATCTCAGGGCCCACCTAAGAGCTACTGAATCAGAATCTGCATTTTAACAACATCCCCAATGATTCACAAGCACATTAAAGTTTGAGAAGTTCTCCCTCAGAACAGACACACTCACAGAGACAAAGCTAGCGCCTCCTCTTCTGCATTTCCATTAAACCACAAGGACTGCCCTCTATTTTGGCATCCCTCCAAGATATTATGGGGAGAGGAGCTAGAGAAGAACAGACTGTGATTTGCCACAGGCTTCACCTTCCTTCTGCACAGGCTGAGCCGAACACCTCCAGAAGGGTAGCAGGTGGGGTTAAATGCTAATGCACTTGGGCATGATCACTGGTTATAGAAGGGAAAATCTATTATAAAGGGAATACAAGAGGGGAAACACACTTAAAACATGGTTTGGCCAAATAAAAGCAACATCAATCACAGTCATTTGTAAAAAAACTTTACCATGTGTGCCTAATTACCATGCAGGACAATCATGATGAGGAAATTATTTAATGTGCAGCAGATTACTTTGTAAAGGTTTGATTGCTTAACTGATAATCCCAAAGTCATAGTTAAGGTGAAACTTTGGATTTCAGCCTTTAAATCTTGAGGAGAGACATGTAAATAGGTCGCCTGCTCCGAACTTGGAAAATGAGAAGGAGCTTTTTCACTTTAAATTTTGTCTATAGTTTCAGCAAAAGTGAGAGAAGGGTCTCTAAGCACTGTTGGGAGGGGTAGGGGCCTTGTGGGCACCAGACTTTGCTCATCTTCCCAGGTCCAATTGAAGCGTCCCATCCTTTGAGAAGCTTTCCTGAAGTCATCACTCCTTATTCTGTTTCCAGTGGCATTTTCTCTAGGACTGCTGTTATGGAGGTAGAAGAACTTATGGGTTAGGAGCCCAAGCTTTACAGCTATATACATGATTCAAATGCACCCTCTGCAGACCAGCTGTGTGACCTTGGCCAACTAACTTCCTTCCACAGTTGTAAGATGCAGAAGCCTCGATCATAGATTTGTTGTAAAGATTACATGAGACAATGCACATAAAACATCAGTGTCTGGCACATAATAAATAATCAATGTTAGCAACTATTATTAGCACTTCACACAATCTGACTTCGATTAGAGTTAGTTGCACATGTGTATGTCTGTCTTCCCCATGAGCCTGTGAGCAAACTGTTTATATCTCTACCATCTGGCATAGGGACTTACAAATGGTAGACACACAATAATATTTGTCAAATAGGTTTGAAGGCATGCCAGGAAGAGGAAAGGGAGGGTGCTGGAAAAAACTTAACGCACTTATGATTTTACCCAGGGCCAACCTTTGCAGTGTTTGTTTATCTTCCATTACCAGAGTTCATTGTCTCGTTGAGGTTGCTATAAAATGGGGTTGGGAGGCACTATTTATGGAACCAGATGTTCTGTTCAGAGACATTAAGGTCGTGCAATGAGGCATCTGAAACCTCAGGGTTCCACGATTGAACAGTTTGGCCCTTGACTGAGGGGAAAGTGAAGGCTGAAGTTCAGCAAGAGCCACATGGGCCAAGCTGGGAGCCCTGGCATGCAGCTGCATCAGCTTTGAGGGTCCACCTAGAAGGAATGCATTTTTATTTCAGTGTATCCACTTAGACATGATTTCTTAGGTGCTGCACAAAAGAACTGTATATACAAGCAGGGAGCCCTACTTCAAATTCAAAGATCCCCTTTAAAATCAGTTCCCTGACTCTTAGATGAGCATCAGCTAAAACAATAATAATTAATTTACTAAATATGCATTTCACACCCAGAAAGTGCCAGGCAGTATACTAGACATCTGAGATGTAAAGGTGGATAAAGAAACTATAGTGTGTGGGTGGGATGATGCAGAAGCAGGAATGTAGACAAGAAACATGGCAACTGTACACAGTATGATGAGCACTACTAGCGGGGTAAGTTGTGAGGTGCAGTAGAAACATCCAACAGGGGGCTCAATCTAGCCTCGAAGGGGTGGAGAAGGCTTAAGGGGTAATAACAACCAAGATGAAGTTTGAATGAGTAATCATGACAGCTAACATTTATTGAGCACAAACCACACGTCTGGTCCTGTTCCAAGAACCATGCATGAATCCCTCACTTATTCCTTACATAAGCCCTATGGGGTAGATATTATCTTCATTTTGCAGACTGAGGAAACTGAGGCACAAAGGTAGTAAACGTTGGAACTCAGATTATTCAAACCCAGGCTCCAAAGCAGAGGAAAGTTCTTTGCTGGTCCAAGGGTAAGGAAAGGAGTAGGTGACTTTGGGGAACTGAAAGTCGTTCATCAAGGCTCAGCTGCTGGTGGGGGATATAAGTTCAGAGATGACTCAGTTCACACTGCAGGTTATAAGGGAAACCAGAGGCAGGGGATTTCTGGTCTGGTCTGGTCTGGACTTCGGACAACTAGCTTTGTGATCCTCGTCACCAAACCCCTCCTGGTCTCAGTTTCTTCCTTCTTTAAAAAGGAATAGTAACTGGGAAGCGGCTGTGGCTCAATCAGTGGGGCTCCCGTTTGCCATGTGGGAGGCCCTGGGTTCGGTTCCTGGGGCCTCCTGATGGGGGCAGGCCCGCCCACACGGCGTGGTTGGCTGACCCGGCGAGCACGGGCAGCAGGGGGGGGATGAATGAATAAATAAATAAAAATCTTTAAAAAAAAAAAAAAAAAAAAAAAGGAATAGTAACAATACCTGCTTCAATACCCTAGAGAATTGCCATGGGCATCAAATGATAAAAATATTTTATCAATGTGAATCTGGTTTCCTGAACTTGATTGCAAAGCACAAATTTCTCCACAAACTTATGATTTCATCACTATCCTTTCCCCAGTAGTTTCAAGGACTTGCAAACCTGGAACAGACAATGTCAGGGCACCAATGAGGAAGGCCTTCAGGGGGTGGCAAAGCCCTCAGGTCCTATGTCACACAAATTCACCACTTACTGTGTGTTCCCACGGCAACTTCCTCAGTTTGGAAAATGAGGATGATAATGCTAACACTCTGTTATTACACTTAGAACACATTTAACACATTTATCACACTTAGAACAGCCCACTGCACAGAGTAAAGACTTAGTAAATGTCGCCATTATTACTGAGAAAATTTTGCCATTAATTACTAAGAAAATTTTTGGCTACTCATCCTACTCCTCTGAGTTCTATGTGATAGAAACCTCTAGAAATATTAGTAGAGATGATGAAGAAGGTTTGTGACTGTACACTCCAGAGGAGTGTCTCCTGAGCTTTGGCAGCTCCACACTGCTGCAGAGATTCCTCCTGGCTCCCACAGGCTGGCAAATCGCCGGCTCTCCCTCCTGGCAGAAAATGCCCAAAAGAGGTAAAAGACAGAGACTGCACACCATCTGTGGAAACTAGGCTGCTCTTGTAGTTTTTAGACAAAATCTAAATGTAGTCAGTCAGACCGCTCTTTAAGTTGGAACTGTTATTCCTCCCTCCACCCCTCCAAACCCCCATCGCTCCCCACAACACACACACACTCCCCAACACATCCCAAGAAACTTTCAGTCTTTTTGCAAGACTCTCTGTCCCCTTGTGACAGCCTCTTGCCACATGAACTTCTCTAACTCCCCACAGAGAAGTCCTTGCTAATTTCACAACAGGAAAGCATGCAGGAAACTCTACAACAAAACAAATCCCCTCTACACGGAGCACAGCATCTTTAAGCAAACACGCTGGGTACCCACGAGGGTCAAGATGACTCTGGACTGTGGATGAGGCAGCTGTCTCTTAAACTACAAAGGGGCTGAAGCAGTCATTTGCCTCTCAAGAAAAATGATCTGAATACAAATCGATAATGAATATTCATGAGCCCCTCCAGCTTGCTCAAGAGCTACCCTTGACAACAATCCCAGGTTTTGCTTCCTAAAAAGTTTCCCAAGTTCTTTCTCTCCCTCTTCTCAGAAGGAAGAGGGTGGGGAAGCTCATTCAGGGGCTTTTGCCGCTTGCTCTTTCAAGTAGTTGCTTTTGATCTGACGTATTAATTCTCTCCTCTTTTTTTTCCTTAAGAATTCAGATCAAGTCAGTTTTGCTCTTACCCTTTATATCTTCCATAAGTGGCAGCGTTTGTTTTCTTCCTCTTTCCTGGTTTTTTGTTATTGCTTTTTTTTTTTCCCCCAGCCTCTTCTAGCTGTGGTCGGTCTTAGTGAAAGAGGTACTCAAAGAACAGAGATATAACAGACCCTCGGACTCGTGGGAGGAGCTAAATTAGCCGGCCCCGTTTCGGAAGGAACCTCAAACCCTATGTCTTTTTTCATTGACTAGAAAGGACAGATTGGCTGAATCCTCCAGCTCATTTCCCTAAAGCTACATGAAGGTTTCCCTGGTTGTTACTTTTTGTGTTCTGAAGTAATATGTGTTCCATTCTCACTCTCTCTCTGACACAGAAGCCCTTTTTTTTTTTTTTTTTTTGCCTTGAAAAATTCACCTTGGCTGCAAGCAAAAAAGCTATTTATTGCAATTTTGAAGGCAGATAACAAGAAACTCGTTACCTTGACACCCACTGGCAAAACTGTGAGAGACAAGAACAATTCGTCCAGCCACTTGACCAATTCCAGTCCCCTGATGAGCAATCCCTTTTCGTAGCTCCATAGAGCAGAAGAGCAAAGGTTCATCCAGGCAAGAGCTGTGTGAAGGCCGGGGGGTCACGGGGACCACAGAGGAGGCTGCTCACCAGGACCCTCTGTCTGGCTATTACTTGAGGAAAGTCATCCACCTTTGCCAAACTTTGACCTCCTACCTCTGAAGTCTTAGATCATGAATTGCCACACCCAGGCTTTGCCAAGATGACCTAAATGCCACTGAAAGGCTAATCAAAACATTTTTCAAACCAGGTATGTGAAGTTATTTTGGAATGAGGACAAGGACTAGTCCTCCAAGAGGGAGCTAAGTCCAAGGAAAACGTGAGGATCAAGGGCACCTGGGCAGCCTCTACCTCCACAAGGCTCTCACAAACCTGAGAATTTTAGATTTGAGAGAGACTTCAGATATCTAGTCTATTCTCAGGTTTTTTGATGGAGGCATAGACAAGTTAAGCCAGCAGCTCATGTTCACACAGATAGAAAGCAAGGAGTTGGTCTCTCTTACTATCATGCTCCCAGCACCTAATACAGTTTCCCCTACAGTGTAGGCTCTCAGAAATTAGCTGATGAATGGTTGAATTAATGAATTAACAGCAGCAAAGCAGGAATGTGAATCTGGTTTCCTGATTCCAAGCTCATGCTTTGTCTACCGTGACACACTGCCTTTCCAGCATGAGGATTTGTGTCTGAAGCAAATCATACCATAAGATACTTTCTTTATATAAACCATTAAATTGGTGATCATTAAGAATTGTTTTTGACTCTACATAGAAACTTTATTCTTCATTATACTTTCAATCATACTTTAATAAGGTCAGGGCTGTTTTGTTTTGTTTTTAGTTTAGACTAAACTAAAGTTACCTTGCACAGCACCCAGCACATAGCAGGTAAATCAATAAATGTTTCATGCTTTAATAAACCTGGATATGTATAACAAGATTCTTTATCTTACTAAATGATTCACAGTTACAGGACTTAGCATTTATAATAACAACTAGTTATACTAAATGAAAAATCCAATGGATGCCTTCTCCAGACCAAGTCTAGACTCTATCCCTAATAATATCAGTTTAGTATTTGTCTTATTGTGGCAAAATTGTTTTTAAGTGATATGATGGGATATTTTTTAAAATAACAATTTTTATAGTGGTTTTATGACTGTTTTGATAGTATTGTTTTGGAGAGAAATTTGAACAAGAACATGTCCACTAAACATCCAATGAACTGCAGACTAGAAACCAGATCATCAAAGCTAGAAGGAGAAAAAAATGAACAAGGGGCCAAAACAGAGTGAGTGAGGGGTTAAACAGGAGTAAAACAAAAAAGCAAAAAAGCACCTTAACATTTCAATGAGAGCCTAACTTCTCTATTTTGAGAGAATTTCAACAGTTCTTTATTTCAAAAAATTAAACTTCAAAACTCCTGTCAAGTTTCATTTGGACATCGCATTGCTGACTGGAGATAACATCAACAATTGACTCACTCTCTTTCACTTTCCTCAGAGAGAGAGAGGCAATCAAGGGTAAAGAGCTCTAGTGCCTGACGCCCTGTCCAATGAGAGAAGATGTGAAATCTCATTATAAAAACTAACATTTCGTAAAAATTTAAAGTTCATCCAAGTTGACTACACAATAATAGAAACATAGTTTTAGCCCCCAACTCGTATATACATAACTTTTGACAATATTTAATGTTTTTTATAGTGACATGCTCCATGCTACAATTTGATGATATTGTCATGTGTTCACATCTTCTCAGCATTATAAAATCACTGTAGTTAAATAAACATTAGCTCTCTTCCTGACAAGAATCATTACAGAAGAGATGGGAGTATTGCATGTCTTTTTTTAAAGACCTGATAATTTATCTTAAGTAAAATCCTGTATCTGAACAAAAACTATAATCAACATTATTAATATTATTTTTACTTGTAATAAAAAGTAGAAAAGGAAAATGCACTCAGGGAGATGAAGGGAGTTGTTAGAAAGGGGTGAAGATATTAATTTCCTTTCTCTTAACTCTTTTATGCATTCTTAGAATGATAGAAGTTTCATTTTCCTACCCCTTCAACCACTCTCACGGTATTGGTTCTTCCCCTAAGTACATAAACTACTTAAATGATTATAATTCTTAAAAACAAATGCAGGGGGGCCGATGTGGCTCAAATGGTTGGGAGTCCATCTCCCATATGAAGGGACCTGGGTTCGATCCCCAGGACCTTCTGGTAAAAATTTAAAAAAAGAAAAACATAGAAGATGCGTGGGTGCACCATCAGGCCCTGCCCAGCCACGCAGCAAGATAATGACGTAACCGGAGAGTGACACAAAGGGGAGCCAAAATGAGACGGTCTGAAAAACCAGGAACTAAGGTGGCGCAGGTGGTAGGATGCCTCTTTCCCACATCGGAGGCTCCGAGTCTCAAATCCCGGTGAAGACAGGAGGATAAGGATGAGAAGAGAGGGCAGGGAACAGACACAGAGAATTGCCCAGCAAATGGACACAAAAACACCGAAAACGGCAGGGGTGAGGAGGGGCAAAAATTAAATAAATAAATAAACAATATTTTTTAAAAAACACAAATGCATTCTATCAGCCTATGCCTTTCCTTTCCTTCACAAACAAGCTTCATGAGATCATGGTCTATACTTTGCCTTCCCTTTCTCATCTTCACTCCTCATCCATTGTATTCTGATTTCTTCCCTACCACACCAATTCAATAGCCCTCTCCAAGATCACCAAGTCTCTAACCCAAAGACCAGTTTGGGGGGTTTATCTTCCATGATCTCTGTAGAATAGCATATGCCATTGTTGACCTTCCTTCTTTCTTGAAATTCTTATTTTCCAGGACCTCCCTCATGTCTGATTCTTCTCCTATGCCTCATAAATCTTGGTATTCCCTAGAATTTCATCCTTACCATTGTTTCCTTCACTTACTCTCCCTAGTTCATAACTCCTACTCCCATGACTTTACACTCTGTCCAGTCCTCTCCCGTGAGCTCCAGATCCATTTTCCATCCACCTGTTGGGTATCACCAGAATATCCCATAAGCAACTCAAACTCAGCATCTGAACTGAACTCTATATATTCACCTCCATCCTGCTTCCCCCTAATATTCTCTATGTTAGTTAATAGCAACACCATCACACACAAACTAGTTACACAGTTAGCAACCTAAGAATCCTCCTAGCCCTCTGCTACCCCGTCTTAATGATTACAAAAGCTTTTTGCTTCTCTTCCTTAAGATCTCTCAAATCCATCTCCTCCTCTCCATTTCCATATCCTCTGGCACACTGCACATTCTCTTCATCTTTGCCTGGTTTACTGGAATAAATTTCTCTAGTCAATATGTCCCACTCCACCAACTGGGGTATAAAATAAGGTTACAGATTTTTTTTTTTATTTAATTAATTTATTTATTTACTTTTATCAATTTTTACACCCCCCCCTCATTTTTGCTGTTTTTGTGTCTATTCGCTGGGCAACTCTCTGTATCTGTTTCCTGCCCTCTCTTCTCATCCTTCTCCTCCTGTCTTCACTGGGATTAAATCCTCAGAGCCTCCAATGTGGGAGAGAGGCATCCTACCACCTGTGCTACCTTAGTTCCTGATTTTTTGGCATTTCTCGTCTTGGCTCTCCCTTGTGTCACTCTCCTGTTATGTCATCATCTTGCTGCATGGCTTGCAGCTGACAGCGCGCCCACTCACAGGGCCTGGCATCACACCCACTCACGGGGCCTGACAGCGCACCCACACATGGGGCCTGGCAGCATGCCCACTTGCGGGGACTGGCGGCCTGCACACCTTCTATATTTTTCTTTATTTTTACCGGGAGTTCCCGGGGATCGAACCCAGGTCTCTCCATATGGAAGACAGACGCCCAATCATTTGAGCCACATCGACCCCCGAGGTTACAGATCTTTTAATATTTAAACTAATATGACTCAAATACCTACACTCCTTATTGTAAGGACACCTTTCCTCCCTGGGGTGCCCTTCCAGAGATAAGTCCAAGAACCACAGAGATCTTACTTAGTCCGAAGGGGTTTGTCACTATCGTCATTGTGGTAGTTTAATATTGTTTATTGTAGTAGCCAAAAGGGTGCTGATGCAAACTACCAGAAATCAGTTGGTTTTTATAAAGGTATTTATTCGGGGTAGAAGCTTACAGTTACCAGGCCATAAAGCATAAGTTACTTCCCTCACCAAAGTCTATTGCCACGTGTTGGAGCAAGTTGACTGCCCATGTCTGCCAGGGTTCAGGCTTCCTGGATTCTTCTCTTCCCGGGGCTCATTTTGCTCCTGACTCAGCTCCTCTGTTTTCTTCACAAGGTCAGCTGTAGACTATGAGGCTCCCTAGGCTTTGCCTCACTCCACAAGGCCAGCTGTAGACTATCAAGTGACTGGCCCCTATCTCTCTCCCCAGAGCTCAATTCTCTCTGGGCTCAGCTGTTCTGCTCCTCTGTGCTTAATTCCTGGGCTACAGCTCAAAACTCCAACCTCCCTTTTCTGTGGTGCAGTTTTTCTCTGAGTACCTGCCCACCAAGGGGGCGGAGACTCAACATCCTACAGATGTGGCCCAATCAAAGCCTTAATCATTATTTAATTAACTAAACCTCTGAATACAATATAATCTAATATGCCCAGAGGAAAAGATCAGTTCACAAACGTAATCCAATATCTATTTTTGGAATTCATAAATGTAGCAGTTTTTATAAAGGGTATTTATTTGGGCTAGAACCTTACGGTTACAAGGCCCTAAAGAGTCCAACTCACAGTTACTTCCTCAGCAAACTCTGTTGCTACATGTTGAAGCAAGATGGTGGGCAATCTCTCCTGGTCTCTCCTTCCTTCTTCCTCTTAAGGCTCCATGGGCCCAGCTTCTTCTGATTTCAGCTGTAAGCTTGCATAGGGCTTGACTCTCAGGGCTTCTCAGCTGCTCTGTTCTCTTCACAAACTCTCAGGCGAATGGCTCATTTCTTCCCCGGAGCTCCAGGATCAAAAATGACAAAGTTCTCTCTGTTCTTCTTCTGTATCTTCTCCTGTGTGTCTTCTTGATTGAGTGTCCATTAGTATAGGCCACAAAGGGGGAGGAGACTCAACCCTGAGCCATGGCCTACTGACATGGTCGAATCAAAGGCCCTAAATTGATTTAATTAAGTAAACTTAAAACCTTTGAATTTAATACACTCAAAGGGTATCACACCCAGAGAAACACACCAGTTTATGAATATAATCAATATCTTTGTTTTAGGAATTCATAAATAATATCAAACTGCTATACTCATCTTCAGTCCATTCTCAACCCAGAACCTATGGTGATTCCTTTAAAAAGAACAACAAAAATTCATATCACTCCTTTGCTCAAAACCCTACAATGGCTCCCATCGCACTCCAGAAAGAACCAAAGCACTTCCAACAGTCTATCAGGCCCTACATGGCCTGGCCACCAATTACCTCTCTTACTTCCTTTCCTACTACTCTCCCATTCTGGCTCCTTCTGCTCTACCTCAGAGTCTTCGCATCTGTTGTCTCCTCTGCCTGGTGCCTGCTCCTCTCCCAAATAGCCACATAGCTCATTTCCTGGTTCCCTTTAGGTCTTTACTCAAATATTACCTTCTACTTCAGCACCAAGACTGTGATCTCTAAATACTATTTTCCACTAAAAGGAACCAGAAATCTTTGGGAAAACAGCAGATTCCAGGTCTAGGGCAAGAAATGTACAAGATGGGTTGAACTATCTTGTGATATCAGAAAATAAGGAAGCTGTCAATAACTACTAGGATCATGTCAAAAGGACTCAAGAGCCAACTTCAAGTGGTTTCCACTAGCCAAAGTAGTAAAAATTTGAGCAGCAATAAAAATAATAACTGCACCGGACAGAAACACGTCAGCTATGTTGAAATACCTATGTTCATAATCATACTAAAAAGAAACAATTGTTCACCTTTGGAACTAATTCTTTATTCCAAAAACAAGAAAATAAAATATCAGCACTCAACTTGCCTTTGCTGTACAAACTGTGCCACAGGATAACCAAATAGTTGATTATCTAAAGGGAAAGCTTCTCTGTAAAATATTTTAGTAATAAAGAGAGTAAAATTGATAACATATAGAGAACCACTATTTTGTAATCACCTAATAACATAATGAATCTAAGCAGCAATCATAAGCTATTCACATCACAAAAGGAGGGACAGCCATTTATGTGACTTCTGATGGACATGCACACCACTCTGAAATAGTCTTGTCAAAAAATTGAAGCCTCTAGAATAAACTACCAGTTTACAGGAAATACAGTTCACAAAGACCATGTTAAAAAACACCACAGGAATGCAGTCAGCAAAATCCAGTCTGTGGGGAAAACTATAAGACAAACAACTCAATTTTTTAACAAATGAATTGCAGGGGAGAGAAAAGAAGATGAAGTATCTATAGATTAAAAGAGATTTAAAAGATATATCAACCAAATTCAATATGTGGACCTTTTGTGGATTCTGATTCAAGCAAACAATTTAAAAGAAACTCTAAGACAATAGAAATTTGAACATGGACTAAATATGTTAATATTAAAGAACTTAATTTTTTAAGATGTGACAATATATTGTGGTAATATTTTTTCAAAAGTTCTTATCTTTTAAATATTGAAATATTTACAGATGAAATCTGAGATCATCTTCAAAAAACAAGAAGTGGGTGAGATGGACATAGATGAAACAAGGTTAGGCATGAGTTGATAATTGTTGAAGTTAGATGATAGATACATGGGGATTTGTTTTATTATTCTCTCTACTTTGCATGTTTGAGATTTTCTGCAATAGAAGGTGAAAATGAATCTTAGGTGAAAAATAGGAGGTTGTCTGATGATATGCATTAATTATATGTAGAATTGTTACAGGGTTTTAAGGATTGCGCTGAAGAATTGCTGAGTCAGCAGAAGTGTGCAAAACTGATTTTTTTATGATTCAGTAAAAAAAATTGCAATTTTCTGGCAAGATGATCATCACAAGACAGCCCGAGCTTTTCATTTTAGGGATGACTAGTCAGATTATAGAGATAAGTGCAAAAGAAATTAAAATAAGTGAACAAATTGATCAAAGCTAAAAACAAGTTAAACCAGAAAAGTATATCACTGTGCAGTTTGTCTCTAGTGCAATAGTCAAGAAGCAACATCAAGATTTCCTTGTAGAAACTAATATTAGGTGTAGAAGTCAGGAAGGACCACATGCTGTGTCCAACATGCAGCATACCACAGTGTGGTCTGACAGTTTGAGGCATTCCCCATGCACCAACAGTGACCAAGCAAGACTCACTAAAACAGGTCTGAGCAGTGATGGCAGTTTCCATATAATTGGAGGCAGCTGGTGGATAGGATGGAAGATGGACATTCTAGTCTCGACATTGTTTCAAATTCTCTATTAAAACAGAAGTTGATTGATAAAACACATGAAAGGAGGTACTCTGGTTTTATGTATCTTTTTTTTTTTTTTTTAAAGATTTTATTTATTTATTCATTTACCCCCCCCCTTGCTGCTTGTGCTCGCTGGGTCAGCCAACCACGCCATGCAGGCGGGCCCGCCTCCACCAGGAGGCCCCGGGAACCGAACCCGGGGCCTCCCATATGGTAAACGGGAGCCCCACTGATTGAGCCACAGCCGCTTCCCTTATGTGTCTTAAAATAAATGCCCAAGGTAACTATTGTCCAAAATTGCATGCTTTGCCAATTCCAAGAATGCCTCTATTTATCCATTTGGCTTTCATTACATTTGAATATACTAAAATATTCTTCATAACTTTTTTTTTTTTTTTTAAAGATTTTATTTATTTATTCATTTATCCCCCCCTTGCTGCTTGTGCTCGCTGGGTCAGCTAACCACGCCGTGCGGGCGGGTTTGCCTTCACCAGGAGGCCCCGGGAACCGAACCCGGGGCCTCCCATATAGTAAACGGGAGCCCTACTGATTGAGCCACAGCCGCTTCCCTTCTTCATAACTTTGACACAGTGTTCAAAATGTTATGTCTTTTTGATATTTTTTTATTACGGTAATATATATAACATAAATTTTGCCATTTTTAACCATTTTAAGTGTATAATTCAGTGGCATTAATTACATTTATAATGCTGTGCTGCCAAAACCTTTTCATCACCAAAATAGAAACTCTGTACCCAGTAAGCAATAACTCCCCATCCTCCATTCCCCTAGTACCTGGTAATCTACAATCTAATTTCTATCTCTAATCCTTCAAGCATTTTTTTTTTTTTTCCCCTCCCCTGAGATGGTTCCCTTGTCTGTTTGCTAGTTGGTTTTGCTCGTTGTCTGCTCATTGTTTTTGCTCATTGTTTTTTGCTCATTGTCTGCTCGTTATCTGCTTGTTTCTTCTTTAGGAGACACCGGCAACCGGACCCAGGACCTCCCATATGGGAGGCAGGCACTAAACTGCTTGAGCCACATCTGCTCCCTGCTCAGTTTTTGTTTTTGCTCGCTGTCTGCTGGTTGTTTTTGTTCGTTGTCTTGCTCGTTGTCTGCTGGTTATTTTTGCTCGTCTGCTTGTTGTTTTTGCTCGATGTCTGCCCGTTGTCTGCTTGTTGTTTGCTTTCTTTAGGAGGCACCAGGAACCAAACCTGGGACCTCCTGTGTGGGAGGCTGGGTCCCAATTGCCTGAGCGACATCCACTTCCCTGGCATTTTTTAAACAGTCTTTGCTCATCGCTGGTTTCAAAGCTAAAAGGAGACCATGAAAGAATGGATTTTCCCAGTATTGCAGCCAATTCCTACTCTCCAGTTCTTCAGGCTTGCCCTGGACAATTTACAAAATGATGATATTGGACATGTCCCATTCTGAAAACAAGAAGTATCTTCAACTGCAAGCAAAACAATTATTTTCCTCTGCCCCATAATATCTAAGTCCCTTCTCAGCCTGAAGCAGTTAGAGCAGACATCACCCCAAATCCCTCAAGACTGGGGAATGAACAAAAATAAGGGGGACGGGGGGAGGTATAAACAAGGACCAAAGGAGATTTATTGTTATTGGAGTTATTATCTTGTGTTAATGGAGTAACTTGTAACATTGATATTTTAAATTTAAAAAATTTTTTTAAAAGAATAGGTTTTCATAATTGACAGGGATGCCATAAACATGGTAAATCATAGTACTTCAAGAATCTTGAGGTAAAATGCTATGGCCATTTATTGAAAATATGGCAATTAACCAATCAAATCTCAGGAATTCATAGTTTTACCCCACCAGCAATAGACACAAGCCCCGTCTTCTTACACCCCCCTGTAAACCAAGACTAAGTCAGTGCCATTTGGTGTTGGCATGTGAATACTCAAAGAACCAAATTTGCTAACATATTTTGAATATCATATCAAATTTTTGTTCTTCTCTATTTGAAATTGTACTTCAAGAGCCTATCAGTACTCACCCAGGTGTCTTATTAAAAGGGAAAAAGTGATTAAATTGCCATCAACGAAAACCTCTCCCCCAACTCCATCTGCCTGCTGACAGGTGCCCAGAGATGATAAGAACGCCTGGGCACGGGGAGGGAAGATGGGGGTGAGGGTGAATCTAAAAGTGCGCTGGGAGTATTTACAGTGCACACTGATTCAGAAAATGCCCTGTGCCTTCTTTTAGGCACAGACAAGTGGGGCTCAGACAAGAGTAATTTTTGTTTGTTTGTTTTTTGTTTGTTTTTAAGGCCCCAGGTCATTTTAATGTGCTGCGGGCTTTAGCATTAAGGAGGCCTGAGGTCAAATCCTTACTGAGTGATCTTAGAACAAGATAGTGAACCTCTTGAACCTCAATTTCTTTATCCATAAAGTAAAATTTTAAAAACCTACTTCACAGCCCTATTATGGAGGGAAAAGGAGAATAAACATGTTCACTCCCAGCAGAGACCCTGGCACTTAACAAGTACTGGACAAGTGGGGGTTCCCTTCATCTTCATCTATGTGCTATATCTATGTTCAGATTGAACAAAACATTGTCTTTTCTTTTTGTGTTTCTTGCTTTTTCGCCACCAATATCTTTATGTTTCAGAGGCAACCTTAGGGCACCCTAGTCCCTTCCCTTCTGCCACCATACAGAGGGCCTTTCCACCTCCCTTCTCCAAATTTAAAGTACAGCGGTGTCAAACTGAGCAGGCACTCAGTGATGAGTTTGCAGAATTGAAGTGAAGGTTCTAAGCTACAGGTGAACTTCTAACCAGACCCCATGACTCGGTGAAGTCTATGTTGTGTAGTGTTTACATCAAGTATTTCAAGTGAGTCAGAATTCCTCTTCTTTGAGCTATAACGACCACCCCTCTCCTCCCCTGCATAAGCTGAAACCTCTTATATTTTCTGTTGAAATATCCTCTTCACCTCCTTCACCCTACTACCCCCAACCCAAGTGCCCCATACCTCCAATTATCTCAGAAGCCTGCAGAGAGAATGAGTGATATGTGACTTCACTAAAATTGATAAGATTGTATTGCTACCTCAAGAGGCATACCCCAAATCTATGAGAAGCAGGTATGATAACAGCAGTAACTTCTTTAAGGTCAAAGACACTCATTTCCAAAGAAAGTGCTCAGTATCTATAAGTCCAATCAATTTATAAAAGCTCCAAAACCTTTTTAAACTTTTGAATATTTAAATATATGTAATAGTTATATTATATATAACATATTTAAAGATGTTACATTTAGAGATGGTAAACTTATCAGTGATTGCCAGAGATTTGTGGGGAGTGGAGAGGGAGCACTGAGTAGGTGAAACACAAAGGATTTTTGTAGGGTGGTGAAACTATTCAGTACGATACTGTACTGGTGGATACATGACTATGCATTTGTCAAAACCTATAAAACTTTAAAGAACAAAGAATGAACTTAAACGTATGCAAATTTTTGAAAATTCATTTAGGAACTCAAGGGCTTCCAAAATGGAATGTAGACTGTGACAAAAAAAAATCTAACTATATTACAAATGTATGAAACAACCTCACTGAAGAGAGTAGTGGGGGAAAGTGCTGACCTAAGTAACTTTGGAAATGAGTAGTCTCTAAGATTAAATGTAAAAGGAACTGTACATAAACACATTACTTGATAAAGTTGTTTCCCATGGGCTACAGGTTAATTCTGAAATCACTGTACATGTATATGGGAACTGAACAATTAAATAAATGGATGACTGATAGTAGGAGCCAGGTTCATCACTGTTGGAGTGGGAGGTTACAGACAAGCAATGGGAAGAGGCTTGAATGATACATGTGTTAATAGATTAGTGTTGGGGACATCAGTATGAACTCATGTTTAGCTTAACGTAGATACAGACGAAGAAATACAAAAGTAAAGTGTGTGCATATACACAGGTTAGTATACATACATTTATTTCTTTCCTCCTTCAGCTGAGAGGAAATGATATACTACTAGCAACAAGCATAACTTAGCCTCCAGATTTTAGTTCTTGGTTTCTAAAACCATTCTCTAATAAAAGGGACTAGAGCTCCTTGGAGAAATGGCTGATTCTGGGACTGGGGAGGAAATATAGAAGATGAGCCTGGGGTATCTTGTAATGCCAAAAAGTAATTAAAAAAAAAAAAAAAACCACAACAGTTGGGTATGTCAAAGGGAAACAGAAGCCAACTATAAGAGCTCCTAATAGCCAAAGCTGGAACAAAATAAAGTAACAAAATAAAATAGTATTCAGTTATAACCCAAAGTACAAAATAAATATCCATGAGCATATATTGATATAAATAAATAAATAAGAGGGAATAGACAAATCGACCATACAGAATTCCAAATACCCTATATAGATACTCTGCTCTGGAGGAGGTGCAGCAGAGCTCTCCACTCCCTAAGTGTGGGCTGCACACAGTACAGTATGGAAAGGGGGAAAGAGTAACTTTACAGTGGAGAAACCTGACAACACAGCCTTTGTCAGGTGATCAAAGTCAATGTCGACAGTGAAAAGTCATGTTGATAGTATGTATCCTTCATATGATGTGAAGGCACTTTACCTCTGTGGCCTTTTTCCAAAAAAAATATATAACCCAGTCTAATCATGAGAAAAACATCAGACAAATCCTAACGAAGGGACATTCTACAAAATGCCTCACCAGTGTCTTTTAAAATTGTCAAGGTTATCAAAAACAAAGGAAATCCGAGAAACTGTCACAGCCAAAAGGAGCCTAAGGAAACATGATGCCTAAATGTAATGTGATGAGATCCTGAGATGGAAAAAGGACACTGGTTAAAAACTAAGGAGATCTGGGAAGCGGATGTGGCTCAAGTGGTTGGGCTCCCATTTACCATTTGGGAGGCCCCAGGTTCGATTCCTGGGGTCTCCTGGTGAAGGCAAGCCGGCCCACGCAGTGAGTTGGCAGCCAGCACAGTGTGGTGAGCTAGTGCAGCAAGGTGATACAACAAAGGGAGACAAGCAGACACAGAAAAACGTACAGCAAATGAACACAGCGAGCACAAGCAGCAAGGGGGCGGGGGGGAATAAATAAATAAATAATAATAAAATAAATCTTTAAAAAAAAAACCTAAGGAAATCTGAATAAAGCATGGACTTTAGCTAATAAAAATGTAACAATATTGATTCATTAATGTGATAACAGGGCAACTGGGTGTAGAGTATGTGGAAACTCTCTGCACTATCTTCACAACTTTTCTGTAAAAGCTTAAATTCTTCTAAAATTAAAAGTTTATCTTAAATATATGTTAAGTTTAACATGTATATGTGTTTAAATGCAGCTGCTGTACAGAAACCTGCTAAAGCAAGCTTTATTAAAGTGAATGCTATATGGACATGGTTTTGCAAAAGCATTTGTTACACATAATTTCTTGCTCAAATAGAATTCATTTTATCCACATCAGCAAAGCAAAGTTAACTCGGGCTATGTGCCAAGACACGGAAATAGCCTTGTTATATAGAACTCAATGTGATCATTGTAGTAGTCAAATCTTTCCATCCCTGACACACGATGTTCCCATTGGTTTTTTTTGTTTTGTTTTGTTTTGTTTTTTTAAGTCTCTAAATTGATTCTCCACTGGATCAAAGTTTCCAAGTATGGGCTACTGGGGAGAAGGCAGAAACTTTGGGGCCAGGGGAGGGCAGGAAGGAGTAGCGTCTGCTGGTTCCAGAACTTGAAAAAATAATAATAAAAGGAAGGAAAAGGCCTATCCTTCTCCAGACAGGGCCACCCTTATATGGGACCATTGCCAGAGAACTTAAGCTCTGAGAAGGAAACACTCTGGTGTTAAATAAATTTACCACACTTAACAAGTGCCTCCGGATTGTACTTGCTAAGCAATCAGATTCCAAAGGGCATAAATCTCTGTCTTCTACTCCCAGATATTGCTGGTCCTAGGAGGCAGAAAGTTTTGAAGAACACACGGCCCCTAGCATTTTATGCTTACGACCTTAAGAGCACAGCTTACCCTCCCAGCTTTAGAAGACAATAATAGCCCACAATACCAGGCCAGTCCACAGCAGGAAGCTCCTATGCTGCTGTTAATGCCACCGCCTCTGTAGAGATCAGCCAGGGGTGACAAATTCTTGAAGTCAAGCCAAAGTCAAGCCCCCTCCTCTCCTTTACATTAAGTCCTTCATCAACTAGGGACCAGCAGAGCCTGAAGAAATAAGGGAAGTATTACCACTAACTATAGTCCGTATCTTCCTCCCCTATACACTTTTTTAAGGATTTATTTATTTACTTACTTTTATCCATTTTTACCACCACCACCCCGTTTTTGCTGTTTCTGTGTCCATTCGCTGGGCAACTCTCTGTGTCCGTTTCCTGCCCTCTTTTCTCATCCTTTTCCTGTCTTCACTGGGATTCGATCCTCAGAATCTCTGATGTGGGAGAGAGGCGTCCTACCACCTGCGCCACCTTAGTTCCTGGTTTTTCAGTGAGTCTCCTCTTGGCTCTCCCTTGTGTCATTCTCCTGTTACATCACCATCTTGCTGCATGGCTCATGGGGCCTGACAGTGCACCCACTCACGGGGCACGGAGGCGCACCCACGCACAGGGCCTGGTGACCCACGCACCTTCTATATTTTTCTTTTTTTTTAATTTTTACCGGGAGGTCCTGGGGATCGAACCCAGGTCCATCCAAATGGGAGACGGATGCCCAACCACGTGAGCCACATCTGTCTCCCTGCTATATCTCTTAAGGTTGACCAAAGATACCCAAAGGTACAGTCTTTTCCCATACAGGATGGTCATATAATAAATCAGGCTTAGTTTATCACCAGCATTCTGTAAACTAGACCTAGGGAGAAAAACTAGGTCTGGGGATACATGCATGGTTTCTAATATAGCAAATGTTTAGCCTACCCTGATTATTACAAAATCAGGACAGTGAGAATATTTGCATCAAACCTTAAATCTTTAAAGCCTTCCTTGAGCTCCCCAGCTATCCTTCCCTCCACCAAATTCTAAGAGGATAATTCTCTTCTTACAAGTGACAAGTAATTTGACATTCATGTAATGCCTTGCATTTCTCGCTTCTTTTCACGTGAAGTTATATGTCTCACATATACAACCCTGAGTCTTCAAATTATTTTTCTCTCCTCTCCATCCACTTCCTCCTATATCCCACAGCACCTAGTCTAGTGTTTTGCATATGTGTTTAATAAATAGCTCATCTTGGTTGGCTATTCTGATCTCCCTCAAGTGACCATAAGAAAAAACTAAATCTTAAATAGGTGTTCTCATCTCAGCCTCTGGCTAGGCACTCAAAGTAGCCAGAAGGTTGTCTCAATTATGTCCAGCCAACTTATGGTGAGACTTGATCTAAAGTATGAAATTGGCCTTCTTCCTCGCACCAACAGTAATGAGTTTCCTTTACCAAATTTGCTACACACAGCTCCTTGCCTCCCACTTGACTGACTCTGGCTTCCAGTTTTGATGCTGGAAGCTTCTTGACAGTGACTCCTGGTCTGATCAAGCAAAAGGAGCCCAGCCCTGGATGCTCAGCCCCATTGCTGGCTCCCCTCAGCCCTGGTCCTGGGTCTCCTACTCTCATATCTCCTTCATACCTGACCCTTTACCATCCTGGGAAAGCATGGTATACATTCTTAGCTAAGCCCACAGCATCTGGAAAGCCAGACAGGCACAGGACACATTGCTAGAAAAGAAATTCTAATTGTTAGACTCGTGCTCACATAGAGAGTCCAGTGTCCTGCTTTTCCCGTGATGTGCTGATCAGTCTATGTGCAGTCTACTCCTGATAAGCATCATTCATGCATTAATTTATTCAACAAATATTTATTCAACATCTCTCATGTGCCAGGGACTGTTCTAGGCATCGGGATCCTCTTCATTTTCACTCCTGTCTCTTTTGCACAACATTGGAGGTCCCAGCACTCAGTTAATCGGGTACATTAGGTTCTTACAGAGTGGTGGTGATGGTAGTGGTGGGATTCGGACCCTCCAGATACCATAGAATGAAACATTTACAAGTCAAACATTTCTCCAGCTAATACTGACCATCTCTCATACTTACCTCCTGTTGCTCTATCACAGTGTCTTTATCACTTTCATCATCTCACCAAAGACCCTCTTTTAGCACCTTAGCCTGACATGGACCAAGAAAGAGGTGGGGATGGGAATCAGAAGATGCCACCTACCAATATTTTCACAGTTTTTAAAATTAGATTAATATATAAGGATGAGAAAGAGAAAAACAAGGACAAGATAAAGAAGGGAGTTAAGAGGAATTCAGCAAAAAGATGACTGTTCCACAGTCATTGCTAGTTGGAGCAAAACTCAAATTCAATTATATTCAATTAAATATATATAAAATAAAATTCCTTAGAATGAATTTTAGGTTATGTAATAATTTAAACATCAGAATCAAGTTTTAAGTTTTATTTTCTAATAACTAACATTTCCCCCCAAGAGGCTGTTCCTGATTATCCATTCTAAATGAGCCCCCTTCCCAGTTATACTTTCTCAGAGCACCATCTATTTGTTCTTTACAGCACTTATCCAAATTGCAAAGACTGACCTATAAGATCACTTGTCAAATGTCCTTCTCCCCCTCTAGATAAGTTCATGAGGACAGGGACCTTCTCTGTTTTGTTCTCCATTGAATAGCTAGACCCCAGCCCAGAACCTGCACATAAGAAGAGATCAGCATATATTTGATGAAAGAAAGAACCAAGATTCTTTTGCCTAGGTCCCTCCCTTAAATCCCTCCCAATATTTGTAGGTCCACCGCTTTATCTCAGTTTTGTGCACAGTGGCTTAGTTCAAACTCACTAGACTCAAATGGGGGATGTCTTTTACCCATCAATCCCACTTTTGGTAAATATATAAAGATATATGTACATAGATGTATATTGTAATATTGTGTTTAGTGTCAAAACAAAACAAAGCCAGAAAATTATCTGGAATTGTTGACTAAATTATACTAATAAGCGGGGTAAGGGAGCTGGAGTTTATACTTTTGCACCTATAAGTCCCTGGCAAAGGGTTGGGGTAGGGGTGTCATAAATTCCTAGGCACTTCTGGCTTTCTGTGTGCACAGGCAAAACATGTTCCTACAATCTGAGGGCAATCTGCTTGCAAAAAGTCACAGGGGCAGGCTAGCCTGTTGGGAAGGTAAGTACATCAGGAGCCCATGTGCACAAAAATAGTAAAGAGATCTGAGGGAGTATGGGGACAGCAATGACAAATTTGTTATTGGTAGCCTTATGTTTATATATCACTGCTATTTGTTTTTTAACAAAAATCTATTTATGCACATAAATGGGGTAGAAATGGATGGAGGGGTGGGAAAGGAAAGATTACTATCTTTTTCTTTATAAATGTTTATATTGTTTCTACTAAATATTAAAACATTTTAGTTTTTAAAAATAGGGGAAAATTTAGCTCTAGAACCTTTCAATAAATGTACCATTCCCAAGTAAAACTCCTTCTCAGCACATGGCTTGGTCACACAAATCTCTCCTAACTGAAAATTCTCTCATCTCATCCAAAGTATAGTCCAAAGTCTGATCTTTTTAAATTCATTGTTCTGTATATAATGGGCAATCTTCCACATTCAAAAAAAAAGTTTAGTTTCAATGCTGAATTATTTTATAATCTTTAAAAGATTTTAAAGACCAATTGGGGATCTAGAACTGAATTAAATTAAAATTCAAGGGAAGCGGCTGTGGCTCAATCAGTAGGGCTCCCGTTTACCATATGGGAGGCCCCGGGTTCGGTTCCCGGGGCCTCCTGGTGAAGGCAGGCCTGCCCACACGGTGCGGTTGGCTGACCCAGCGAGCACGGGCAGCAAGGGGGGGGGGGGAAAAAAAAAAAAAAAAAAAAAATTAAAAAAAAAAAAAAAAAATTAAAATTCAAAAGTATCAAGTGTTGAATTACAAATAACTCATCTGTGTTGGCCATTAGATGAAAAGACATCTTCCATGCACACCAAGTCAGCTTGTGCACAATGATAGTCACAGCATAATTTACTTTTCTACCTAGAAATGGACAGATTTCTTTGGATATTGGTTAAAAGTCACAATCTGAGTTTCAAAACATTAAAACCTGTTTTTATCAAGTGTCTTAGAATCAAGGAAATATGGGTTATATATAGAAAATGTCTCTAAGCCCACCCACTCAACTGTTCACAATAATTTCTTCGAGGAAAAATACAAACTGCATAGAGGTTTGTGCTCTGAAACCTCTGGAACGACAAAGAGAAAGATGCCAGTCAACAACTGTATCTGTTAGGGTAGAGATGAAGGAGTAGACAGATTCATACCCTGTATGCCTTGATGTCTTATAGACCAGACAATGTTTTTCTGTTTCCACAGCCCAGAGAATGGACAATGTGGATTTTATAGAATATGCACAAGTATTATTACTAGGGGAAGGTAGAAGGGATTAAGGAAATATTTCATTATTACTTGACTAATATATAAATATCTATCACATATACAATTATTTGTTACTGTGCTTTCTGGTATGAAATGAGGGCAAGCTAGAAGGAAATCACTGAGGAAATATTTCTTTCCCCATTCTATATTTAACTGTCCTCCAGTTCCTTCCTCTGCCTAGCCAGAAAAAGATTTGTGGAGAAGAGACAGCAATGTTTCGAAATAGCAAATAATATGTCATGATTTATTATAGATACACTATGTTACATAGCCTCCCTTAAAGCCCACGTCATATTCCGTCTTTTGTCTCAATTGTTGACGCATAGAGCAGGCTGAAATTTAATCACAAGATTTATATGTCCAAGAAATTTTACTATTTTTATTTTCTTTACATCAACTTAAATCCATTTCAAATTTCTGTCTTTCTGGGATGGCAAGAAATTAAATCTCAATCATAATTGGAATCCTCTTGCCTTCCCAGTTTATACTAGAATCTGGGAGGATTTCATGTACCAGAAAATGGGGGAAGAACCTCTAATCTCTCACCCACTTTAACACCCTCTGATATTCTCATTGTCCCAACTTGAAATGTGCCAGGCTTTCTACTCCTATACTAAGTAGAGATGCAGGAGTTCTGGTAGGGAAATTTGCCTCAGTTGGAAATCCTGGTACCTAGAGCCAAGCATCCTAAGGCACCATGCGGTACCTTTCTGAAATACTACCAATCCCAACATGACCACAGAACAAGCAGGGATCCCCATTACCCTCCATGCCCTACTCAGAATTTCCAATCTTCCCTAACCTTCAGAGGTACCCCTTTATTGTTCTCTATTACCTTATAGCTTCAGGGTACCTTGTATAATCTCAATACTGAGCTTGGGTAGAACTGGAAACCCATAATAATTACATCTTAATAAATTATCCTGCCACGTACACTTGTGTTATCACTTCTTCCCAGCCCATATTTCCCTCCATTCCTCATCCCACCCTCCATTACTACCAGACTTGACTTTCTTGGAGGGAAGAAACTGTTTGTGTACTCATTTTGCATCATCTAATGCACCTAACACAGGGATTCTCAACCACTGTGTTTAAGAGAGCAAACCTCTCCAAACAGTCCCTCCACATTTTAATCAATGTATAAAAAACTAATTTTGTTACAACTGAGTTTAAATATTGTGCCAGCAATGCCTGTGACATGAAACAAAGCAGGTCAGGCAGCTGGATGTGTAGTAACATGGCTGTAACAAGAAGTAAGGAGTTAGAGACTTCCGGGATGATGGCATCCTAGAAAGACACGGGACTCTCTTCTCTGCCAGAAAAATAGCTAGAGAATGGGCTGAAATGGCCTAGAAAAAATATCTTCTAGCATTTAGGACACCAGGCAAAGGTTGGACACTGCCCAGAAGAGAGAAGGAGGGGAATCATGACGATGGCAAAACTGTGAGTTGAAACCAGCAGCCACTACTGCTGGCATCCTCGCCCACACTAAAGACACTTTAGAATTCTCAAGCCTCTGAGCTGGCTATAGGCAAAAGGGGCTCCAGGGATCCACTGACCCAGGAAAGGGAAGAGGGAGGGACACAGCCTAAGGCTGACTCAGCTTTCAACTCACAAATTTGATCTGCTGTGTCCCATGAGCCCTTCCAGGCCAGGTGGGGCCTAGTCATTGTTTGCCTTGGGAGCCTGCACGGGGGGGGGGGGGAGAAGAGATCCAACCCTCCCAATCTCCTTCTCTACTAACCAAATGATTGTTGAGGACTCAGAGGGGAGTAGAATTATTTCCTACCCAGGAAAAGGGAGGGGGCTGCCAGAGAAAGCTAGAGAACTGTCTCTGAGAAAGTCTGAATTACAAGGCTCTTAGCCTCCAGGAAGGAACCTCTGTCACTTTGATTCAGTCTGTGTTGTAGCAAACACATTTCCGACCAGGCATTGAACTGAGAGGACTGCCAAAGAGTGCCATCTGCTGATGGATAGAGGAAGTACACATGAGAAAATTAAAAATAATAAGTAAGAATGGCTTTTTATGGCCTTTATAGCCTCACTCCCCAGGGCCCTAGGAAGCAAGTCTGCAACCAATTACTGGATCCAGAGCCCAGTTTTGAGCATCTAACAGGGGCAATCCCAACAATCAAAGAGCAACAGTAGCGCACAGCCTCCCACCACTAATTCCCTACAAAAGAGAAAGTAATTAAGCATCTGAGTAAACTACCATCCTAATCAGATGTCTAGACATCAGCAAAAAAATTAACACCAATCCTGTTTAAACTCTCCCAAAACACTGAAGAGGAGGGAAAATTACCCAACACTTTTTATGAAGCCAACATCATCCTAATACCAAAGCCCAATAAAGACACTACAAGAAAGAAAATTACAGTCCAATCTCTCTAATGGACAAAAACACAAAAATTTTCAGGAAAATACTTACAAATAGAATCCAACAGCATATCAAAAGACATATATCATGAGCAAGTGGGATTGATTCCTGGTATGCAAGGCTGGTTCACCATTAGAAAACAAATCATGTAATACACCACATTAACAAATTGAAAGAGAAAAACAACATAATCATCTCAAGCAACACAGAAAAGGCATTTGACAAAATCCAGCATCCTTTCATGATAAAAACTCAAAAGATAGGAATAGAAGTAAAATTCCTCAATATGATAAAAGGCATATATGAATAATCCACAACCAACATCGTACTCAATGGGGAAAGGTTGAAAGCTTTCACTCTAAGATCAGGAACAAGACAAGGATACCCACTGTCACCATTGTTATTCAACATTATACTAGAAGTTCTAGCTAGAGCAATTAGATAAGAAAAAGAAAAAAATTAAAGGCATCCAAAGAGTAAGTAAAACTCTCACTATTGGTGGATGACATGATTCTATAATTAGAAAATTCCGAAATGTCTGCAACAAAGCTACTTCAGCTAATAAATGAGTTCAGCAAAGTGGCAGGATACAAGATCAACACGCAAAAATCAGTAATGTCTTCATACACTAGTATTGAACAATCTGAGGAGGAAATTGGGGAAAAAATTCCACTTACAATAGCAACAAAAAGACTCAAATATCTAGGAATCAATTTAACCAAAGAAGTACAGGACCCATATGCAGAAAACTGCAAAACAATGCTAAAAGAAATCAATGAAGACCTAAACAAATGGAAAGACATTCTATATTCATGGATTGGAAGACTAAATATTGTGAAGATGTCAATCCTACCCAAACTGATTTATAGATTCAGTGCAATAACAATCAAAATTCCAAAAGCCCACTTTACAGAAATAGAAAAGGCACTTAACAAATTCATTTGGAAGGGAAAGTATACCTGTATAGCCAAAAGCATTCTAAAAAAGGATGACATGGGAGGAATTTCACTGCTTGACCTTGAAACATATTACAAAGCTACAGTGGTCAAAACAGCACAGTACTGGCATAAGGATAGACACATAGATCAGTGGAATAGAATTGAGAGTCTAGAAATAATCACTTACCTGTACAGTCAACTGGTCTTTGACAAACCTACCAAGTCCATGTTAACGGGACAAAACAGTCTCTTCAACAAATTGTGCTGGGAGAAGTGGATATCTATAACCAAAAAAAATGAAAGAGGACACCTATCTCACTCTGTATACAAGAATCAACCCAAAATGGATCAAAGACCTAAATATAAAAGCTAGGACCATAAAACTACTAGAAGAAAATGTAGGGACACATCTTAAAGACCTTGTGGTATGTGGTAGTTTCTTGGACCTTATATCCAAAGCATGCGCAACAAAAGAAAACATAAATAAGTGGGACCTCCTTAAAATTAAACATTTTGCACCTCACAGAACTTTGTCAAAAGGGTGGAAAGGCAGCCGACTCAATGGGAGAAAATATTTGGAAATCACATGTCCTCTATCCAGGATATATCCAGGATATATAAAGAGACATTACAGGGAAGCGGCTGTGGCTCAATCAGTAGGGCTCCCGTTTACCATATGGGAGGCCCCGGGTTCGGTTCCCGGGGCCTCCTGGTGAAGGCAAGCCCGCCCGCACGGTGCGGTTAGCTGACCCAGCGAGCACAAGCAGCAAGGGGGGATAAATGAATAAATAAATAAAATCTTTAAAAAAAAAAAAAAGAGACATTACAACTCAACAATAAAAAGACAAACGACCCAATTAAAAAATGAGCAAAACACGTGAATAGACATTTGTCCAAATAAAAAAGACAAATGGCGAAAAAACACATGAAAAAATGTTAAACATCACTCACAATTAGGGAAATGCAAATCAAAAACTACAATGGGATATCATTTCACACCTATCAGAATGGCCACTATTAAAAAGACAAAGAACTACAAGTGTTGGAGAGGATGTGGAGAGATAGGAACACTTATTCACTGTTGGTGGGAATGCAGAATGGTACAGCCACTGTGGAGAACTGTTTGGCAGTTCCTAAAGAAGCATTGCCACATGACCCTGTAATACCACTACTGGGTATATACCCAGAAGAACTGAGAGCAGTGACATGAACAGACATCTGCACACCTATGTTCATAGTGGCATTATTCGAAATTGCCAAAAGTTGGAAACAACCCAGGTGTCCATCAATGAATGGATAAACAAACTGGTGTATTCACACGATAGGATATTATGCAGCGGTAAGAAGAAATGAAGTTGTAAAGCATATGAAAACATGGATGAACCTGGAGGACATTATGTTGAGTGAAGCAAGCCAGACCCAAAAGGACAAATACTGTGTAATTGTGTTACTATGAACTAAGTATACT
Organism: Tolypeutes matacus; assembly: GCA_026826555.1. NCBI lineage: Eukaryota > Metazoa > Chordata > Mammalia > Cingulata > Chlamyphoridae > Tolypeutes > Tolypeutes matacus. The sequence goes on along the minus strand of JAKSZT010000380.1, from coordinate 836,250 downwards.
GTGTAGCATATTGTATGATTCCACTTATCTTAAATGTAAATATAAATCAATTTATAAAGATGAAATTTGATTAGTAGTTATGTAGGGCTAGGGAAGGTATGCTAAGGGTGTGGAGTTTTTCTTTTTGGAGTAATGAAATAATTCTAAAATTCTTTGTGATGATTAATGCACAACAATGTGATTATACTAAAAGCCACTGATTAGTCATTTTAGATAGATCATAGGGTATGTGACTATATCTCAATAAAAATGTTTAATAAATAAATAAAAAGTTGTTCAAGAATAGCCAGAAATAGCAGCTATGTACAGCAAGGGAAACATAAAGAGATTGATAGGTGAAGAATTTTCTTGTTTGTCTGTTTTATGTTTATTATTTTGTTTATTATTATTTATTTAATATTTATTATTATTATTAATATGTGTCAATAAAATTGATTTGTTTTGTTTTTTTTAAGTGAAATAGGGAGGCAGAAGAGGAGTCAGAGTTATAGGGAGCTTGGAAGAAAGTTTAAAGAGATACTGGCTTTGAAGAAGAAGAAAAGGAGCTAGGAGCCAAGGAATGTGAGTTGGGCATTAGGAATTGAAAAGGCAAGGAAAAGGATTTTCCTCTAGGGCCTTCTGAAAGGAACGTAGCTTTGCAGGCTCCTTGAACTTAGCCTGGTGAGATCCATGCTTAAACAAACAAACAAACAAGTAAGGAGTTAGTATCTCATCATATAGGTGCTACCGAGAAACTACAAGAACTTTGCTCCAAGATGACAGAGCAAAATTAGCTCTTCTCAAACAGCAGCCAGTCCTGAGGAGCTCCCATAGATAAATCAGATGACTTTACTGACACTATGGTGGTCATTGCATTGTAATCCTTACTGGCCTGATCAGTGTTGCTTTCAAGCATTTAGTTATCTCACAATATGTCTCAAAAAATTCTAGTATTTGAAGTGTGTCTCTGTGGCAAAGACTAGTAGATGCCTACTCTACTTGTTCTCATCTTCTTCCTAAGTAAAAGAATTTCCAATTTTGATGAATAATTTTAAGTGTCAACTTGACAAGGCTATGATGTCTAGTTGTTTGGTCTAATGCTGCACTATATGTTGTTGTGAAGATAATTTGTAGATGTGATTAATACATACAATCAGTCAACTTTAAGTAAAGATTACCCTCAATAATGTGAGTGGGCCTCATCTAATCAGCTGAAGGTCTTACAAGCAAAACACTGAGGTTTCCCAAAGAAGATGAAATTCTGCCTTACAACTACAGCATCAACTCCTCTCTGAGTTTCCAGCCTGCTGGCCTGCCCTACAAATTTCAGACTTGGCAGCCCCCACAATCCTGTGAACCAACCCCTTAAAATAAATTTTATGTGTACGAACACACACACACACACACACCCCTATCCTGCTGGTTCTGTTCTTCTGGAGACTACTGACTGATAGACCAATGTTTAGCCACCCAGCACAAAGACTGCATTATCTGTCCTGTCCTGTGGCTGTGTGTACAAGGGATGGTGAAGTACTCTGGGGCTAACAACTGTGGGTATCTATAACTTCCTTGGTCCAGGGAAGAAGAGAAAAAGGTTATTGGAGCCCATAGAGTAAGCTGTGTATATAGGAGGAGAAGGCTCCCTGACAAGAGTTGTGGCTTCTGTGTTGGGTTGAGTTCCCCTAGAAATAGACCATGGGGCTGGGATTTGAGCACAAGTAGTTTATTTTGGAGGTAATCCCAGGAGACACCGGAAGGGCAGTGGGGAAGTGAGACAGGGCAGGAAAGGAAGCCAATACATTGGCTTTGATTGATCTGCATTTTTAAGCAGGTCACCACTGATTGTAACTATGGCTCAGTCCTGATAGGGACCTTAGCAAGATGGTGTAGAACATGGCTCAGAGTTGTCTCAACCTAGGGGCGTGGAAGTGGACGTATTTATCCACTTGTCCCCATACATCATTGGATAAGGGCTACTTCCTGGGCACGTCAAATGTCCAGCACTTCTAGCCTGCCTGCACAGGGGTTGGGCATCCTTCCATGATCAGAAAAAGCCCTTAGGCGGAGTTCAGTAGGTAAAAAGTTTTACATAGTAAGAAGCCACCACCATGAATAAGGATATTGGTGAGGGCTGAGGGTACTTGGGTAGAAGACCCACAGTCTGCCAAACCTTCAGTAAAGGAGTGCAGCCTCTGCTAATCGTGACCCAGCAGGATTGCAAGTGAAGAATAAATACACAACCTTGCTCTTTTCCCACCTTCCAATTTCCTAGTAAACCTACCCAGAAGCTTCCTGATGCAGTTCATGCCAACCAGCCTCCTGGGACACAGACAGGGTGCAGGAGGATGGAGAGTGGATCTCTGGAGCAGATAGAGAATATCCAGCACAACTGCCTTCAGCTATTTCCAAATTTCTATATTTAAAATCTTGAATAGCATTGTTTGACTATTAAAGATGCTGTGATACATTTATATACTAACTAAAACTAAAGAAACGCGTGACTGGAAAGGACTGCAGAAGAGTTATCTGAGAGTTCAAGAAGAAGAAAGAGCACTAACTAAATGAAAGAAGACTTGACCTCTAGTTCTGATATCAGTTTTTGTAATTTAGCATTTCAGCCTGTTTCCTCGACCCTTTTTTTTTTAAATTGGCACCATGGCTGTGCAGCTTTATTCAAAAGAATAAAGGAAACTTATAACATTATTCTTTCTTCATTGTAATTCCTCCTCCTTCCCTTGTATTTCCTATAGCACCCCCGGTTAGCACATTTTTTGTTGTTTTTTTTTTTTTTTCATTAGAGAGGGTGTGAGTTTACAAAACAATCGTGCATACCATACAGGATTCCCATTCATTGCCTGACCACCAGCACCTTACATTGTTGTGAACACATTTGTTACAAATAATGAAAGAATATCATCATAAAATTACTGCTATCTATAGTCTAATACTTGGTATATTTTACCCACAGACAATCTTAGACTACCCCTTTCAGCCACAATCACATTTATAAGTCAGCAGTGTTAGTTATAATCATTATAATATGTTACCATCAACTCTATCCATTTCCTCATCCTTTTAATAGAACAAGTCTCTATCTATCTAATGAAGCTACTATGAAAATCTGAAAAATGTGAAAATGCTACGTAATTACAAAGGTTATACAGGTTTGCAGTGTTAGTACACCTTCATTGTTCCAGACAGATGAGAAGCAATCCCACTTTAAACACATTCAGGGAAATGGATGTATCTCAAGCAACTGGGCTCCCATCTACCATGTGGGGGGTCCAGGGTTCAATTCCCAGGGTCTCCTGGTGAGGGCAGGCTGGCCTGTGCAGCAAGCTGGCCTGAGCGGAGAGCTGGCCCACGTGGAGTGCTGGCCCGCATGGAGTACTGGCTCGGGCGGAGAGCTGGTGCAGCGGGATGATGCAACGGAAGGAGACACGGAGGAGAGAAGATGGGAGACACAGAAGAGCAGGGAGCTGGGGTGGCGCAGGAGATTGAGCACCTCTCTCCCACCCCAGCAGGTCCCAGGATTGGTTCCCAGTGCCACCTAAAGAGAAGATAAGCAGACACAGAAGAACACACAGTGAATGGACACAGAGAGCAGACAGTGAAGGGGGCAGGGAGAGAAATAAATAAATAAATCCTTAAACACACAGAAATAAAATATCACTATGTTGTTTGAGTTTTTCAGTTAAGAAGACATTTATGTAAATATTTACTACTACATAATCTATTTTTTTAATGAGACTGGGTATATGTAAATAAAATGAATTTATTTGTGATTATTTTCTTACCATGAATCACCCACCAAAAACATCATTTACTTAGTTACATATCAATTTCTAATAGTCACTCATTTTCTCTAGTTATTTCCTTTTATTTTTCATAGTGTACTTTACTTTTTAATGTATTTTACTCTTTGAGTCACTTCCTCTTTTCTTAGGTGCTTCAAAATTTTGGATGATCCAGTAATTAGGTCCAAGATCATTATTCTTTGTCCTTTCTCTTTTCACTTCCCTTTTAATGTATAAAATATAAGTCTAATGGTGGAGGCACTATTAGATTAAGAAATACCTCACCGAACATCCTCTATGTACAATCACCAAATCCAGAGAATTAGTAAAATTGTAATTATTGTTCCTAAATGGAGATTTTAAAGTTTCTGCCTTGTTGCAAATCAGGAATCGGGATATTATTAACTTAACCCAGAGAAATTCATGAAACAAAAGGCAATCTTTCCTATAGGGTTATCATACTCTTATTGCCTTAAGATTCCAACCAGTGTAAAATCACTCATTTGGCTGGTCAAAAGTTTTCAAAATGGAACTTTGGGGGAGGGGAGAGTGTTTGTTTTTAAACACACTACCAGTAAGAAAATAAGCAGTTGTCAGTCCTTACTCATCATGACAAGGGAGACAAGAGCTTAAAGTCATTTAAAAAAGGAGAAATCTCTAAGAGTGCACACAAAGATGTCATTCTTATTGCTGATTCTATTGTTTCAGTTTTAGCAGTGGGTGGGAACAGGCAGATTTAAAAGTTTAAGGGAAGGAAAGGGTTTTGCCCTTTTCTTTCCTTAAAACAAGTCTACTGTATTTGCATTTGCTTTCTAGCTATTATCTCTTTGCTGCACATAAGGAACATGGTAACACCCCATTATCACACCATTTTGAAGGAAACAAAAAGTGACTTCCTGAGCTTTGGTAAGAAGCATAACAGGTAAAGCAGCTCAGGACAAACTACTCCCAGAAAGAACATTTTTTACATAGGCCCTCCTCCTAATAAGCAAAAACAAACTTAAAAAAAAAAAAATCTCTATAAAGTGATAAGCCATTTTCCATGTAGTAATTTTTACTGTCCATATTTGTGTTTCCTTTAACATAATTTGTAGGAACTCCATTTCAAATGCTAGAATATCTGACATGGGTTTAAATAGAGAAAGAGAGAGAATATTGGAGATGAGAATTCAATTAAGATAAAATAAGTTCAGTGGTTAGATTAATCTTAATAAGCTATTACTTTTTATATTCCCAAACTTGCTAAAGATTGTTCTTTATAATATCCGTTTTCATTTCCTAGCTGCTAAAACAAATAACATACAATGGGTGGGCTTAACAACAGGAACTCATTGGCTCACCATTTCAGAAGCTAGAATGCTTGCTTCCTCCCAGGGTCAGTATCTTCTCACTGGCTGCCAATCTTTGGGATTCCTTGGCTTTTGCATCACATGACAGTGCACCTGGTGGTGTCTTCTCCTACATGTCTCTTTTTGTGATTACCATTGCTCAGGACCCAGAGAAACTCTCTTCTACATCTCTTGCTCTGTGCTCATTAAAGAAACAGTGTCTATGTCTGAATGCCATGAAAATTTAAGGACTATGACACTGCTGATGTCAGAAATGGACATTGCTTAAGAGTGTAAGGAGAATTTGAATGGGAAAAGCAATTAGGTAAGAAAAAAAGATTAATAGTCAATTCATCATATATTTCCAAACATTAATTTCATTAGATTTCCACTGGTGCCGTAACAAATTACCAAAATGTTAGTAGTTTAAAATAACCCAAATTTATCATCTTTCAGTCCTGTAGGTTAGAAGTCCAACCCAGGTCTCACTTGAGTCAAAATCAAGTATCAGCAGGGCTGAAATCCTTTGTGGAGGCTCTAAGAGAGAATTCATTTCTTCACCTTGACCAAATTTTAGAAGCCACCTACATTCCTTGGTTCATAGCTTCTTGCCTCCATCTTTAAAGCCAGTAATATTGCATGCCTTTGGATATTCTGCTGTAGTCACATCTCCCTCTGAACACTTCTGGCGAAGGACTCATGTAACTACATTGGGCCCATACAGATAATTCAAGATACTCTCCCAGTCTCAAGGTCCTTAACTTAATTACATCTGCAAAGTTCCTTGGATATCTTTGGGGCGGGGGGGGGTGTCATTATTTTCACTCCACATCAAGTGCATTTCTAAATTATAGTAATGAACATATGGACACCAAAATTAAAAATTCAATACCATTTACAATCACTAAAAAAATACTTAGGTGTAACTAATAAAACATACAGGAATTATATGCTGAAAACGGAAAGATGCTGATGAAAAGATCCAAATAAAAGGACAGATATGTTGTATTCATGAATTGGAAGACTCAATATAATAAAATGTCAATTCTTGCAAAGTTGATATACAATTTGATAATTCCTATCAGAATGTCAAAAAGATTTTTGAAGATATAAACAAGATTGATCCAAAAATTTATATAGAAAGGCAAAGAACTAGAACAGCTAAAACAATTTTGAAAAAGAAGAACGAAGTGGGAGGAATCATTCTATCCAATTTCAAGACTTACCTAGCTATAATAATCAAGCCTGTGTATTATTAGTGGCGGGACAGACACACAGATCATTGGAACAGGATAAAGAACTCTGAAAAAGATCCATACAAATATGCCCTACTGTTTTTGACAAAGGTACAAGATCAAATAACCAGGGGGGAAAAAAGATAACTTTTCAACAAATTGTACTGGAGCAATTGGGCATTGATAAGCAAAAAAAAAAAAAATTATATACATTATAGAAAAAGTATACATCTTATACAAAAAGGAACTAAAAGTAGAACATGGACTTAAATCTAAAATGTAAAACTATAAAACTTATAGAAAAAACTCAATTTCCTATTGCTACTGTAACAAATTACCACAAATTTCGTGGCTTAAAACAACAAAAATTTATTCTCTTATAATTCTAGAGGTTAGAATTCTGAAATGTGACTTACTGAGCTACAATCAAGGTATTGGCAAGGATGCATTGGTGTAATCAAGTTAAGATGAGGTGATACTGGAGTAGGGTGGGCATCAATCCAATGACTGGTGTCCTTATAGGAAGAGGAAATTGGGGCAGAGACTTACAAACAGGGAGAATGCCGTGTGATGACAGAGATAGAAATTGGAGTGATGTGTCTGCAAGCCAGCAACCATTAGAAATTAGAATAGTCAAGGAGGATTTTTCTCTAGGGCCTTTAGAAAGAGTATGGCCCTGCTGACATCCTGAGTTCTAGCCTCTAGAACTGTGAGAGAATAAATTTGTTGTTTTAAGCCATCTGGTTTGTGGTAATATGTTACAGCAACCCGGGGAAACTAACACACCTCTTTAACATAATCTATATCCATTTTGTTTCTTAAGTTATAAGCATATTTCAATTATTTTCAATATTTCTTGATTTTTAATAAATAAGAGTACTCAAGGCTATAAAATTTCTCTAAGTTCTACTGTTTTTGCTCTATGTGTGACTTTCATTCTAAATAGCTTATAATTTTTGTTTTGATTTCCATTTTAACCCGAGTTATTGAAGTGGGTGATTTTTTTTATCTCCAGGAGAATATTTTGCTGTCTTTTCATGTTAATTTCTAATTTCAATGCGTTGTTGCAAGTGAAATGTACTGCGTAATCTCTGTTTTGGCTACTTAATGAGATTTCCTTTGTGACCTAATATAAGATCAATTTTTGTGATTGTTTCATGTGTGTTGAAAAGAATGAGTATTATCGGTTTATTGAGCTCAAATCCTTCCCCCCTCCTTTATTTAAATTTTCCCCTAGTTTTAAAAGTCTGGCCATTGCCAAAAAAGACAAAAAAAAAAAAAAAAAGAAAGAAAGAAAACTTATGATTAAACTCATCTTTAAGTGTTATAGTTTTCTCTGCTCATCACTACTTCTTCTATCTCACATTTTATTCTTGAAATATTTTTTGAGTGGTGAGGGAGGTGAAAGTATGGAAGACATCTTTTAGTAATTCTTTTATATAGATTTGTGAGTGATAAAGTTTAAATAAGTGCATGTTTTAAAATGTGCTTATTTCGGGAGCCGGTATAACTCAAGTAGCTGGGTACTGGCATACCACATCCACGGTCTGGGATTCAATCCCTGGTATCATATGATTTAACTCTCTGCTTCTAAGGTGATGTCACATAAAACTATCACAATTTAAGCCTTGGTCCCACGTTAAAAACCGGCATCTGCATGACATATGTAAATAAATTTCATACTCCTTCTTCTTCAAAATTATCTTTCATATTTTAATATTATATCTCAAAAGAATTGGAGCTTCCATATTACAGGAATTTCACAAACACAAAAACAACTATACAAATCACTGTTTTGCTCAACTATAACAAATAACAGGAAAGAAAACTTAATCTAAATAATTTATAAAGTACTAAAAGTCAAAACTAATAAAAAGCAATTCAGAAAGATCCTTTGCCTTATCACTCAACCAGGAAATTATTTCAATCAACAGATCCTTTGCCAACACCAATAAATTCAAGAATAACATTGATTTATAAACTGTAAAATATACAATAGTCTCTGATGAGCGTACAATGGAAATTTTATAGAAATCAATGCAATTCCGAAACAACATGAACTACAAACATTCATAAATTTAAAGTTAAATTCTCATCAAAAGACTTCAACAAAACAATCTTTGATTTATTTTTAAAAATTTTAATGCACATCTATTATATCCAAGGTACTGTTCTAGGTATGGGACTGTATCAGTGAACGAAACAAACAAAACTTACTGTATAGTGGTGCTAATATTCTAATAATTACATATAATTGAATAATCTGAACTTGGCCTTGTCCTACAGAAATGACTAATAAGCTAGATAATGTTTTAAAGACAAACACAAATGCATACATCTCACATAGCTGTCCATTACACAATCATATAAAAATATGTTTGAAAACATTTATAACACAGAAATACATTTAGTTACTGACTTCAATTCATTAGAAAACTAAGACCTTGTAAAGGAAGGTGAAGAAGCAGGGAGAAAAATGAGACATGTGAAGGTATAAGAGAGAGAATGAGCACAAGTGAGGAAGCAAGAGAATGAGTACACACGAGAGAAAGAGAAAAAGCATGTGAGCCTCTCCCTCCCAACTGAGATTTCTAACTAATATGTGCTGTTTCAAATTTCTAGAGTATTTATGTTCAGTGATTCAGCCTCTCAGATAAGATTTCCCATACCAACCACTGACACGCAATACAAGATACATCTGTTTTCAGATACAACTTACTCACTACTACATGCACATTTTTATCAGAATATAACTATTTAAAACAACATTTGGGAAGCAGATGTGGCTCAAGCAACTAGGCTCCCACCTACCACATGGAAGGTCACTGGTTCAGATCCCAGTGCCTCCTAAAGAAGACAGCATGCTGATGTGACGGGCAGTCACAGCGAGCTGATGCAACAATATGACACAACAAGAGACACAGGGAGGAAAAACATAATGAGAAACACAACAAAAAAGCAGGGAGTGGAGGTGGCTCAAGCGATTAGGCATCTCCCTCCCACATCAGAGGTCATAGGTTTGGCTCTCGGTGCCTCCTAAAGAAACAAGGAAGACGAACAGACACAGCAAATGTAAACAACAAGGGGGTGGGAGAAATAAGTAAAATTTTTTAAAAATCAATAAAACAACATTTTTAAAGTGGGAAATTACCAAGATGTTTTATCACACAATGAAAAAAAAAAAACCTATCTCATAGTTGAGCCTTAGAAAATGAATGTAGAGGACAAGAGAAATAAACAGAAGATAATTTTATGGGAAAAGGACTGTGGGGACAAAGTGTAAATATACCACAAAGGAACAGCAATTGTCTGGAAGCTTAAAGAGTGGAAATGTTTTCTCCCCAACATTTATTGTGTAAAATTTCAAATATAGGCAGTCCTTGTTTTACAAGGTTTTGATATTTTAATATGCACAAATTTCAGTTAGTGCACCAAAGGAAATTTATAGCAGTAACTGCAAAGATTAAAAAGAAGAAAGATCTCAAATCAACAACCTAATCTTCCATCTTAAGAACCAAAAAAAAAAAAAAAAAAAAAAAAAAGAGTAAATTAAACCCAAAGCAAGCAGAAGGAAGGATATAATAATGATGGGAGTGAAATAAATTAAATAGAGAATAGAAAAGCAATAGAAAGAGTAAATGAAACCAAAAGTTTGTCCTTTGAAAAGATCAACAAATTGACATTTAACTTGACTACCCCCCACACACACAAAAGATTCAAATTATAAAATGAGGAATAAAAGAGGGGAATTACTACCAACTTTACAGAAATAAAAAGGTTTACGAGGGAATACTATGAAGAATTGCAGGCTAATAAATTAGATAACCCAAATGAAATGGAAAATTTTCTAAAAGGACACAAACTACCAAAACTAACTCAAGAAGAAATAGAAATGTGTACAGAACCATAACAAAGAGATTGAATTAACTATTTTAAAAAATTTCTGACAAAGAAAAGCCCAAGAGCAGATGGCTTAATTGGTGAACTCTACCAAATGTTTAAAGAATTAGCACCAATTAAAAAAGAAAAAAATAGAAGGGAGTGGATATAGCTCAAGTAGTTGAGCGCCTGCTTCCCATGTACAAAGTCCTGGGTTCAATCCCTGGTACCTCTTAAAAACAAAACAAACAAACAAACAAACGAAATATCCAACTCTCATTGGGGAGCAGATGTAGCTCCATGGTTGAGCACCAGCTTCCCATGTATGAGGTCCTGGGTTCAATACCCGGTACCTCCTAAAAAAAAAAAAAAATACATAGGAATAAATCTAACAAGAGAATTACAAAACTTGTACACTGAAAACTACAGAGCATCAATGAAAGAAATGAAATAAGATATAAATAAATGAAATCTCACATTCATAAATTGGATGACTTCATATTGTCAAGATTACAATACTACCTCAAATTGATTTGCAGGTCCAACACAATCCTTATCAAAATTTCAGCTGGCATTTTTGCAATAATTGATGGCCTGATCCTAAATTCATATGGAAATGCAAGGGGCTCTGAATAGCCAAAACAAAATGGAAAAAAAAAAAATGGATAATTCATACGTCCCGATTTCAAAATTTATTGCAAAAGTACAATAATCAAAACAGTGTGGTACTGGCACAAGGCTAGACATAGAGCTCAGTGGAATAGACATGAGAGTCTAGAAATAAGCCCTCACATTTAAAGTCAATTGGTTTTTTTTTTTTGGGAAGCGGCTGTGGCTCGATCAGTGGAGCTCCCGTTTGCCATGTGGGAGGCCCCGGGTTCGGTTCCCGGGGCCTCCTGGTGAGGGCAGGCCCGCCCGCGCGGCGTGGTTGGCTGACCCGGCGAGCACGGGCAGCAAGGGGGGGATAAATGAATAAATAAATGAAAAATCTTTAAAAAATAAAAAAAATAAAATAAAATAAATAAATAAAGTCAATTGGTTTTTAACAAGGATGCCAAGACAATTCAATGGGAAAAAGAGTTGTTTTTTTTTAACAAATTATGCTGGACTAGCTGGATATCTACTTATAAGAGAATGAAATTGGACCCCTACTGTAGCAGTTTGGTATTATTTATGAATTCCAAAAATAGATATTGGATTATGCTTGTAATCTGGCCTGTTTGCATATTAGATTGTACAGGATTTAGAGGTTTCACTTTTACTTGATTGAGTTGTGATTAGGGCTTTCATCGGGCCACTTCATTGGGATGCTGAATCTTTGCCCCCTTGGCGGGTTGGGAATTACAAAGAAAAGACATGGCAGAGGACAGGGTTTGGAGTTTTTGGGCTGGAGCCCTGGGAACTAAACACGCAAGAGAAGAACAAGAGGAACTTGGTTGTGAGGCAGAGGCCCTGGGAAGAGAGATGAGCCGTTCACCTGATAATCTACAGCTGGCCTTGTGGAGAGAGCAGAGCAGCTGAGCCTGGAAAGAAACAAGCCCTAGGAAGAGAGGAACCCAGGAAGCCTGAACCTTTGCAGATGTCAGCAGCCATCTTGCTCCAACAAGTGGCAACAGACTTTGGTGAGGGAAGTAACTTACTCTTTATGGCCTGGTAACTGTAAGTGTCTACCCCAAATAAATACTCTTTATAAAAGCCAACAGATTTCTGGTATTTTGCATCAGCACCCCTTTGGCTGACTAATACCCTTAACTCATACTGTATACAAAAATTAACTAAAAGTGAATCAAAGACCTTAGTGTAAGAGCTAAAAGTGTAAAACTCGTAGAAGAAAACTTACGTCTAAAGCTTCATGACCTTTAATTAGACATTGGTTCTTCTATAGATATGACACCAAAACATAACAATCAAAGAAAATATAAATTTGAAATTATCAAAATTAAAATTTTTGTGTTTCAAAGGACACCAGAGAAAGTGAAAGATAACCCACAGAATGGGAGATGATTTTTGCAAATCATTTGTCTGATAAGGAACTTGTATCTAGACTATATAAACAACACATAACTCAACAATAAAAAGACAAACTATCTAACTGAAAAATGTACAAAGGAGCTGAATAGACATTACTCCAAAAAAGATATACAAATGGCCATTAAACACATGAATAGAAGTTCAACTTCACTGACCATGAGGGAATGCAAATCAAAACTACAGTGAGATCCTACTTCACACCTACTAGGATGGCTATAATACAAAAGCAGACAATAACAGGAGTTGGCAAGGAAGTGGAGAAATTGTAACCATCACTCACTGTTGCAGGGAATGCAAAATGGTGCTGTTACTATGGAAAACAGTCTGGCAGTTCCTCTGAAGGTTAAACATAAAATTACCACATGACCCAACAATTTCAACTCTTAGGTATATAGTCAAGAGAAAGGAAAACGTGTTCACAAAAAAACTTGTTACAAATGTTTATAGCAGCATTATTCATAAGAGCCAATAAGTAGAAACAACCCAAATGTCCTTCAACTGATGAATGAATAAATAAAATTTTGTATATCCATACAATGGAATATTATTCAGCAGTAAGAAGAAAGAAGTTCTGTGATGGTTAGACTAATGTGTCAACTCGGCCAGGTAATTGTGCCCAGTTGTTTGGTCAAGCAAGCACTGAGCTAATTGTAATACAAGGACATTTATGGACTTTAGTCACCAGTGAGTTTACTGCATAGATAGCTGATTATATCTACATCAATCAGGGAGGCTGCCATCAGCAGTGAGTGACATTTTATCCCATCAGTTGAATGCCTTAAAAGGGGAAGTGATTTCAGCATTCAGAGTATTTCCCAGCTCATCTTTGGACAGCCAACGTCTCCTGGAAACTCATCAAGGACCTTCACTGGACTTTCATCAGAGCCTCTGGTTTGCAGCCTGCCTGCAGAACCTGGACTTGTGCATCCCTATGGTCACGTGAGAGACTCTTATAAAATCTCATATTATTGACAGTTATCTCCTGTTGATTCTGTTTCCCTAGAGAACCCTGACTAATACAAGTACTGATACATGCTATGACATGGATAAATCTTGAAAACATTACACTAAAACAAAGAAGTCAGTCACAAAGGACCACATGTGATTTCATTTATATGAAATGTATGTCCAAAATAGGCAAATCCACGGGAAGCGGCTGTGGCTCAATCAGTGGGGCTCCCGTTTGCCATATGGGAGGCCCCGGGTTCGGTTCCCGGGGCCTCCTGGTGAAGGCA
>JAKSZT010000380.1:694680-802766 GCA_026826555.1 Tolypeutes matacus | reverse complement strand
GTTTGCTCTGTTCACACAAGGTCCAAGGGGCGCCAGGCAGCCAGCTCCCCAGAAAATAAAACTTTTTCGCCCCCGCCCGCGGCTCCAAATGGCCGTTTTATTATTTTTTTCCGTAACCGCGGGGCTCAGCCGCCTGTGCCAACCTCCACCGGCAGCCTCAAAACTCACGAATCTCCACCGTTCGGTCCACGCCGCCGATCCGCGCAGAAAGATGTCCCAAGCCTCTCACTCCACGCGTGCACAGCACAGACCCCCGGGCAGGACCCCGTCCCCAATCCGCCTTGCTCTGGGAGCTTGCAGTGTGCGCCCTCCTACACTAACGCCATCTTGCCCTCTCTGCCTATGGTTTATTTAAAATCAGCTTTATCTCTGGCCCGATTTTTCTTTTTAAAGCTCCTTTTTGTCCTTTGAATCTCTATCATACCACTCCCCCCCCCCTTCTCTCTTTTATTAGTGAACATTTGCAGTTTTTTAGTCCCTATTGATTGTGGATCAGGAAGCCCATACAGGACTTTATTATTATTACTATTATTATTGTCGCAACATATACACAACATAACATTTCCCATTTTAACCATCTTCATGTGTACAATTCAGCACTAATTCATTAATTCACATTAAGTACATTCACAATGTTGTGCTGTCATCACCACCGTCCATTACCAAAACTTTTCCATCACCCCAAACAGAAATGCTACATGCATTAAGTATTGACTCCCCATTCCTCGCCGCTGCCTGCTCCACCCCCCAGGTCTACTCTCTATATCTATGAATTTGCATATTCTAGTTTTTTCATACAAGTGAAATCATACAATATCTGTCCTTTTGTCTGACTTATTTTACTCAACATGATATCTTCATCCTTTTTATGGCTGAATATTTCATTGTATGTATATACCACATTTTGTTTATCCATTCATCTGTTGATGAGACTCTTGAGTTGCTTCTACCTTTTGGCTATCATGAGTACTGATGCTATGAAAATTGGTGTACTCCATACAGGACTTTAATTTCAATACTTTTTATCATCTTAGCTCAGATAATCACAGATAGACTATATAATCCCCGCTGAATCTCCAGTGTCTGACACATATTATGTACCGAATAATACTTGAATGAATATCTTTGACAAATGAGTCTATGCCAGCCTTATTTTTATTTCACGAGGCAACAGTATAGGGGTAGAGCATTAAACTGGGATCTCAGCCCTGCCATTTACTCACCAGCTACACAGCCTTGGGTAAGTCTTTTAGCATTTGCAGGCTAATTTCTTCAACTGTAAAATGGGAGATAATATTACTAGCCCTGGATATGAAAGTGTACTGTAACTATAGAGTATAATAAAGATTTTTCATTTTTTAAAAAATGGACTTAGAAATTTGCCCATGAAGACTATGACATTTCTAAAGATATGAAGCTAATATATCTTTTTTAACATCCTAAAAGCAAAACACAAAACAGACTTAAATGTGCCTTATACCCTGAAAGTCATCTTACCCTGACTTCAACTAACTGTTAAAAAAGAAATTGCAAGGCTGTATTTGTTTGAGAAAACAACCATTTTGGGGATTTGGGGAATTTGAACTTGGAAGCAGTTAGCAGGAGCCCTTTGGTCATTCAGGTTGTGAGAAGTTAAAGGGAGCAAGGTGAATGCTTCATTTTAAAATAACGTTGCCCCATCCTTTCCAAACCTCCCACTGTCTTCTAGTTCTAGCCTTATAATCATGCCTCAGGGACACTGGAATAGCCCCCTGCTTTTATTCTCCACTCCTTCCTGCCATATCTTCTTGTATATCGCTTTTGTATCAGTGGTTCTGAATTTTCTTTTACCTGAGAAATATGACCCTTCCAACAATAGTGGATCATTACCTCAATGAATTGTCTGTGAATCAGGCTGGGGAATGAATTTATATTAGTATGAAAAAGGGAAAAGCTTCCTTTTTATTCTACTATTAGCCTCATACATGTGCATACAGAACACATGCATCCATGCAGAATCAGTTTGCTAGACAAATTTATAACATTGTGTTGCGTTGTTCCCTTATTCAGAAACTTCCAACAACTTTCCACTACCTACAGAATAACATCTGGCTTCTTTAGCCTACCAATGATCCAACTTATTTTTGTAGACATTTCTCCCATTACTCTCTCCATTGGGCCTCTATTTTGGCCAGACTCATCTATTCATTGTTGTTCAAATATGCCTTCCATGTTTCCCAAGTTTGTATTTGCCTCTCTCCTTCACTTAAATGTTTCTCTTTCTCTTTCCATATCACAATCTCTAGCTCTCTTGATAACCTCAGTTGGAAATGTGCCCATCCTCCTCAGAAATTCCAAGGCATTTATTGCTGGTGTCTCTCCCTTGGAACTTATAGGATACTTTGTATTATCAGTTTGTGTGAACATCATGTCTCCCCAGATAAACTGAAAGCACCTAGGAAGGATGGGCCATATCTTTCAGTTTTTAATATTTGCTGATAACAATCATCAGTAAAGGATATTCTGAGACAAAGTCTGTACATCATGATAGAATGGGGAAAACCCTACACCAGGACTCATAGTTCTTGGATCTGCTCCTGGCTCTGCCAGCTAGCTCCATGGCCTTTTTTTTTATTTAATAATAATTTTTTTTATTTTTTTAAAGATATTTAAATTACATAAATGTTACACAAAATATATAGGGATTCCAATATGTCCCACTCCCCACACCTCCCACACCCTCCCACGTAAGCATCCTTCATTAGTGTGGTACATTCATTGCAATTGATAAACGCATCCTGGGGCTTTGCCACTGAGCATGGACCATAGTTCACATTGTAAACCACACTCTCTCCCATACAGTTCTGCATGTTATGTGATGATATAAAATGGCCTATATCTGTCATTGCAGTGTCATTCAGGACAATTCCCAAGTCCCGAAAAATCCCCTGTATTTCAACTGTTTTTCCCTCTCCATGCCAGTAGTCACTGCCTCCACATCAATGTTTTAATTTCTTCCAATGCTAGAATCACAATATGTCTATAGTAGCATACCAGTTAGTCTACTCTAGTCCATAGTTCATTCCCCAATCCTAAGAATTCTGGGATGGATGTCCACTCCACCTCTAATTGAGAGGAGGCTTTGATCCCATACAGCCGATGGATGGGACTCCCTTGCTTGCAGTTGTAGGCTCTCTCGCTTCCTTGGTATGGTGGTTGTCAATCCTCACCTCCTTGTTAGTTGTCCTGGGTGAGTCCAGTGAACTAGAGAGTAGGTGTTACAACTCCACTGAGGTTCCGGGCCCACCTGGCACATGGACAGCCCAAAGACTCCAGTCCCTTAGATGTACCCCTACAAACTCCAGCACCAAGTATAGATTTAAATAGAAGAGACAGATGAGCCATGTGTAGGGAAGCCATAATTGTGTCCAATCCATGGCCTTTTGTAACTCATTTCTCAGGATCCAAGTTTTCTACTCTAACAATAATGAGATTGGGCCAGATGGTCTCTAGGCTTCCTTCCAGATCTGAAATTGCATCAGCCTAAGTCTAAATATCTTTGAACTCTTTTAGGTATATTATATTTTGTATTATGGTAAAAATTTGGAGCAAAAACTCTTTACTTGTTCTTCTTAGCCTGTGTTCCTAATCTGCAATATCCCTGCTTAACCATTACCACCACTACCACCCATATCTCTTCACTGAAGTGTGAGGCAAAATGTTAACTTTCTTTTTTTTTTTTTTTAACTTTAATTTGTTTTCCTCTTATTTTTTTAAGCCATGAGAAAAAAAAATAGCAAAGTGGAAATTTGCCATTTCAGCTCATCTTTTTCTTAGCTTATCTTCAAAATGTCTTTCATTTACAAGGATAGAAACAACTGCATTTTATATAAGGTAAATATTTCTTCCATGTGGTTTTCAGAATATGAGTTCAGAAGGAAATGTTAAACAGCTCCTAGAAGCCTCAAAGTTTGAAGATTTTATATCAGAGATGGAAGGTGGTCCAGTACTAGTATCACCTATTCCCAGAACAATGCTTGTCCAACTCTAATATGCATGCAAATCACCTGGAGATAATTGTTAATATACAGATTCTGACCTAGTGAGTTTGGGGAGTTGCCTGAGATTCTGCATTTCTGACAGACTTCCAGGTGATGCTGGGGCTACTAGTCTGTGTACCACATTTTGAGTTGCAAGATCTAGTAGAGGCAGTCTTTTGAGAAGCAGTTTTGATGTTGGAAAGAAGGCCCCGGGAGAAGAGAAGCAAGCCGTTCGCCTGATCGTCTACAGTTGACCTTGTGGAAGAAACAGGAGCTAAGCCCGGAGAGAAACGCAACCCCGGGAAGAGAGGAACCCCAGAAGCCTGAACCCTGGCAAACGCCAGCAGCTGTCTTGCTCTAACACGTGGCAATGGACTGTGGTGAGAGAAGAAACTTAATGCTTTATGGCCTGGTATCTGTGGACTTCTACCCCAAATAAATACCCTTTATAAAGACCAGCCCATTTTTGGTATTTCACATTAGCACCCCTTTGGCTGACTAATACAGAATTTGGTACCAAGGAGTAGGGAAGTGCTTTTGTAATTACCAAAATGTTGGAATGGTTTTATAAATGGGTAAGGGGTATTTTTTGGAGGAATTGTGAAATGCTTGATGGAAAAGGCCTAGATCACTTTGAAGAGACTGTTGATAGTAATATGGATGCTAAAGAGACTTTCTATAATGCCTTAGAAGTAAATGATGAAAGTATTATTGGAAACTGGAGGAAAGGCGATCTATGTTTTAAAGTTGCAGAGAACTTAGCAAGATTAACTCCTGGTGTTATATGGAAGACAGAATTTGAAAGTGGCGACCCGGAGCATTTAGCTGAAGAACCTTCCAAGGTAAACTCGGAGAAAGTGGCTTGGCTTCTCCTTGCAGCTTATAGCAAAATACTAGATGAGCGAAATACACTAAGGACTGAACTTTTGGGCACAAAGAAAACAGAAACTGATTCCAGAACTTCCAAGTTTCTGGAAATCAAATTCCTAGATGAAAATGCCCTATCTGAAGACTTTACTAAACTTGGAACTTGTAAATCAGACTTGAAGATGCAGTTATCTCGGAAGAACTTGTGGAAAGTCTTATTGTCTGATGGCTTGGACCCCTGCTTCCTGCATGCTAAACCAACAAAGTTTTTGAGAGAGCTGTATGAACAAAACCACTGTCAGCTTGGACAAAAAAGAACATGGAAAGGAGAGATTGAAGGAGAAACAGTTTTAAGAAGAACCGTGGAAGCAGAGATCTGGGATTAAGACATCTCCTTGGGCCAAGAGAGGAGCCCCACCCATATGTACAGAGAGGGTGAGTTTTCCCCAGCAGTTGAAGAGGGTGTGTGTCCCCACCCGATGTTCTGGGAGAGTTTTGCCACCCCAGGGTGCAGAAAGGGTGGAGCACATTCCTCAAAGATCAGGGCGGTTAAGGTCAACACCCCATAGGTCTGAGAGGGGTGTACCTGTCCCCCATGGATTAGAGAAGGCCAGGTGGTCAACCCATTGCTCTGAGAGGGTTGAGCCTGTATGCCAAAGGTTAGGGGGAATGTTATCTTCACCTCACTGTACTAGGGGGGCTAAGACTCTAGCCCAAAGATTGGGTAAGGTGTGGCAATCACCCCAACACTCTTGGAGGGTGAGGTCTGAAGCTTGGTCGACACCCAGATGCTTGATGAGGGTGGAACCAAGAAAATGGCCATTGGGAAAGCCTGTGGAAAGGGTGGGTTCCCATGTGGCCTCAAGGAGAAGAAACCATCATCTTAAGAATGACTCTCAGACTTTGAAATCGAATGGAGGATGCCCTGCAAGTTTACTGAACTGTAGAGGATCCATGACTCATGTCTAACATTCCAATTTCTCCTTATGATATTGAAAATATTTGTCTTTTGTCTTTCCTTTTGTGTTTTGGAAGCAGTTAAATGGTTTTGTAAGATTCAGAGGTCAATAGCAGATGAGACTTTGCCTCAAGATGAACTGTATTTCTTTAAAACGATTATGATATGATTTTGTAGTTGAATTGTTACTGATTTAAGGTTTTTTGAATACTGTAATGTATTTTTGGAATTCAGAGGGTGGAGTGTAACTGTTGGCCAATTTGATGTAATTATGAATTCCAAAAATATAATTGGATCATGCTGGTAAACTGATCTGTTAATCTGGGCATGATTAGGTTATGATTAGGGCGTTAAGCCCAGCCCCTTGGTGGCTGGGGAATTGAATATAAAAGGCAAGGCAAAGGACAGAGCAGAAGCAGTCTTTTGAGAAGCAGTTTTGATGTTGGAAAGAAGGCCCCACGAGAAGAGAAGCGAGCCGTTCGCCTGATCGTCTACAGTTGACCTTGTGGAAGAAACAGGAGCTAAGCCCGGAGAGAAACGCAACCCCGGGAAGAGAGGAACCCCAGAAGCCTGAACCCTGGCAAACGCCGGCAGCTGTCTTGCTCTAACATGTGGCAATGGACTGTGGTGAGAGAAGAAACTTAATGCTTTATGGCCTGGTATCTGTGGACTTCTACCCCAAATAAATGCCCTTTATAAAGACCAGCCCATTTTTGGTATTTCACATTAGCACCCCTTTGGCTGACTAATACAGTGAGAAAGCATCTCTTATGGTGCCTTGAGTTGAGCTTTTCACAGCTTTGGAATTGGAAACTTTTACCCCAAATAAATCTCCTTTATAAAAGCCAAAAAAAAAAAAAAAAAGATCTAGTAGATAGAGAGTGAAAAGGCCCAGAAATGATGGAGTGTGCTCATTTCATACTCCCATCAGAAAGCTAAGTTAAATAATTATGGCTTGGTGACCTTGGAGGATAAGGTCAAGTTTATTTAATGTGGAATCCTCATTAGCGTTCAATGATACTTTTTTCACTGAGTCCAAATGACCATAATTATATGAAGAATGAAAGGATCTAGTATGGGGTAAGTTTCTGCTATATTCCTTTTTCACATTTGCAGAAGACTTGGAATGGTAAAGCAGGGACAGTGCTGTCCATCACTGGCCACCCTCTGGGCAGGGCACAGTGTCAGAGCCATCTTCCTACATCTCTCTCTCCTGGTTCTGAGGTGCCATAAGGAGACAGCTGCAGGAGCTTAGACAGATTTATACACTGCTATAATAAAAATTTTAGAACTGTTACAGAAAATACCTTTTATGTGTCTGAAATCTTGAATATAGGAATTATAAGGTGTAAGAAACAAAACACAACAAATCCTTATACTCATGAGATGGAAACTTTATTGTTAGGACTGGTCAGTTGAAGTTTAGAGGAAACAGGAGGATTTGGAGAGGGCAGACCAAATACTGTCTTCAATTTTGTCATGTTCCTAAGGAAACAAAACTATTTTGTTATTTCAGGAACTCATCTAGTATGGGGCAAATGTAAGCATTATTGAACCTTTTATTTTGATCACAAATTGCTGATTACACATTCCTGGCCATCAGAGACTTGGAACTGACTGGCATTCATGAACCATATTCTTTTCTCAGAACTTAATATTAAAGCAATAATTCAACTAACAGATTATACATAAATTAGGAGGTGATAGAAATCAGAATTGAGGTTACATCTGGAGATGGAATATTGATTGGGAACCATCTAGGAAAATGTTCTATAATCTGATCTGAATGATGGTAATTTTAGTTTATAAATTTATAAAAGTCCTTTAAGATTAGTCCATTCACACACTTTTTTGAATGTATATTATGCCTCTATAAAAACATTTTTAAAAATTAGTTATTTGATATACCAGATATTTGCAAATGTTTTTCTTTTCTTTAAACCCCTTTCTCTTTAAAAACATTTTAGCAAAATTAAACTATTTCCAGAACCTCCATAAGATCAATGCAACCAACTTCCAGACCCTGGCTACACAGTTTGGAGGCGAGTCATTCATTTCAACATTCCAAACCCAGCCGCCATCACTTTTTTATAGGGTGAGCCTTGGGGAATGGGATGGGATTGTTTTGGTTTACTTCTCATAGCAGACAACTGGCCAGATAAACAGGGCAGTATTGTCCACATTAATGGGCTGTTGAGTTAACCCTTGTTTCATCTTTTTCTATTCTGTTGTGGTTCAATCTGATTTCATTGTGAATAAATTTCTCCTATTCTTTGTTTAGGCTGGGGACCCCATTCTGACTTATTTCTCCAAGTGGTCTGTAATCAGCTTGCTGAGACAGCCTGCAGGAGTTGGAGCTGGGGGACTCTGTGCCGAGAGCAACCCTGTAGGTGAGTACAGGCTAGAAGCACCAGCCCTTTTATTAAGTTTTAAAGTACCGTTATCTCATTTATCATTCCCTTTGTGTTCTAAGGTTTCCTCCAGAGTAAAAGTACAACCTGCACTCGTTTCTTTAAGAACCTGACAAGTAGCTGTACCTCAGATCCAGCCCTTGATGCTGCCTCTTACTTTAACTTCACAGTTTTGAAGGTGGGTGTCCTTTTGTCTCTCCACTTGGTTACCACTATGGATTTGAGATTAATATCATGCTTCCCACTGTTGGTGGGATGTTGAAAGAGCACTGAACTGGGAGTCAGTATTCCCAAGAATTACCTAAAAGGCAGAAAGCCAGGAAACACTATCATCTGAAGAAAGATTTAAGAATTAGGAATATATAGCCTGGATAAGAGATTATTACTCTCCTGGCTAATAGGATTGGCTTGGAGGGGGTTAGAGGATAACATCTCACTATTTCACCAAAATGTCTTCCTTTTGCTGTTTAATAAAGCTCTGCTCAGGGAAGGTGGTCATTTCAGTTCATCCAACCTTCCCTCCAGCTCCAATGCCTGGTACTTTAGTGAAGGAAGCGTCAGGTGGAAGAGAAGAAGTGAATCATCCTAATATGTTGCTTCCTCCCCCCACCCCCAAAACCAAAGCCTATTGGTAGTAATATGAAGTCACAAGCTCCTGGTGATTTTACATGGGGTATATGCACACTCATGTCTCTGCTGTTTTCTTATTCTAGGTTCCAAGAGGTATGACTGATCTGCAGAATATGGAGGTATGCTGTTTTTACTAAGAAAAGAGAAAGAATATTTTCTCCCTTTGCATCTGAGGCAATTTCAGTCTAGATTGTAATGGTGAAAGAAAATGTGTGTGATATATCCAACAGTTAGGTATAGATCTAGAACTGTATTTTCAAATATGTTCTACACAACTGATAAGTGTCATATGAAATAAGGATTCTGTATTGAATAAGTTTGGGAAAAAATGGACTAAATAAAGTTAAGCACTTTATTTAGGATGGGCTTCTTGGAGTCATTAATATTCCAGAAGGCCTTGTTAATTTCTGAGAGGGGAGGATAGAATACAGTATTTTGAAAAAACTTATTTGACCATAGAATCCTTCTTTTATCTAATAGTATTAGTGTTCGGAAGAAATGTTTTGAGAAGCGCTGATCTAGAATAACCTTTGAATTTAAGTCATAGGCTCGCAGTGGAAGGAGAGAGGGTATGGTAAAGAAGGAAAAATATTCATTTCAGCATGACATCTAGGTGGGAAAGAAAATGCTGCTTTCATTTTAGTTGATTCACATCTTTGCCTTGTTATTTCCAGGTGCCTGTAACACTTACCTCACAGGCTGGTTCACCTCTGTTGTCTGGAAACATTTGTCAGAATGTTGTTTCTCAGGTATGGATGCTGACCTTAGAATAGCACTCTGGACTGATATGTGTTGATCAATATTACCAGAGGTGTCCCATCTTCCATTAAATACCAGAGCAACCCCACCTGAATTTTTGTGCATTACCTGAACTATAACATTGAAAGGATTAGTCTATTAGCTTCTTCCCTGCCATGTTTCAATCATTTCCATTGCCACTGTCCTCCAGGATTTCAGGCCCAGGATGTTCAAATTATTTCTGACTTCCTTTGCCCATGTGCAGTCTTTTCCTTGGCCTTATTGGCTATCGCATTTTCTTCTGTTGACACAGTATCATCTGAAAATTTGAAAAGACTAGTAAACTTCTGTTTCTTGGTTCTCTCTCTCCTGATCCTTCCAACCTGGAAAAGGAAGAATTATCTTAAAGTATCATTTTAAATAATGCTCAGAAATTTAAGGTTACCCTCAATTGCTTACGACTTCCATCCCCAGCTAACTCTTCTTTAGATATCTTCAGATGTTAGAGCTGAATAAATTCCATGTTCCCCTCTGCCTCTGCTTCTACTCGTCTTTTTCTGCCCACAATCAAACTTCTTTTTCTTCCCTTTTAATTTTTACCACAAACTCACCTCTTCTCTGACTCTTTCAAAAAGCTCTAATCCATCTCTTCTTTCAAGTCCAGATGTTATATGAAGTCATCTTTATCTTTTCATGGTATTTGTGTCTGGCACTTCTAAGATTACTTTTTTAGTTTCCCTCATTCCTTTATAATAGAATCCTTAAAGACAGAAAATCTTGAGTCCTAAACACAATGGGCCCACTAAATTTTTTTTTTTTCTTGATTCTTCTTTTGTATTTCAGGTCTTCTATGAGATAGAGACCAATGGGACTTTTGGAATCCAGAAAGTCTCAGTCAGTTTTGGACAAACCAACCTGACAGTCGAGCCAGGAGCTTCCTTAGAGCAACACTTCATCATTCGCTTCAAGGTTAGGGTCCTTTGCCTATAGGGGACTGAAAGGGGAAGGAATATTGGCTTAGAAATAGTTTCCCTGCTTCCAAAACACATGTGAGAATAAGAATGTGAAGGCCTAGCTCAGTGTATCAAATGAAGCCTCAACTTTTAATATTCCATTATTTAACTATAAGTGATAAGAATTCAATAATGCTTACTCATGAACATTTTCTCTGATTCTCTGTCTGGCTCCCAGCATTGCAAGATTTTAATCTCAAATCAAAACTTTTTGAATCATAAACTTCTCCAACATCCAACAGATTTTTAAACTAGCTTTTCTCATATTTCTGGGAATTCAGGATTTTATTCATTTCTCACTCGATCTGAGTTTCTAGTCGTGAGCACCACCTTTCAGCTTTCTTCTGTTTCTTTCTTCTTTTTGAACCCAACACAGTCTGATTTCCTTTCAACTCTACCCTCAAGTGTTCAACCAAGTTCCCATGTCTCTGGGACATCTGTAGTTGTTTTTTATTTTTTATTTTTTTTCCCTTAGTTGTTTAAAAATACATATGTATATATATTTTTAGTGTATCTACAACTCAGTTACCTTTAAATTCCTGTGGTTTCAGCCAGGCTGAACAAATCCCCAAATTGTTAGCAATTTTTGTGGAATGGGTCAAAGGATCCTTGGTTTTGATCCCTGGTAGAAATAACATGTAGTAAATTTCAATATTAAAATCACTCAGAATTTAGTTTAGTGAATTTTTTAAAAAGTAAAAGAAACACTGGAGTAGAAATTTCTGCAGAATGCTATACTGTGGAGGGAAGTCAGATTGTTCAGTGCAGCTAACTTGTTGCATTGTCTTAAGGAAGGGTACAAAGCCAAGCAGTGGAGGTGGGAGAGCATGCTTTTCTCTGTTTCCACAGGCTTTTCAACAGAGCACAACTCCTTCTCTATCTGGGCCTAGAAGCGGGAATCCTGGCTATATTGTTGGAAAACCACTGTTGGCTTTAATTGGTGGTGTAAGTGACTCAGTATCCTTTATAAAGCTGTGTGGCCTGGTGCAGCCTAATGAAAAAAGCAGCAGCCGCTGGTCTTTTGGATTTTCTAATTCCTAAGTTATGTTTTGAAATGTCCGTGTTACCAAAGACTTTAAAGCTTATGTTAGACTGGCCAAAGGTGAGAATTTTGACTGATATTTGTTTATTTTAATGAGATTTTTTATAGTGTGTAGTTTTTAACCATTTGTGGAAAAATAGTAATTGTCTCTTTTAATCACTAGGGTAAAAAATACAAATTTATGACTCGAAGGAGATCATGATATTAGTAAAATATAAATGGTGTTAGGGGAACAATGCAGACATAAATTTTCTAGTCCTGCCTACTTTCTTTTCTGTTATGATCTCCTTGACCATCTCTCTCCATCTCAGATGACCCTCTTGCAGAGCCAGGGTGATGGAACCTGCTCTTTGAAGAGACATGAAGTAAAATTTGGAGTGAATGCAATATCTGGATGTAAGCTTAGGTAATCCTTTGCTTTCATATCATTTCCTTTTTATATTGAATGGCTGTTCATAGAATGCCAGTTCAGAATAGTCTTATAATCTTCATAATTTTAATATTGCTAAGTTTCCTGAAAAAGGCCTTTATACCTACTTAAGATTATTTCTTCCTATATATTTTCTAATAATTTTTGGATTAATATACTAATACAGTTACATTATTATAGTGATGATGCTAAATTGTCTTTCTGAAAGTGGGATCATCCAAGGCCATAGTTGGGCTACCGAGTAGCTGATAAGCACTTCCCTGATGTTAGCAATGGACGTCAACCTCCACATTATGTACTTATAGGCTGCAGAAGGGAAACTGTAGCCACTTGCAGCAGGAAATTTATCAGACTCTTCATGGAAGACCCAGACCAGACCATGTCGCCATCTTTGGTAACGCTGTTCCAGCCCGGAAAGGAGAGTGGGCCCCAATCCTCAGCAGGAAATGCAGTGTCTCGGTAAGGAGAGAAATCCACTTTCTGACCGAGACTTGTTTCCTCCCCTGTCTGTCTGTCAATTACGGATGGTGTCTTAGATTTTCAGGGCTGCTGTAGCAAAGTACCACAGACTAGTTTATTGTCCAAAATCAAGGTGGCTAGAAATCAAATTCAAGTTGTCGGCGGGCTGATGCTTTCTCTGAAGTCTGTAGTGTTCTGGGGGTAGCTTACCGGCACTCCGTACCTCCATCTCTGGCTCTGTCACATGGCCATTTCTCTCCCCATCTGTCTCCTGCTGTGTCCACATTTCCTGTACTTATAAGGATTCCAATCATATTGAATTAAGGCCCACCCTGATTCAGTTTGGCCTCACCTTTAACTAATAACATCTTCAAAAATCCTGTTTACAAATGGGTTCACATCCACACAACCAGGGGTTAGGACTGAACATGCCCTTGTGTGGGACATGTTTGATCCATTACAGATGGTAATGTTAAACCCAGCCCTATTTCCACAGATGGTGTGGTGGTTATAGAAGGAAGACTATGAGAAATCATGCCCATTTGAAGTCATTATTTCAGACTAGGTTTAAACCTAACCCATTTTCCTTACTTGGAGAAAAATTGGAAGGTAGAAAGTCTAGAGATTGATCTGTGATACAAAATCACCCCATATATTTCAAGTATTCTTTTTTTTTCAATTTTTTTTTTTTTTTTTTAGTTTTAATTAATTAATTTATTTATTTATTTATTTATCCCCCCCTTGCTGCTTGTGCTCGCTGGGTCAGCTAACCACGCCATGCGGGCGGGCTTGCCTTCACCAGGAGGCCCCGGGAACCGAACCCGGGGCCTCCCATATGGTAAACGGGAGCCCTACTGATTGAGCCACAGCCGCTTCCCTCAAGTATTCTTTCATATTCTTGAATATTTGGTGGCATACTGTCTTATGTGAGGTTGAAATTTTTGTTTTTTTCTGTTGCTGGTGTTTTTGTTTTACAAACAATACATTTACAGATTAAAAACTTCAAACCATATAAGATAATATTAAATGAAAAGTAAAAACCTCACACATTCCCAGCCTCAGAAATAACTTCATTTCGCTGCTTCTGTTTTTAGTTTTCTGGCGGTTCACTAGATCAGTACACATCAGGTATATCTCTTGATACCCTTTTAAGTAAAATAAGATAATTAATTTACTCTACTGTCTTCTTCCTCTTTTGCCTGCTGCCTGCCTCTTGACTTCAGTCAGCCATATCATTATTTTTATTTCTTTTAGTTTAAAATTTTAATTATGTTTATTTTTCTGGATAAGTAGTACATGCACCTGTATCTAAAAAATACAAAATATAAAGATCTCCCTCCCAGGCTGCTGTTGCCTTTCACAGAGGCAACTGACGTTCCAAGTTTCTTTCCTTCCAGAGATATTGCATGCTTACACAAGTAGAGACTCATATTGTTCTTCTTTTTCCATTTACCCAAATGACAGAATATTATAAACACTGCTCTGCACTTGATTTTTGTCACTTGATCTTAAGTTTTTTCAATACATATTAAGTTTCCTCATTCTTTGTTAATAGTATTCCATTATATGGTGTACCTTAATTTATTTAACCAGCTTTATTGGTAGACATTCAGGTTGTTTTTAGTCCTTTGCAATTCCAAACAATATGGCATTTTTTTAACCCTGTTCAGGTGCTATTTTATACATATGGTGATAAAACTATATGATTAATTCCGAGAAGTGGAATTGTTGGATCTGAGGGGATATAAATTTAAAGTTTTAATAAATATTGCTAGTTTAGCCTCGAACAGGTTGTACCAATTTACCACTATGCACCTATGAGGTTGCTTGTCACCCCATGTCCTCACCAACACTGTGTTATCACACTTTTTAATCTTTACCCATCTGATAGGTGAAAAATAGCATCCCAATCTTTTTCTTCCTGCTCTGGGTTTTGACTCAGACTTTGGAAGGCTTTTTCCCTTAGAGATTTCTTTAGATTGCCCTTCTTCCCCTATACTGCACTATTATTTCTTGTATTATTCCATGTATACATCTTTCTCTCATTAGTCATTAGGGAAATGCAAAACCACAATGATACCACTTCACACCCACTATAGTTAAAAAGATGGACAATAGCAAGTGTTACCTTGCTGGTGGGAATGTAAAATTATGCAGCCACTTTGGAGAACAATATGGTAGTTTCTGAAAAAGTTAAAGTTCATTTTTATTTCTTTTAGTTTAAAATTTTAATTGTTTATTTTGACCTAGCAATTCTACTCCTAAGTATATAGCCAAGGGAAATGAAAATATGTTCAAATTTTTTTCATGAATGTTCATAACAGCATTATTCATAATAGCCAAAAAATGGAAACAACCTAAATGTCTGTTAACTAATGAACAGATAAACAAAATGTGGTATGTGTGTACACACACACACACACACACACAACTGAAAATCATTCAGCCCTAAAAAGAAATAAAGTACTGACATATCCTACAACATGGATGAACTTTGAAAACATTATGCTAAATGAAAGAAGACACAAAGGGCCATATATATATTTTTTGTTTATTCATAATGAATTTATTTAGAATTTGTTTTTACAGAAAACAAAGGTGATTTTTCTTTTTTAGAAAAAAAGCCACATTTTAATGCAAATCACCAAATATGAGAATATATACCCAAAAACTGCAACAAATTGGTCTTTAAAAAAAAATCACTATGAGAGGAAACTTGATATGCTACACCTCTGGTTGCAGGCGCCAGGCTAATTGGAAATAATAAACACACACCTCCCCACCACCCTCCCCACAAACATATATACAGCTTATATTAGACAAGCATGAACTCACACACATATGTATACATATACACGCTGTCCTGAAAACATATAACATGTTTTTCCTGCATTTTACTCAGCTCAAAGAAATTCTTGATCTAAATTAGTTCATGCCTAATAGTCTACATAGGAAATATCATAAAGCAGGAGTTTAGATTTTCCTGGGAGCTGTTAATTGAAAATATAAAATGTGTTTTATACATATACACAGAACTTGTTACATAGTGCTTACCATTTAATAGTAACGTTTTTCCCAAAAGCTTTATACAGCACCATCTACATTATCAGAGAATAATACTTACAGATGGGAGCTCTAGAGTTCAAGATCTGTAGATTTGTAAGGAGTTTTCCTCCCACTGAGAAAGTGCTCCCTGACTACAGAAAAGCCAAAGGGCCATATATTGTATGATTCTATTTATTGAAAATGTCTAGAATAGGTAAATCCACAGAGACAAAGATTTGTGGTTACCAGGGCCTGAAAGAAGGGGAGAATGGGGTCTCTTTTTTGAAGTAATGAAAATATTCTGGAATTAGATAGTAGTAATAGTTATATAACTTTGTGACTATACTAAAAACCACTCAATTGTGTATATATATATATGAATTCTATCTCAATTTTTTAAAAAAAGCATTGGGGCATAATATAAGTTCAATTCAGTGTGTAGAATATATAATCACATACGCACACCGAACTATTAATAGTGCTTGTCTCTTGGCGTTGAGATTGTAGGTCATTTTTTGTTTGCTTTTCATTTGTTTTTCTGTGTTTTCTACAATGAACATGTTTCACTTTGAAATATCTGTCTTTTTCCCTCTCTGTATCCCTCCCTCCCTTTCTCTCTCTCTCATTAATCCTGCCGTCTTTGACTTGAACGATTTGCCCTGACTTTTCAACCTGCAGATTTCTTACCTATGGTCCATCACAAATGCTGCTGGTCAAGTCATGTTTTTCTACTATAGTTTTCATCTCCCCTTCTGTGCCCTTCTCACATAATATGAAAAAAACACCCCCATCCTGGTTTCAGTGTCATCCAACAGTTTCCCTAATCTTTTTCGGGTCCTCTTTTTTTCTTTATTTCTTTCAGTCAATTTAGTTAGAACTTTTCTGCTGCTTCTTTCTGTCATCTTTTCTAATTAAAACTTGTTCCTTGAGGTTTGTATTTATAACCTCCCATCTTTCTCGTTCTTTATATCTCAATTCCTTAGCAAATGAAGTCTTCTCCATTTTAAATGAAGTGTTTGAAACATATTCTCTATGCAGCTTACTTCCAAACTTATATTTTGACTCCTGAGTTTTCTACTGAATTTAGTTCCCCATTTTCAGTTGTCTGTTAGAATTTCCCCTCTAGTATCTCACTATCATCATAAAATTAGCATGTCTAAAATTAAACCCATTACCTTCTTAGCCCAAATTAGTCCTTCTTTCAGATATCCTTATTTTTGCTAACATTACCACAGTTCTTCCAGTCATCCAAGTTTTGACCCTTGGCATCATCTTTCTTTTTTTCTTCCTTAGGCTCTTTATACAAAGGTAAAAACTTCCTTCCCAATCAGTCTTCCATCTGCCTTCCTGTTTTCCTAATTTATGCATGTTATGGCCTGTATCTGAGCCTTACATAGAAAAGTATGAAGCTAGAAAAGCACAAGGCATATATGAGGATTGTTTCTATTTGCTGAGTTATAGTAACTTCCCAGTCGATATCCTCACCTCCACATCAGTTCTTCCAAAATCTTGCAATTAATCCTTCAAGAGTACTGGTTTAAGTATATCATGTTTCTTTTCTAGAAACTTCCATGACTCCAAACAGACTGCTTGGTTAAGCTTCATAATCTAATCCTAAAATGTCTTCTTCCTTAACCTTTCACAGTCCCTGTGTCCAAATCCTTTGCCTCAGCCACTTGGCCTGCCCAAGATCAGTGCCTCACACATGCCTGGCACTTAGTAGGTACTCAGTCACTATTATTTAAATTAATCAATAACTGTCCCTCCTTGGCATCAAGTGCTTCTTTAGTTACATGCTTTTTTACATGCCATCCTCTACCTGAATTTGTCTTTAGTCACCATTTTTTCCAGTCATGTTACTCATCCTGGTTCCAGGAAACATATTCGACCAGAAATGATCATTTCTTCTTCTAGTGTTCCATAATACTAACTATGCACCACTCCCTGAGCACTTCTTATAAAACTCCTTTACATGTGTTCACAAATTATTACTCTGTATATTATAGTAATTACGCTACTTCAGTAATTTGAGACCTACTTATCTCATATTAATTTTATGAGATCAAGGACGATATGGTCTATTGTTGTGAACTTTTGTGTTCTGTCTATAAGCCTATCTGTTTGCTGTCTTTCTCCATTACTGCATAATTCTTAAGGAATGATGGCTATTTATACATGTTGACTGACTATAGGCAACCATCAGGCAATTCAAGCAGATGCCTCTTTACCTTTTACAGGTTATGAATTGTACTTCCTGCTGTTTCATACCAGTTTCCCTGGAAATCCAGGTATTGTGGGCATATATAGGCCTCCAATCCAACCCACAAGCTCATGTTTCAGGAGCCCGATTCCTGTATCAGTGCCAGTCCATTCAGGTAAGTCATGCTGGTAATGGACCACTCAACCTTGAAGACCTTGAATGTTTTTCTTTTTTTTTTTAATTACCAGGGCCTGAGGATTGAACCCAGGACCTCATATGTGGGAAGCTGGCACTAAACCACTGAGCCACATTGGCTCCCCCAAGTTGGTTTTCTCATTTATTTTGCTTGTTGTTTGTTTTTGGTTTTTCTAGGAGGCACTGGGAACCGAACCTGGGACCTCCCATGTGGGAAGCATGCTCTCAACTGCTTGAGCCACATCCGCTCCCCCCTTGAATGTCTTTTAAGTCATTCGATGCCCAAATCATTTTTTATCATCTGAGAACCAATTTATGATACCAACCAATGTTTGTTTAGAGTGAAGCTAGCACAATTAACTTTCAAGTTTATCTTCCCTGCCTGGTTACTGAAATTAGCATGTTATCATTGTGAATATAATCCACATCCTTTTTTTCCCGTTTTTAAAAAAATCTCCTGAGCCCAGACTATAATAAAAATTAATTTATTTTAAATAAATCATGCAAGCATTACTATACAGATTGACTTCAACCATGGAAAATGTTTTCCATAAATGTGTGTTCAACCTGACAGTCACTTACTTATCAGAGTCTCTGAGCCTATTGGTTGCCTTTTACTGTGGCTCGTTTGTAGTCACCAATTCTTGGTTGTATGCGCTCCATTAAAATAAACAATTTTAATCTGTGGTAAGCAAACACCTGTTGTTTATGTTGTCCCTTAGAACAGCTTTAGCGTCTGCCTTACCTTTAGAACATAATTCTTAGCTTTTTAAGTTCAGAAACAGTATTTTCATATTTGGTTTTGTTGAATTGATTTATGTATAAACCAGTATGCCAATTTATTAACATTTAATAAAACTTAAAACTGATTGAAATTTTTATCTGTTAGTCATTGCATTTACATTCCAGAAAAGAAACAAACTTGACATGACATTTAGATCAGAAGTAAAATAACTTTAGCTTTCCCTCATGATCTTAATTCTCTATGCCTGTAAATGAGGTTAACACTGAGGTTACCAGAAACCGTTAAGGAGAACATTCCATTTTCTCCCTGTGTTGGTTTATAAAACCATACCTTGACTACATGTAAAAATTAGGTGATATTTTCTATTCTGATTTGTTACCTTTTTTTAATGCTAGACAAAATCTACTCATGGATCACAATTTGCAATTTGAAAAAACATTTTAGAGTATACATCTCTGACTATATTTTCAAGCTAATTATAATTTTATTTAATACGTTATTCATTATAATTGGAAGTTGACAGTGCTTTAAACTTTAGTCAAATAGCATATGTTCACAATCCTGTCATTCAACCTACCAGTCTGTTTCAATGATTCTTAAAAGTTATGAACCCAATTGAGAATCTGTTGAAAGCTATTGACTTCCTAGAAAAATGTACAGGCACAAAACATTCTTTATAGCCTTTCAAGGGATTTATTGACTTGTTGAAGTCAGACTAAGAACCTGCCACAATCTTATAATTAAACAGACAGTATACAAGGAAAGATAAGAGACACCAAGCAAAATAATTTTTTTAAAAATTCAGCATTAGATTTTAGAAATAATTGCTGTAAGAGAAAAAACTAGAAAGTGACTAGATTAGTAAGAAGGGGGTCTATTTTTCTTTTCTGTTAATATCTTGGAGAATACAAACTGCCCTCTCTTCCTTAAAGTGACAACAGTAGCACCACCAGTAGACTTGATGACTGTGACAGTAAAGTAGCCATCAAATAAAGTCTTTCCTTTTCCAGAATTAGTCAGCTGCTATTTGCCTCTAACCCTTAATGAATTATTAGACTAGAAAAGCATTTTGCCCTGTTCTCTTTTTTTTTTTTAATTCAAAGAAAATTTTAAAGCTATGTTTATTGTTCTGTTTGTTAATTATGCTCAGTATTCCATATGTTAAAATATATAATCACTAGAGATTTCTCCCTGATACATGGCATTTAACCACATTTATTCTTTAAGATATTTATTCTCTATGACTTATTTGAAAGCCTTGATAACTTTATTTGCATCTTTAAAATAAGTGAGGGAATTTCAAGTTTTCATCGTCTTTTCCCTCAAACATAAATTTGTCCCTAAAAAAAAGGATATTACCTGAAAGAATATTATATATAAATAGTTCATTAATTACTTTTTGGAGAGTTTTTTTTCTTAATTTCACTTTACATGTGCTTTTACAGTAAGCTTTATAGTTAAATAAGTTCTAACTATCATATTAGAAATCATCATATCTGATTGTGTTAGATTTAAAAAGACTTGTGGATACAAGATACAGTTCATGTTTCTGGATTTGATTCTGGTGTATACAGACAACTGTAAAGCACATTTTGGGATAGTTGGAAAAACTTGACTATGGACTGTATTTTAGATAAAAAGAAATGTTACCGACATGAAAAGGTAGAAATTGTAAACTTTCTTAAAAAGCAGATTACAAAACAACATGTACAGTATGATCTCATATAGTTAAAAATGCATATGTGGATGTCTATGTCTATAGTTGTAGATATAGATGTTAGTAGTGGTATTCTCTTTGTGATGGAAATACAGTGTTTTTATTTTCTAATTTTTATCTGTACTTTTTAACTCTTTACAATATAATTCACTGCTTTTATAATAAGCTTTTTAAAAAGTCACTAGGAAAACACCTAAAATTTACTAGTGGTTATTTGAAAGGTGAATTTATTGTCATTTATTCCACAGTTTCATTTGCAGTGGCATCAAAAACATAAAATACCTCAGAATAAATTTAGCAAAAAAGAATGCAAGACCTCTACCCTGAAAATTATAAAATTTTAAATTTATAAATTATGAAAACTAAAGTGACCTAAAAAATAGAGATATAGACCACGTTCATGGAGAAATAAGCTCAGTATTAAAATGTTTGTTCTCTCTAAATAGATCTATAGATTTATTACAAACCCAACAAAAACCCCAGCAGGATTTTTTTGTAGAAATTGGCAAGCTAATTCTAAAATCTACATGGAAATACAAAGGACTTATTATAGTCCAAACAATTTGAAAAGGACTTCTCATACCCTCCAACATTCTGTAAAATTTCTTTCAAAGCAGTTTTCCAAACAGTTGAACTTGCCATATAGTATATCAGTTCGATTTTTCCCTAGGTATTTTTTTCATGGAGACCTCCATAAACTGGAGGTTGCCCACCTATTGTTATAGGACTTTGCCTTGCTTTGCTCTCATCTTACAACTTGCTTTTGCTTCTCACTTAGTTTAGATTCACTGTTTACTGAACACTATTTCCTTTTTCTTGGTTTATTCTCCTGTTTTGCGGGAGCTTAAGTTCTAGTAACCTCTTGAAAAAGGGTATATGAAAAGCACCTTTTTTTTCATGTTTATTTCACGTCTAAAAATAATTTTATTCAAATGTCTTCCTTGTCATTGTCCTCCTCCTCCTCCTCCTCCTCATCATCATCATCATCATCATCATGATGATGCTTGGTTGATAGTTTAGCTAGGTATAGAAGTCTAAGTTGAAATGATTTCCTATCACAATTTTGAAAGCATTCTTCCATTGTCTTCTAGTTTCCAACACTGATGTTCAGCAGCCATTCTAAGGTCTTCTTTTTATTCCTGGTGATCTGAAGTTTCCACAGCATCATGCCTTGGGTGGGTCTTTTTGTCATTCTTTATACCCAACGATTAGTTAGCAGACTTTTTTACTCTTGAAACTCAGTTCTCAGAAATTTCAGTTATTATCATATGTTAGAATAATTTCCGCTATTATTTTATCCTCTTTCTTGGAACTCCTATTAATCTTTTGCAAGACCGTTAGATTGAGCCTCTTTTTTTTTTTCCTTTATCTCCTATTGTCTATGTCTTTATCCTTTTGTTCTTTCTAGAAGAGTTCCTCAACTTTATCTTCTAACCTTTTTATTTATTTATTTTTAATATTGGCTGTCACATTTTTCATATCTAAAAGCTCTTTCTTAGTCTCTGAATGTTTCTTTTCATAGTATCCCTTTCTTTTATCTTTGAAGACACTAACAACTTTTCTTCTTCACCTTTCATTGTCTCTGGTTCTTCTGAGTTTATTTATTCTGTTCATTTGGCTCAGTTTCTCTCTTTAATGTGAGAAGCTTTCCTCAAATGTTTGGCAATCTAGCTGTCCATCCAAATTTAAGAGTAAGCTATTAAGCTGAGAGAAAGCTCTGAGATCATGGGTAAGACTTACTAATTGGTGACCTTCACTCTAGGGCTTGGGTCCATTGCTTTTGACATTGTGGAACTGCTACTATCAGCATCTTTGTCTTTTTGCTGGGACTGTTAATTTTCTACAGAGAAGGACCTTCCAGACTCCTGACTAAAGAGTATGGGTAGAAGACCAACTGCTAGTATTGTGGCATTAGATGAGGGAAAAAATTTAAGTATACAGAATAATCTCCCTATTTTTAGTTCCATACTTCATTCTGCCCTTCTCTATGCGCTACGTCCCGAAGTTCATAATTTTTCTTTGGTTTAAATCGTCCAATCTCTGATGGAGATGGGGGAGGGGTAGATGTCTGTTTGCATGGGGGTGGGGGGTGACAAATAATCATTCAGGGCCCATTTTCTGCCCCTATCTTTCCTGCTTCCCTGTTATCTCCTATTACTGAGACTTTCCAGGGTTCTACAAAGCAGATCTGCTTGCTTTTACTCTGAAGGCTTTTAGGTTTGATCTTTCCCTCTGTAAAGCCATGGTTCCATTTGCTTTCTGTTTTTGCATACAGTGATGCTTCTCCATTTCAGCAAAAATGGAGTCTTTGTACCTTTTTTTTTGGATTAGAGTGATTTTTGAGATGCAAAGGGAGAAGACACACTGCCACTTTAAAACCATAAGTCTTTTAGTAGCTCTTGAAAAGAGCTTATCCTGGGTGAGTATGAAAGAACAACTCATGGGGTTTCCCAGCCACTAAAATACCTGCATAGACTTAAAACTATAGCTTTGAGCAGATGTGGGGCCCAAAAGTTTCCCTCTTGGGCTCATAGCCACCTTAGAATTCAGTTCTGGGTATAGGCTGAGCTCAAGGCTCCAGAAATTCCCTTATTTGGGAGTTTGAAGGTGCTAATGACCCTCCTCTTTTCCCTGCTTGAGTCTGAAACCAAGTAAAAGGAGTTAGATGGAGATCAAAATGTCGGCTTTATTACTGATAAATGCTAGGTTGGAGGAGGTGGTTTGGGTGTGTAGTAGTGGGGCTTCCTAATGCAATACTACACTCTTCCATCATGAGGCCTTTAACCAAATTCCAGCCACAGCTCCTTGAGTATCCCAGAACTGCGGGTGGGTAGATTAGAATTTTCCTTCCCCCAAAGTCTCTAAAATTGGTGAAAACAGCACATTAATTGAATTAACTCCTGAGTGATACAGAACCTAAGGGTGAAATTTCACTCCCTATTCTAGTTTCCATCCCAAAGTATATCTAGCTACCCTAGCCAATATAGTTCACCAGGCATTCTGTAAAGAGATTAAGTGACAATGTTAACATGCTTCAGTAATAAAATGTTAACTACAAAGACTTGGTCTAAAAATTGACCAATCTCTCTTTTGTTATGAAGTTCTTGGGGAAAAGTTAAATTCCTAAGAGTAAATCCTTTTGTAAGTTAAAGTCCAAAGAAATCAGTCTAAAACTTTTAAGGTAAAGTGCAAAATCAAATATTTTTGCCTTATAAGTCAAAGTGCTAAGGAAGTCCAGAATTCTTAAGTAATAAACTCGTCTTCATTTTCTTTGTTTGGTCAGTCTCTGCCAGTCTTCAGTGCCTGGCTAGAACCAGGGTTCCCTTGGCAGCTTCAGCCTAAGCTGGCTGTGCTTAGAATGTGTGTGGTTCCTTCAGTGCCTGAGAAGTTATGTTAGTTCTCATGAGCATCACTAAATTAAAAAGAATCCAAAGAGTTAATAAAACATGCAAGATTATCACACCACTGGCCCCACATCCATTTAAAGAAAATTTTTTTAAAAAAGCCAAACCCCAGTCATTAGAAGGGTTATTCCAGTCAATATTATGTTCCCAGAACCTCATATTTGGTATTGCCAAAGACCACAATAAATAATACATAGCATCAGAGTGAAGGAAGTTGAATGGAGAAAATCTACATTTCAGGTTCAACAAGATAGTGATTTACAGTCAAATTATAACCAGAAATTTGCTTGGTGAGCATGGAGTGAGAAGAAAGAGAATTCATTTTTCTTTTGTTCTTTTTTCTTTCTGGAAGATATCAGGCTGCAACCTGATATCAAAAGCTATGTCTGGGGAAGCGATGTGGCTCAAGCAGTTGAGCAGCCACCTCCCATGTTAGGAGGTCCTGGGTTTGGTTTCCGGTGTCTCCTGCAAAAACAAAAACAAACAACAAGCAAAACGAACAAAAAAGCCAACTCAGGGAAGCCGATGTGGCTCAGTAGTTGAGCACTGGCTTCCCACATACAAGGTCCTGGGTTCAATCCCTGGCCTTGGTACCTCAAAAAAAAAAAAAAAAGCTACATTTGATAGATGGCTATGATACTTGAGTCAGACTGATAAAGCCCCTTCTCCTGGAAGTATTTTATTTAACTTGAATTGGTAGATGGTTGAGAGAGTCCTTTCTAGCCCTGAAATTCTATGAATCTGATTTTTTTTAAATCTACATTATTACTGAGTTCTTTACTTTTTCCAAGAAGTTTCACATATTTCTGCAATTTAAAAAGGAATAGAATTGCCACTACTACTTCCACTTATAAATGTGTACTGTTTTATAGTCTGACACCTTCTGGAACCTGATAGAATAGAACTGCTAAGCACATGATACCAGCAATTTTGTCATCTGGCCTCTCTAATATCAGGCAGCTCCACAATTGGAAAATACTAGAGTCAGTCTTTAGGTAGGTGTAGCTGCACAGTTCTGGTGTCATGGACTGTTGTTAAGAAATTAATTTCTTGTCATAGAAAAGAAACCTACAGATGACCAATATGAGAAAAAGGTATATCTTGTTTAGAGCAATTTAGTTTTGGCCTTTCTTCAGGATAAGTAGTAGTAATGAGAGCTAAGTTGGAAGGCTTCATGAATGGGTACCAAGCACTGACCTGTCACTGACTTTCTTCCTGCAGGATTCCCAACTAATGACAGAAGTACCTTTGACAACTGTTGTGACCTTTGTGGACATTACCCGGAAGCCAGCGCCTCCAAGGGGCCAGCCCAGAATGGATTGGAAATTGCCATTTGACTTCTTCTTTCCCTTCAAAGCAGCATTCAGCAGAGGTGTAGACTCTCAGAAAAGCTCAGTCTCTTCCATCATTTCACTGTGTCTCTTACTACTTGGAGTTTTCAACCTAGAGACTAGATGAAGAAAGAAGTAAAAGATTTCAATTTCCCTATGGGAAATTCTGAGGCAGCCTACTTATCTTGGCTAAACAGATCCTCAACTGCTCATGACCAGAAGAGAACATGTAGGATACCAGAGGACCTAAGTGAAGGAATCTTTGCATATGAAAGAAGGTATTTTAGAAAAGCAGCAAAAGTATTTTATCATAGCTCTTTGCTTAAGGATCGACCAGCAGTTTATCTCCTTAAGCAGGGAAGGCAAAGAGCCCTTCCTCCAGCCCTTCCAGTTATGTTATGCCTGACTGAAGGTTTAGAAGGTCTTCATCCAGCTGTTCAGAGGAGGAGGAGCCCATTCACCCAGGTTTAACTCAGGACTTGAAAGGAACTGACTTTTCAGAACAGAAAACTGCTAGCTGTATGTTTCGTCTGGCTCCTCCCCACTCCCTTGGGCCACACCTTTGGCCCAAGAATGAGTGGGAAAAGCAATTCTTTGTACTAGGTTTCCCAAATAAATGCAGAGTAGAATCCCAGCCCCCCTTTCTACTCGCAGATAGCTTTACTACACATTTCTGCTCTTTCCTTCCTCCATTGTAGTGAGGAGAAATAAAACTGATAGAGAGCTTTTTAGGTAGCAGAAGTACCTGACATGTGGTCTGCCTCGCAATTATTTTGCTCTATGTGTGGTTAAAAAAAAAGGGAAAAAATGCTCATAAATAGATAAATAGCATAATCACATTTCAGTCAGGGGACTTAGGTTCTTTTCCTGGGAAATACACTCTGAAGACCCAGTTTTGTGGCACTGGCATGGATAGTGAGCTCAAAATGAAATTTTTTAAAGCATAAGGCAATAGCTTACAAAAGGCAATACATACAGGCATCGTTGTTCCCTGCCTGTCTGGCTGTTTCAGAGATTCTGACTTGCAGAGGAAATGACTTAAAAAAGTAGTTTCCTCCTACCATTCTTGGGTGAAGAGGAATTGGTTGGGAATTATGATAGAAAACTTGAAAGGCAGGAAGTATAAAAAGGTTTAGACCTAGAGCAGAATTTTGCTATAGTTGTAATTAAAGTGAAATGTTGATGATGTTATTAAATAATTCTAATTGTTTTAAAATTTAAATTCCTTTTATAAAGAATAGAATGTCACTTAACTTCACCAAAAGTAGTATTGATCTACTCTTCGTGAATGCAGAACTGTAAGGTACAGCCTTTCAGCAAGCTGACAATTTAGTGGGGGGGAGATGTGACACAGTAGAAGAAAGTAGTATTATCACGTTTGTTCACAGAAGCAGACATCATTGTGGCCCATTTTTTGAAGAGGTGATGGGACTGGAGCAGGATGGGTAGGACTAGGAGAGTGAGTGGAAGGGAACAAGTGCTCCCAGGAGCCAAGGACAACTTGAATGAAAGCCCACAGGCTCATGTGGACTCAAGGGTTGGGACACTGATCTGATTATTAGAAAGCACTGGATGGGTAAAATAGGAACTAAGATGGAATACACAGGGTAGGTGTTCATTATATGGGGACTTGAAAGTGAGGCAGAGAGGATTAGCAGATAGTCTGGTTTTTCCCCAGCATATTAATGCTCTAAATCTAAAATTTCCTTTTAATAAAGCATATACTTCATCATCATAAATCTCTCTTCAAGCAGAAAGTATTAATTTTGAACACCATCTCTGACTGGATTGTCATTTTACCCCATTCCAAATTACCTGGAAAGTAACCTATTTTTCTTGAAGGAAATGGCAAGGTTCTCATAATATTTACTAAACTTAGAAGAAGTGATCAGGTGCTTTTGTACAAGGGAGATTCTGCGCAAGCCTACAGTCTGCAGTTAGGAATGGGGAAGCTGGATGTCCTGCTGTAGCCCATTACATAGATGTTATTTAGTCCAGCAACCCTGCCACCAAGGAGACTTCTGCTAAAACTGACCACAGAGCTATTAGAGTCTTTACGTTCTCCAGGTTTGGGCTTCTTATGTGGAAATTACCTTATGTGACAACTCACCCCAGGTTATGGGGAGGAGACATGTAATCTCTCAACAGCACACCTTTTTAGAATCGTCCCTCCACTCCTTTATTCAAAGCCTTGTCCCCGTGTCCAAATGCTATGAGACTATTCTGTGCCTTCTAAAAATAATAACAGCTTCATTGAGACATTTCACAAACCATACAACTCACCCTTTTGAAGTGTACACTTGTGGTTTCTAGTATGTCCACGAAGTTGTGCAACCATCATGACTAATTCCAGAACATTTTCTTCACCCCAAAAAGAAACCCCATACCTATTATCAGTCAATCCACATTCCCCTCCCCTACTCCCCCAGCCCCTGGCAACTACATAGAAATGTCCTGTTTCTATGGATATGCCTATTCTGAACATTTCATATAAATGTAATCATAAAAAATGCATCTTTTGGTGCCTGACTTCTTTCACTTAACATAATGTTTTCAAGGTTCATCCATGTAGCATGCATCAGTACTTAGTCCTTTTTATCGTCAAATAAAAAGGAATACTTTTGGATAAATTAAGAATAATTTTGATTATCTTTTCATCAGTTGAAAGGCATTTGAGTTGTTTCCAGTTTGGGGCTATTAGGAATATTGCTACTATGAAGATTCATGTACAGGTTTTTGTGTGCAGATATAATTTCATTTCTCTTGGGTATATACCTAGGAGTGGAATTGCTGGGTCCTACAGTCACTCCATTTTTAACTTTCTGAGGAACTACAATGCCTTCCAAAGAGGCTGCATCTGTATGAGAGCTACAACTTCTCCACATCCTCACCAACACTTTTTTTTTTCTTTTAGCAGTCCTGGGGTGTGTGAAGTAGTATCTTGTGTTCTCTGTACTTTATTTTTTTCTACTGGAACTTTTAAACTGCAGTATATAGAGATCTTACACCAGAAATCATCTCTTCCAAGGCAGGAATACTGCAGTTGTTCTTTTCCTCTCTACTCCTGCCCGTTTGACTAGCCCCTTTCCAGATACAGGGATGCTTAACAAACGTGGATAGGATTTTTTTTTTAAAACAATTTATTGAAGTATATCATTCATACATGAACATACATAAACGATAAGTGTTCAGTAAACATGAACTTACAAAACAAACATGCATAACATCATACAGGGCTCCCACACATCACCCCCCCACAAACACCCTGCATTGTGAAACATTTAACAAATCATGAAAGAGCATTGTCAAAGTACTACTACTAACTATAGTCCATATCTTCCTCCCCTATACATTTTTTTAAGGATTTATTTATTTATTTATTTACTTTTATCCATTTCCCCTCCCCCACCCCCCGTTTTTGCTGTTTCTGTGTCCATTCACTGGGCAACTCTCTGTATCCATTTCCTGCCCTCTCTTCTCATCCTTCTCCTCCTGTCTTCACTGGGATTCCATACTCGGAATGTCCGATGTGGGAGAGAGGCGTCCTACCACCTGCACCACCTTAATTCCTGGTTTTTCGGTGTGTCTTGTCTTGGCTTTCCCTGTGTCACTCTCCTGTTATGTCATCATCTTGCTGTATAGCTCGCAGGGCCTGGCGGCGCACCTGTGCACGGGACCTGGTGACCCACGTGCCTTCTATATTTTTCTTTTTTTAATTTTTACTGGGAGGTCCCGGGGATCGTACCCAGGTCCCTCTATATGGGAGATGGACGCCCAACCACCTGAGCCACATCCATCCCCCTGCTATATCTCTTAAGGTTAACCAAAGATACCCAAAGTTACAGTCTTTTCCCATACAGGATGGTCATATAATATCAAGCTCAGTTTACCACCAGCATTCTAAAAACCAGACCTAGGGAGAAAAACTATGTCTGGGGACACATGCATGGTTTCTAATATAGCAAATTTTTAGCCTACCCTGATTATCACAAAATCAGGACAGTGAGAATATTTGCATCATAGATAAGATTTTATGGTCATCTTATCTCCAGTCACTTTCCTTGGAATAGATCTTCAAAATGAATAATTTTTCCCTCTGAATAATTACACATTAGGTTGTCTACTTCATTTCCTTTGACATTTTTAAAAATGTATCTAGGAAAGCAGATGTGGCTCAAGTGATTGAGCTCCTGCCTACCACATGGGAGGTCCCTGGTTTGGTTCCCAGTGCCTCCTCAAGAAACAAGGAAAGACCAACAGACACAGCAAGTGCAAACAACGAGAGGTGGGGGAAGAAATAACAAAATAAATCTTTTTTTAAAAATGTATCTATAGAGAACAACACATTCTTAGTTCCCTCCGTTTACCTATACAGGTACGTTAGCCATTGGACTTACAGCACAAAAGGTCTCTCTATGTTGTAATCAAGTATTTAATGAGCAAGTTTTACAGTTCAAGGGTATGTACAATTTGGATAAATGAAATGAAATGACCCTCTGTAGGGATGGAAACAAGTATTCTCATACTTTTGGTGGGAAGAATGTAAATTGGTAGGAACTTGCAGAGAAGGGCAGGTAGCTGTTTGATAATATGTATCGAAAGCATTAAAAATGTTCATAAACTTTGACCCATCAATTCCACTTATAAGACATTATCCAAGGGAAAAAATGCCCCAAATATGGGGGCTAATTAAATAAAGTATAGCATATCCATACATTGGAATATTCTACAACCATTGAAAATTGTGTAGACAATTTCAATTATTTCCATAGAAATAGATTCATGATCTACTTTTAAGTAGGAAAAAAAAGGATACAAAATAGTGCATATGCTCTCTGATCCTATTTTAGTAAAACAAAAAAAATATTCACACATGTATACTTAGGCAAACAAAAAATCAGGAAGGCCATGTGCCCAAAGAGGGGATTGATTTTTTTAAAAAAATAAGTATCTCTGATTTTTCTAATCAGAGAAAACAAAAATATTTATTTTTTGGAGAAAATGGTATTTGCTTTCCAAAAATAACTGCCCTGTTTATTACATGTAGGAATATTCCTTATTATGAGTAACTTCCCTTTTCTATTGAGTTATCTGTTCAGGATTGTGGACCTGACTTTTAAAGCCATGGTTCCCAAACGCCAGTCACATCATCTTCTGAGGTGATTTATAAAAATACTGACTCCTGGGCCCTGTCCCTAGAGATTGTTAGACCCTGGTTGGGATGAGAGGGAGGGGGTTGCAGTGGCATGGGAGGTGAGGACTCTGAGATTCTGTATTTTTTAAAAACCTTTAGAAAAGAATCTGATTCTGACATATAGCCTGGTTTGTGAAAACTATAAAGTACTGTTGTTTAGTGTGACTGAAACTGTTTTCACTTGTGTTTGTCCTGTCATTGCCAATTCCTAATGTGTCCACCTGCCCAGCCTGCTCCCTTTTCTCCAAGAGTTCCTATCACTCAGAACTATACTAAAGGGGTGGGCCTAGCCTCCAGGTTCACATTACACACATGAACTTCCTCTCCTTGCCACAACTAACTGGACCAAGAATGGAGTCCTGAACCAAGCTAGACCAAATGGCTGATAACTTACCTGTATAAGGTGCTTTGTTTTTGTCTTTGATTTTTTTTTTATTTTTTTTTTAAAGAAGGTTTAGATTATATAAATGTTACATCAAAAATGTAGGGGATTAGGTTATACACTAGATTAAGGTTTTGGGTACCACCACTGACCATGCTATATTTAGTTGTCTTTCTTGGTGGAGATGCATAATTGAAAACACTGTATATACCGGGGATTCCCATATACCCCACTCGTCCCCCTCCCACACTTTCCCACATTAACATCTTTCATTAGTGTGGTACATCTGTTACAATTGATGACACATATTAGAGGATTGCTACTAACCAAGGACTATAGTTTACATTACAGGTTACACTTTGCCCCGCACAATTTTATAGGTTTTGACAAAACGTACAAAAGCTTGTATCCTTCATTGCAATGTCACGCAGGACAATTCCAATGTCCCAAAAATGCCCCCATGTTACACCTATTCTTCCCTCTTCCTCCCCTCAGAACCTCTGGTGGCCACTGCCTTTATAGCAATGATACAAGTT
Organism: Tolypeutes matacus; assembly: GCA_026826555.1. Taxonomy (NCBI): domain Eukaryota; kingdom Metazoa; phylum Chordata; class Mammalia; order Cingulata; family Chlamyphoridae; genus Tolypeutes; species Tolypeutes matacus. The sequence continues at coordinate 771,450 of JAKSZT010000380.1, read as the reverse complement.
CTTCCATTGCTAGAATAACCATAAGTCTACTTAGTCCATAGTTGCATTCCCACCTTAGGTTTGTTCATTCCTCAGTCTGAGGATTTTGGAATGGTGATGCCCACTCTGTCTCTGATTGAGAGAGGGCTTAGATCCCATGGGGCAGATGGATGGAACTGTCTTTCTTACAGTTGTAGGCACTCTCTGCTTCCTGGGATGGGCGTTGTCCATCATCTTCCTTTTGCTAGTTGTCCTGGGTGAGTCCAGTAAGGTTTTCTATCCCAGGAATTTGGATCTGGGACCAAGACTATAAGTCAGGAGTGGGCACTAACTAGAAGGATTTGGGGGGGCTGAGGGAGCCCATTTTCCACCAAATGTGCACTAATGCAGAGTCTACCCTGAAAGAAGTGGAAGGATTGCAAAATAGATGTGCAGAGAAGTGAAGTGAGAGACCCTGAGATGGAGGATAGCCTTGGTTCCTAACTTTCCTGCTTCTTGTGCTTGCTCCTCGTGAGATCCAATTTTACCTGCTGCCCTCGGAGACTCCAAGTCACTCCTTCCAGTAAGTTGCTTTGTTTGAATGAGTTTCTGTTCTTTACAATTAAACAACTTGAGACTACGATAATTTAAAGCCTAGTAATCTAAAGGGTCCTTAATCCTGCAATCTCATAGACCAATTCTAAATAGTCTACTTCATAGGTTATTTTCTTTTCTTTTTTTTTCTTTTTTTTAAAGATTTTATTTATTTATTCATTTATCCCCCCCTTGCTGCCTGTGCTGGCTGGGTCAGCTAACCACGCCGTGCGGGCGGGCTTGCCTTCACCAGGAGGCCCCGGGAACCGAACCCAGGGCCTCCCATATGGCAAACGGGAGCCCTACTGATTGAGCCACAGCCGCTTCCTCATAGGTTATTTTCTGGTCAGGTCCAGCTCTATTTCCATTTGCTGAAACAAAAATCACTCTAATAAAAAAAAAATCACTTTTTTTTTCATATGTGGGAAAGATACTGTGCTGAATTATTTTCTTGATTTCTGTGGAGGGGCAAACTAGCTCACATTTATGGTATTTGTTTTTTTTCCTCAATTCATAGTCACATATGCTACTCCTTTCCCCTTAGTGGTGGATTAGAATATTAATAAAATAGAAATAAAAATTAAAATAACAGTAATAAAATAAAACAGAAGTTTGTACAATATTTAAGGATTTTCATATTTGATCCTCTTAACATCTCTGCAGGTAGACAAGAGCAGTGTTGTTAGTCCCATTTTTTTATTTGAGAAAAGTAAACCCCAAAGAAATTAAATTCATTCATTCATCAAATATTTATTGAGTGTTTGTTATGTTCCAAGAATATACTTCTCTGCCTTCAGGAGATAATATTCCAGCAGGGAAGCAGATAAGCAATAACCATAAGGTAATGTGTGGGTTAAGAGAAGAACCAGGCAGGCCTTCTAAAAAGTGGAGAAGCCTCCTGTCTCTTAAGGTTCTAGTACATCTACAGTTATCTAATTTGTTTTAAGCACATGATAAGAATTAAAAAAAAAAAAAAAAAAGCAGAGGTACTTGATATCACTTACTTACAGGCAGTTTTACTTATTTTATACCCTGTACCCTACTTCAAACATAAAGTGTTCAAAACTTAATGTCAGTTCCAGGCTTTTATCCCTCAATAGATTAACTCCCTTCTTCTATTTTCTATCTCATTGCATTGCAGCATCATCAGATTCACAAGTACTCATCCTCCTCTTTCCTCATCCTTCCACTTTCAAGTAGTAAGGCTGTCTGTTCTCCTTACTTGACACTCCCTATTTTCCCTGCTGCCTTTTTCCAGCTGTTGTTTCTTACTTGGGCCTTTGCAATAGGTTAGCAGGCCTTTCTGCTTCAAGCTCTCCATTTTTTTCCCTTGCTTCCACCCCTCTTCACTGCAATCAAAGCGATCTTTCTGACACACAAATCTGATCGTGCCATTCCAGTGCTTTAAAAGTCATGGCTAGGGAAGCGGCTGTGGCTCAATCAGTAGGGCTTCCGTTTGCCATATGGGAGGCCCTGGGTTCGGTTCCCGGGGCCTCCTGGTGAAGGCAAGCCCGCCCACACGGCGTGGTTAGCTGACCCAGCGAGCACAAGCAGCAAGGGGGGGATAAATGAATAAATAAATAAAATCTTAAAAAATAAAAATAAAAAATAAAAAATAAAAAATAAAAAATAAAAAATAAATAAATAAAAGTCATGGCTTTCCTATATATATTTGTTATTTTTATTTAGAGATTAAGTATGGTTTAAGGTGATGTGTATGGCTGCCAAGTTGACAAGGGGAGGACTTTGATGGTTAGGCTAATGTGTCAACTCAGCCAGGTAATGGTGCCCAGTTGTTTGGTCAAGCAAGCACTGGGCTAATTATTTCATGGACTTTAATCATCAGTGAGTTGATTGCATGGATGACTGATTACATCTACAGTCAACTGATATAGTTGTCAGCAATGAGTAAAGGCCATCCAGTCAGTTGAAGGCCTTAAAAGCAGAAGTGATTTCAGCACTCAGAGAATTCCCATCTTTACTTCAGACAGCCAATGTCTTCCTGGGGAACTCAACGAGGACCTTTACTGGAGCCCATGGCTTGCCGCCTGCCTTTTGGAATTTGGACTTGTGCATCCCCATGGTTGCCTGAGACAATTTTAATAAATCTCATATTTACAGATATCACCTGTTGGCTTTGTTTCCTGATTAATACAACTAATAAATAAGTACAATAAAAAAATAAAATAAAAGTCAAGGCTCTCTGTCTATGAGGACTATAAAATTCAAAATCTTCAGCATGAATAAAAAAGACAAGCAAACCAATTTTTAAAAATGGGATAAGAGACTTGAATAGACGTTTCTCCAAAGAAGATATACAAATAGCCAAGAAACACATGAGGGAAGTAGATGTGGCTCAAGCAGTTGGGCACCCACCTACCACATGGGAGGTACCAGGTTCAGTTCCTGGTGCCTCCTAAAGAAGATGAGCAAGACAGCAAGCTGACATGACGGGCTGGTGTAGTGAGCTGACACAAGATGACACAAGGAGATTACGCAAGGAGATGATGCAAGGAGATGATGCAACGAGGAGACAAAAAGAGGAAACACAATGAGAGATACAACAAGCAGGGAGCAGAGGTGGCTCAAGCAATTGGGAGCCTCCCTCCCACATGGGAGGTCCTGGGTTCAGTTCCCAGTGCCTCCTAAAAAGAAGATGAGCAGACACAGAGAGCACACAACAAACAGACACAGAAAGCAGACAGCAAGCGCAAACAAGGAAGGGGTGAGAAATAAATAAATAAAATTAAAAAAAAGAAACACTTAAAAAGATATGCAATGTCAGTAGCCATCAGGGAAATGCAAATTAAAACTACAATGAGGGAAGCAGATGTGGCTCAAGCAATTGAGCTCTGCCTACCACATGGGAGGTCCCTGGTTCGGTTCCCAGTGCCTCCTAAAGAAGACAGCGATCTGGCATGACAGGCAGGTGCAGCAAGCTGACACAACAAGATGATGCAACAAGAGACACAAGAAGAAAAACATAATGAGAGACACAACAAAGCAGGGAACGGAGGTGGCTCAAGCGATTAGGTGCCTTCCTCCCACATCAGAAGTCCCGGGTTCAGTCACTGGTGCCTCCTAAAGAAACAAGGAAGATAGACAGTCACAACAAGTACAAACAGTGAGGGGGTGGGGAGAAATAAATAAATAAATAAATAAATAAATAAATAAATAAATAAACCACAAGGAGACACCATTTTACACCCACTAGAAAAGCTACCGTTCTGTAAAAAAAAGGAAAATAACAAGTGTTGAAGAGGATGTGGAGAACTAGGAGCCATCCTACATTGTAATCCTACATTGTTGTTGTTAAATGGTGCTCTGTGGAAAAGAGTTTGACGATTCCTCAGAAAGTTCAGTACAGAATTACCATATGACTTGGCAATCTCACTTCTATGTATATACCTAAAAGAACTTAAAGTAAGGACTTGAACAGATAGTTGCATGCTGATATTCATAGTGACATTATTAACAATTGCCAAAAAGTGGAAGCAACCCAAGTGTCCATCAACTGAAGAAAGGAAAAACAAAATGTGGTATATAGGAAAAATGGAATATTATTCAGCCATTAAAAGGAATGACATTCTGATGCATCCTACAACATGGATGAGCCTGGAAGACATCATGTTGAGTGGAATAAGCCAGACACAAAAGGGCAAATATTGTATGAGCTCACTTATATGAAATAACCAGAATGTGCAAATTCATAGTCAGAAACCAGAACACAGATTACCAGGGTCCAGGTGGGGAATGGGGAGTTTCTGTTTGGAATGATGGAAAAGTTTTGGCAATGGATGATGGTGATGAGGCACAACTTTGTGAATGTAATTTACACCACTGGATTGCATATTTGAAAAAGGATAAAATGGGAAAGTTCATGTTGTATATGAGTTACCAGGAAAGGAAAAAAAAAAAAAAAAAAAACAGAACTGTAGAACACAAAAAGTGAACCCTAATTTAAACCATGGGCTATAGTTAATGTATACTTATGATAACATTGTTTCATCAATTGTAACAAAGGTACCACACTAATGCACAATGTTAGTAATAGGGAAAACTATGTGTGAGAGAACTCTGTACTTTCTGCATGATTTTTCCTTAACACTACAACCACTCTAATAAAAAAAATTTTTTTTTAATAAAAATAATAAAAAAAAAAAACCTTCAGCAATGGCACAGTAAACCCCTCTGGACACGTCTCCTGTCACGTCCCACATGCACGCCTCTACTGACTTGATGCCTCATATTTCCATGCCTCTGCTTATTCCATCCCCTTTTCCTCATATGACCCTGCTCCCTCTTCTCTTCGAGATGTATTACTTAATCCCTGTCCTTCCAAGCACAATTCAGATGTCAATTCTTTTTGAAGCCTTCCCTGAATCCCGGGGCACCCCCTCCTCTAGTATTTATCATTTTCTGTTGTAATCATTTGTCAAATATCTGGCTCTCCCATAAGGTTGTGAGCTCATCTACGAAAGGGGCAATGTCTTTATCCACACCTAGGGAATGCCTGTCACATAAAGTAACCAGTGTTTAAAGAATGAGGGAATGAATAAATAGGTTCACAAAACAGCTACATTCTCAGAGCCTATAGCGGTAAGACGCCTGCCTGTCACCAACCTCCAATCTCTATCTGTCTATGCAGGAACGTGCCCTTGGAGGAAAATAGGAGAGAATCAGTGCTCTAATTTTAAAGGTAGGTCTGCATTCACCTTTGGAATGGTTCTAATGATCAGATTTTAAATATAACGATTTAAAAATGCTGTGCGATACTCTTACCATTACCTTTGCTGAACCAGAATTGGGCTGGGACCCTTGAGGAAACCTCCAGATGACTAGGGGGCAAATCACTTGATCGCTGTGCCCAAATTTCCCCCATTTAAATAGCAGAAGGAGCTCCGGAAATACTTGTGAATTGGTCCATAATTCACACGGTTATGAGCTAAGGGCACCACGCACCTTTTCTACCTCCCTGGAAAGCCTGGCGGGCGACTCTAGGACACCCTCTTCAGGTCCCGAGCCCCCTTCGCAGGAAGTAGATGTTCACACACCCCGCCCACCCGCCGAGAACTCGAACCCCGCCTCCGCGGCGTCTTCCCGGGCCAGCGGCGGGCGGGGCTCGCCACGTGGAGCGCGGACCCGATTCTCAGAAAGCGCCTACGCAGTTGCCGCGGCGCAACTCCTGGGCGTCCTCTCGCCCTACGCCAACGACGAAGGCCCCGCGGCCCTGGTTTACTCCAGCGCCGCTGACGTAACATCCATCTTGGGGGACGTGGACAGAAGAAAAAGAAGCGTAAGCGGGCGCCGAGAATCGGCCGGGCGGAGAGTGCGGGAAGGGCGGCGGGGCCGGCACACGGCTGTAGCAGAGCCGGGGGCGCGGCGGCGGCGGCGGCGAGGCAGGTACGCGAGCGGCGGGCCTCCCCAGGCACCCGCGCCTCTGCAGGGGCAGCCGCGGGACGGGCGTGCGCGCCGGGGCGCGGGCCACCGCGTGGGGGGCTGCGGGGCCCCGGCCTGCGAGTCGTCTTGGGGCGGGCCGGGAGCGCGGGCCTAGGGATGGCGGCCGGGCCGGGTCGCCCAGAGGGCGCTGCAGGGCCCCGGCGCGGTCCCATATGCAGGGCCGCGGAGGCCCCGGGGTCTTCAGGTGGCTCCGGGCACCAGACCCCCCTGGCCACCTTTGGCTACACCCAGATGGAGGAACTGGCCCAGGTTTAGGCTTGGAGACTGGGGGCGTCTTCTCAGTCTGGGAATCCGTAACCACTTTCCAGTGCACTTGGCGTTGGTGGTGCTTTTATACCTGGATTTACAACTGGCCGCGCGCCGACGTTCAGGTATCTGTGTGCATAGTTTGCCACGGCCTGCCTGTCATTCGTTATCCTTTCTTCCCCTCTCCTCGTGTTCCCCACCCCTCTTCCACCCAACAGCAGGGGAGTTCGCTCACCACGACCTTTTGCAGTATGGAATACAGTTGTGATAGTTACTTCCTGGCACATCTGGGCGCGCTCAGATCCCCCCTCCCCCCATCCTCCCGTCCTTTCTGAGGTGATGAGATTTATACCCCGTCTTTGTCTTTATTAAGTGGTGAGCCATATACTGAGCCTGAGTTTCTGGGTGCAGTTTGTTGGGACTAAAGTTCAGTTCTCTGTCCATATCAGTGAGATAAGGGCTTTCTGTTTGGAACGTGTAAAGAGGTAGTTGAGAAATGCTCTGAGTCAAAACATGGAAATTCTTCAACTGGTGATATTGAGTCTAGACATACACGTACCCTTTGCTCCATGGAATCAGCTGTCTGCTTCTTCAGGGCATAATAAGCTCTGGCAGGATGAACCATCCATTGCAGTAACGGAGGGTGCTTAACTGTATGTCTTTTGATTGGGGAGTTCAAGCCATTAACATTCAGTGTTACTACCGTAAAGGCATTACTTACTTCATGCACTTTGTTCTTAGGCTCTGTGGTGTCATATCATTCTATTGTCTGTCTTCTTATCCTTTAGCTTACCCTTCCTAGTAATCTTCATTTCTAAACTCTTCTCCAAATCTCTCACACTTGTTTTTTTCCTTTCAGGCTGCAGCACCCTCTTTAGTATCTCTTGTAAATCTGGTCTTTTGTTAACATATTCTATCAGATTTTGTTTGTCTGTGAAGACTTTGAACTCACCCTCGTTTTTGAAGGACACCTTTGCCAGATACAGAATTCTTGGCTGGCAGTTTTTCTCTTTCAGTACCTTAAATACACCATACTACTTTCTTCTCTCTTCCATGGTTTCTGATAAGAGGTTGGCACTTAATCTTATCGAAATTCCCTTGTATGTGATGCTTTGCTTTTCTCTTGCTGCTTTCAGAATCCTCTCTATGTCTGATATTTGTCATTCTGAATAGTAGGTGTCTCGGGGTGGGTCTGTTCGGATTTATTCAGTTTGGAGTGTGTTGTCCTTCTTGGATATTGGTATTTATGTCCTTCATAAGGGTTGGGAAATTTTCAGTCATTATTTCCTCAAATATGCTTTCTGCCCCTTTTCCATTCTCTTCTTCTGGAGCACCAATAATGCAAATGTTTGTGCGTTTTGTGTTGTCATTCAGTTCTCTGAGACTCTTCCATTTTTTCCATTCTCTTCTCTTTCTGTTCTCCTGTCTTTCCAGTTCAGATGTTCTGTCTTTGAAATCAGTAATTCTGTCTTCAGGCAATTCAAATCTGCTCTTATGTGTCTCTAATGTATTTTTAATCTCATCCATCATGTCTTTCATTCCCATAAGGTCTGTTACTTTTTGCAGGCTTTCATATTGTTCCTTAAATTCATTGAAGTGATTTAGGAGAGTTGTGTGATTATCACTGATTAATTGTCTTAAATCCTGTATCTCTTCAGGATATTTGATTTGTTCTTTTGGCTGGGCCATCTCTTCCTGTTTCCTAGTATGGCTTGTAATTTTTTGCTGATGTCTAGGCATCTGAATATGTTGGTGAATTTACTCTGATGGCTAATTTCTCTCTCTTGCTTAATTTTTTCCCCCACGGCTCTTCTTTGATATTTGGTTCAACTTCTTCTCAGTTGTTAAAATTGCCTAGCTTAAATTTTCAAAATCAGGTCAGGGACTCACTAGTGGGGCTCAGGTTTTTACCCAGGGGTTGGATACAGAGAGCGGGAACAGTTTTTAATCCATGCAATTTCCAGGCCAGCCAGCAGATGGTGCCAGCCAGCACACTTTCCAAGGAGGTGTTTCAGTCTGAGCTTTCTTGTTTTCCTGTGTTGAGTCTCCAGATGGGAGATTCAAAGCAGGTTCTGCTGGCCAAATTCACTGAAGAAAAGCACCCCAAATACCCCTCCCTTTTCCCTTCAAACAGCTGACAGTGAGGAAGATACCTCCTCTCTGAGTCGGCTGCAGTGAGCCAGGGGTTTTACCTCCAGCTTAATATCTTGGAGGTGGGGGAAGGAAGCCCTTCCCGGCCACCCCCGGGGCTTGTTAACTCACATTGGTCGTTTTGGCTTCTTCATCTCTCTGTCCCTCACCCTTCTGGGAGTTGTGTAGCACTGTCCTGTTCTCCTGATCCCCAAAGCAGGTCCCTTGGATGGCTTTTGGCTCTTTCTCCCTTGTTTTTGTGAGAGCATTCAGGTCTGCCTGTTAGGCCATCACCATCTTCCCACAATCCTCCCTCATGTTTTGAAACACATTTAAGAGGGTTGGGATATATACCAATCCACAGAGCAAAAGTTAAAAGGTGGCCTGCAAGCAAAGAAGGTGCAGTATTTTTCTTATCTTGTGAAAACAGCCATGGCCCTGTAGCATAATAATACTTGCAGTAATGAAAGGCTTATCCTCTATGCATACTGGGAAAGCATCCCTTACTGTTTTTTAGAAGGAACTCTTCTTTGTATAAAGCCTCACCTTTGAGCAGGGAGGGGAAAATGTGCATAACCATCATCTTCAACTCTGAGGTTTCTTATTCATCTTCTGCCTACCGTGCCACAGTCACTTGAATGGCCAGTCGCTTGGAGGCATTGCCACCTATCCCTTCCTCCCAGGGCACAAGAGTATGCTTTTGATGCCCCTGGGGAAGCAGGAAGGAAGGCCTGGCAGCAGTCCCTGGCCTTTCCTCCCTCTTCTTGTGACTGGCAAGGATCAATCTGACTTCAAAATATGTGGGTTACAGGGTTCTGCTGCTAGGTGGTATTGGGAAGGTAGAGATGGCTGCTTATTGGATGTTCAATCTGTTGTTGATCTGTAGTAAGCCCCCTAATGAATGGTATAGGAATTGTAGTGAAGATTTAGTATCAATATATAAACATAGAGTTTTTTTATCACTGAAAATATTCCTAACCCTAAAGCATTATTTGCTTACATGAACTCTAAGACAGTCCTTGAACGGGAAACACGAGGGTTGGGACCTGGGCAGCAGCCTTGTGTTCTTTCTCTCTCTCCTACCATATAGAGGAAGTGGGGGGTTTTCCATAAAACAAAAGAGTTTGGAGCAGCAAAGTCAAGTTTTTACTCTTAGTGTACACAAAGTGAAGGAAAAGAAAATGAATTGTCTAGTATTCTTTTATTAGTCATTTTTTAAAATGCATTCTGCAGGTACTGTGATCAGTGACCACATCTCAGCATGCTGAGTCAAGTTTACCGCTTCCAGCCCTTCAACCAACGTGTCCTGCCCTGGTTCCAGTCTGCAGCTGTCTCTAGATTTCGTATGTACCATAGGAGATTTATAAATATGTGGGAAGTTTGGTAGTTGAAGTCACAGGGCCACCCATATTCAAGGAGTGGGAAAATAGCTTCCCACACTTGATGGGGAAAGCTGCAAAATATTGTGGCCAGTTTTGCAATCTGGTAATGCTGGCAAGTTACTCAACTTCTCTAGGCTCCAATGATCTTATAAAATGGGAGTAATAATAACTAACACATAATAATACCTAAAACATGAGGCTCTTGTGAGAATTAGGAGGATGATGATGATGATAATAGCTAACACTTATTTATAATACCAGCTAATATTTATTGAGTGTTTACTTTGTGCCAAGCACTGTTTATGTATTAACTCATTTTATCCCGCACAACAACCTTATGAGATAGGTAGGGTGGTAACAGCAAATAAAGAATGGATTTGAGATTCCAACACAGGCAACCTGGCTCCAGAGCCTATACTTGTCTCTTATACCAGTCTGCCTCTATATAAGGTATATAAACTTTTACATGGCTTCTGGTATATAGGAGGACTCACTCCAATATTTTTATTGTTGATATTATTATTTATTATTAGCCTCAGAGGCACTTTCTGATCTTGCCCCTATATTTTTAGATTTTATATTCAGATTGTTCTAGAGCCTGGAGCCCTGTGTTCAGTGACCATGATAAACAGAAAAGAAATGAGAAAGGATCTGGAGACAAACATAGGATGGTAAGACCAGGAAGAGAGATAGAAATCCTATCAGGGCTCCTCCTCATTTAGGCCTGGAGGATAGCCTGTTGCTGAGCAGGAGGGCTCTAATGCTAACGAGGCAAAGGGCTTCTCCTCCCTTGGAGTATGATCCTTGGCACTTCTGAGGAGTACGGACAACCCTCCTCCCATCCCCACTAACCCCCCCCCCCCCCCCGCACATACACACAGCAGTATCCCCTTGAACCAATAGGAGGAGACACTTTTTCTTTGGGATTTAGAGCTTAAAGATTTATTAGCAGAAGGGAAAGGATTACTCATCCAGAAGACTTGAATTTTCCCAAAAAGTGTAATTACACTGTTGAACATAAAAATTTCTGCATGAAAGGTAGGCTCATTATGGGAGGATGAAACACAGTGCTCACGGAAACCAGAAAAGCCCCTGGAGCTCTCCTTGGTGCTAGAACCCACTTGCCCTAGGTTTTTACCTGCTTGAAACCTTGTTAGTATTTGTGACCTCTTCTTGAACCTTGCCACCCCGATCCACTGCTGTGACCCAGTTGCCTGCAGCCAGAATGACTCTTGTCTGCCTGGCATCGAGCTGTGTCACCCTCCCCTGCTAATACAGACTGTGAGTCAGAAGTCTCATTTATGCTAGCTTGGCCTGCTGGATTCTGATTGGTTTCTGCTGTTTGCTTGCCACTACCTGTGCCCATGATGTGCCCTCCCAGGCTGTCCTACCCATACTTACCACTCTTCCAGGACAGGACAGGAGAGAAAAATGGCGAGCAGGCCTCCTGACAGCTGTCAAAGGGATATGTGATATTCAGGTACAGCTCCAGGCTTTGCATGCAGCCACCAATGATCCCAGGTCCAACCCCAGGGAGTCAGTCTCTCCCTCCACCAACCCTTTCTCAGGTCAGCTTGGCTAAAAACTATTATATATTCAGCTTTTAAGCTTAGGCTTAGGTGTAGGTGTTACTTAGGATAATCTCTTTCAAGACTGAGCTAAGGTACCTATATTAATTGCCCTAATTTAAAAAGGTGGCTCTCCATGAAATGTAGCCCCAACAACTCTGTACCTCTCATCATATGAGCCCTTTAGTCCCCTTAGTCCCTTGGACTTGCCCAGCAGGAAGAGACAGTCCACCAGTGAATCTAGCAAGGGTGCCAGAGCCTTAGCCCTTTCCCACATGATGCAGAGTTTTTGCTCTTACTGGATAGCTTGTGCCAGGAACTGGACTGCAAGCCTGTGAGAAAAGACTATATCACCTTTCTAGTATATCCACAAACCTGAAACAGTCACTTTTAAAAACGGTTATTGAACTGAGAGAAGAAAGGACTCTTTACCACTACATTAAAAATATTCTTTCTAAGGTTTATGTGTGAAGGCAGGAAGAGAGGAGAACACAGTGATCTTTCAGTCCATAAGAATGAGATTCTGCCTGCTTTACCCACCATTGTTATGGTATAGAGAATAAGGTGAGGGAAGCGGCTGTGGCTCTATCAGTAGGGCTCCCGTTTACCATATGGGAGGCCCCAGGTTCGGTTCCCAGGGCAAGCCCGCCCGCACGGCGTGGTTAGCTGACCCAGCGAGCACAAGCAGCAAGGGGGGGATAAATGAATAAATAAATTAAAAAAAAAAAAAAAAAAAAAAGAGAGAGAATAAGGTGAGAAGCTAGATTATAGTCAAGAAAAGAGTTAGTGGTCCAGAGATGAAGGCAGAAGGACTAGAGAAACTGAAAAATTCTTCTGTAGATACAAAAGATGATAAGGGTCGAGTCAAGTGGAAGTAGTTACTCTTTTTTTTTTTTTTTTTTTTTTACCGGGAGGTCCCGGGGATCGAACCCGGGTCCCTCCATATGGGAGACGGACGCCCAACCAGTTGAGCCACATCCGACCCCCTGGAAGTAGTTACTCTTAATAGCACAATTATGGAATGGTCTAAAAGGTAGCTTGGGGTGATTATTTTTTTAATTCATTCAAATTTTTTTTATTATTTATTAATTACCTGTAGTGACACATAGAGGACTCTTTTGGAGGAAGTGCCTAAGGTTGTTGGTCCTGTTGAGAACCTGTTATCTTTCTGTCTTGCTTACTAAGATGAGGGAGCGCCACAAAGTGACGGGTCCAATTATTGTAAGACAGCCCCTTCCCTGACATCCATAGCCAGCTTTTACTCTCCCTCCAGGCCTCACCCCACCCACCTGCCTGTCATTCTCCTCTGTATCAGTGACAATTAGATTAGGTGCATGGAACAGAAAATTCAAAATAATAATGGCCCAAACAGACAGAAATATATTTCCTTCTGTTTGTACTGAAAGAAGCTTGGCAGTCCTAGGAGAACACAGGCGATTCAGGCCTTCCATAGTAGCTGTGTGAAATCATCAGGATCCAGGCGCCTTCTTGTTGCTGCACAATTCTTAACATTTGAGGTATAACGCACGTTCCAAACAGCAGGTTGGATGAAAGGAAGAAGGAAGTACTTCTCATTTTTTGTAAGGAAAATTCGTAGAAGACCCACATAACGTTTTCACATGTATCTTTTTAGCCAGAATTTTGTTACATGGTCACACCTAGTTGAGCAAGAAAGTCCCAGAAGAGTCGTCTTTTGACTGGTGGCATTGTGGCTGGGTAAAAGAAGGTACTGCCTTACTTTAGGCTTTATTCAGAAATCTTTTCAGCTTTTTAATCAAGAATATTGTTTTTTGCCTCCTTCGAAATCTTGTACAGTGTTGCAAGAAAAAAGAATCAGGAAAGGATTGCTTAGTGACAGATGTTGAAGGGGTAGAAGGAAAGTATCTTAATTCAACATTTCTTCTCCTTCAGAAAGATTTCCAGTTTCTTTTATCATTATTCAAAACCTCTCGATCCTTGCTGCCATGTAAGGGAGAAAATCACAGTTGGATTAGTTAAAATTATTTTATTTTCCATACCAGTACTTTGTTCTTCATCATCTTTGCTTATCAGGCTCTCTTCATAGTAGTGTAGTTTATTTAAAGGCACACATTTACTTTTCTGATTACAAAAGCAATGCATTTTATTGTATAAATTGTGAAAATGTAGGAAAGAATAAAGAAAAAAATTAAAATTTCCCATAATCCCATCAAGAAATGAAACTAATATTTTATTGTCTTCATCTTTTTATGCATTTAGGCATGTATATGAAACTGCAATATCATGAGCGTTTTTCTGTTATTAAAATTCTAAAAATGCTCATTAATCTTTTGCTGAACACGGAATTGCTGGGTCAAAAAAATGTGAGCATTTTTTAAGGCTTTTGATATATTTTGCCAGCACACTTCAGGAAAGATAGGTTAGCTTATGCTCTTTTCCAGTAGTGTTTGAATGTGCCTCTACCTGTGTACTGGGTATAAACTCCCACAAAATGCTACAATAAGAACATGCTAGATACATATAGCTTCTGATATACTCTTTTACTCAGTTAATAATGATAAAAAAATTTTTTTTGGTGGCTAAACTGATATTGTGCATGGACATTGTTATTGAGAAACTACTGTGTATTTCATCTTTTTTCTTGTATTTGATTTTGTTTGGGGGCTACAGATTATGTCCAACCCTCAGGCATCAGACATGTTCGTTCTTGGAGCAACATCCCCTTTATCACTGTACCCCTCAGTCGTGCACATGGCAAGTCCTTTGCCCACCGCAGTGAGCTGAAACATGCTAAGAGGATCGTGGTGAAACTTGGAAGTGCCGTGGTGACCCGAGGGGATGAATGTGGCCTGGCACTGGGGCGCCTGGCATCAATTGTCGAGCAGGTAATTGCCAAAATGGGAAATTCTGCTAAACTGAAGCAAGTAGGGTTTTTAGCCTGTTGGCTCAGCCTTATCACGCTTGTGAAAATAATCTTGATTTGAACATGATAGATTTAAACCTTCACCAGTGGAAGAAGATATCCCAAGGCAGGGAAAGAGTAGTTGATTCTGTGCAGTTCATTCCTCGGGCTTCTTAGTGATAAGGAAATGCATATGTCAATGACTCTTTTTTTTTGAGGTACCAGTACTGAGGATTGAACCCGGGACCTCGTATGTGGGAAACCGGCACGCAACCACTGAGCTACACTAGCTCCCCCGAGTTGGTTCTTTTTCATTTCTTTGTTTTGTTTTGTTTTGTTTTGTTTTGTTTTGTTTTGTTTTGTTTTGTTTTTAGGAGGTACTGGAAATTGAACCCTGGACCTCATATATGGGAAGCAGGTGCTCAACCACTTGAGCTACATCCACTCCCCAATGTCAATGATTCTTAATCCTGACTGCACATTAGAGTCATCCAAGGGGCCTGGAGACAGCTGGGCTTTGCATCAGCCCATTTAATAAATATCTCTGGGATGGTTCCCAAGCAGCTGTGTTTTCAAAGTTCCCCGGTGACTCTAAAATGTAGCCAGGGTTGAGTATCCTGATGGATGGATATAAATATTGAGCACTTTTTTTTTTTCTGTTTTGATGGGCTTTTCTAAAAAATTTAATTGCCCACTAATATTCAAATAAATATGAGCTATTATTGCAAAGATTTCCTAAATTTGGATATTGCAAAGAACTCACCAGGCCCCATGGAGTATGGAGCATGAGGCATACTCCTGTAAGGCTATTATTTGAAGGCACAGGATACAATGAAGCAAGAGAGAGTACAGGCAAACATTTGGATCCAAGAGACAACCTATGCATAAGCTCCCCATGTCTTTATTTGCACATGGACCATGCTTTATCTCCAGATTGAGCCATCAAAAACTGTGCAAGGAATCTTCACTTCAGGGTTGCTCAAAGTGGAAGGACTTTATATAGTCAAGCCAGGCTGACTGCAAACTATCAGTTAAAGAAACTGACCTTGAGGATCAGCAGCCGAATTTGGACTTTAAACATCACATCCTAAATCCCATTGCCCTTATTTTAGCCAAGAGCAGGAACCGGCAGGCTTTTCCTGTGAAAGGCCAAATAATAAATATTTTAGTAGTAGATGTTTTAGGCTTTGCAGGTCATAAGGTCTCTGTCTTAACTATTCAGCTCTGCTGTTGTAGCATGAAAGCAGCTGTAGACAATACAAAGAGGAATAAGGGTAGCTGTGTTCCAGTAAAACCTTATTTAAAAACAAGTGGTTGGGGAGCGGATATGGCTCAGTGGTTGAGCACCGGCTTCCCACATACAAGGTCCCGGGTTCAATCCCTGGCCTCGGTACCTCAAAAAAAAAAAAAAAAAAAAAAAAACAGAAAAAAAAACCTGGCAGACCAAGAGTAAAAAAAGATATCCAGGCATGCCCAGAGACAAAGATAAAGAGTTTTTCCAGTCCAGCTGTAAATCAACTCTGTGTTCCTTAACCATATTTTATGTTTTTAAAAATCAACTTTCCTTAGGAGTTCATATTAGGAAGCTACTAACCTGAAACATGATGGAATTTTCTTATATATTCTGTACTAAACAATTATTATCAAAATCTGCTTCCTGTTCATCAGGGTCGATTCAATTTAACCAATATTTATCAAGTGGCTACATTGTGAGGAGCAGTAAAATGTACTCTAACTTGTCTCTGCCCTTGGGGAGCCAGAACTAGGACTCTCTAAACAACTAGATTATTGTTCTAGGCAGTAAATATCCAAGTGAGTGGGCCCAAATGATAGTGACTGACGGGTTGAGAGATGGGAAAGTCAAATAAGAATGTAGCTCTTCCTGAGGTTTCCTCGAAGAGCTGGGAATCAGCCTATGCCTTGAAAACTGGTCTGATTTATGCTGAGAGAAAGGGTTCTACGCTTCTAGCTGCAAATGTGAATGGCGCGTCCTGGAGTTGTACAACCCAGTGGTTCTGGGGAAGGGACAGAGAGACTGTGAGAGTGGATTCCAGGTGGGCAAAGACAGAAATGAGCTTGACATGCTGGTGGGCCAGGGAGGAGGTGGGCTTGAAGGCAGTGGTGACAGTCTCATCAGGAGAGGACAGTAAAGTGCATCATTCCCTTTATTTTTTATTTTTATAAAGATTTTATTCATTTATTCATTTATCCCCCCCTTGCTGCTTGTGCTTGCTGGGTCAGCTAACCACGCCGTGCGGGCGGGCTTGCCTTCACCAGGAGGCCCCGGGAACCGAACCCGGGGCCTCCCATATGGTAAACGGGAGCCCCACTGACTGAGCCACAGCCGCTTCCCTGCATCATTCCCTTTAGGCAGGGCTCGAAAGCCACGTAGGGGAGTTGGGGTTTTATCTCAAAAGCAGATTGGAGAATTGAGCAAAGGAGAAACTTGATGGAAACAGCAGGGAGAACCTGGAAAAGGTTTGCTTAGGCCACAGCTCCCCTCTAGGAGTAATAGTGGCCCTAACAGAAACAGCTCGCTAGATCTGGATGGTGCCTAATCTGCAGAGTCAACCATCTTGTCCAAGGCTATCCTGATCATGTTAGACAGACTCAGAAGCAAACTTAAAGTGGCCAAAGATGGGATAATTTGAAATCACTAAATAGAATTATCACAGTGAATTTAAACACATGAACTATATTTAAATCCAGAAGTTTGTAATGATTTTTTTTTTAATCTCATTGGTCTTCTTTGGAGGATACTAGAGAACCTACTCAGTTTTAAAAATAGTAAATAAAAGGGAAAGAAACAAATATTTATCTTGATTTTCATATACAAACTGTACTTTAGGGTGAGCAGTAGTTGATGAAGAAAGATTTCCTGTTATGGAAGTATTCTCTAGCCTTATAAATGAAGAGATGATTGAATTAGAATATCAGCATTTTGCATCCCCTACTGAATTTATGGATGTTGGTGAGGATCATCAATAGCTGCTAATATCAAAAAAGAAAGACAACCGGGCATTATGTATACCCTCCTTGGACATGAACAAGACCACCTATAAAGATTTCTTGTAAAAAAAAAAAAAAAAAAAAAAATCAAGCCTCTCCATATCTAAAATCAGTTTGTGGGAAATTTAGTAGATGTATTAAGGAATACCATAGGGATACAATCAGCAAAATCTGGACTGGGAAACCTAAAGGACAAGCAGCCCTGTTTCCTTAACAAAAATATTCCAAGGGTAAACAAAATCATGCAGGGAGAACCTATTGATTGAAAGAGACTTAAGGGAAATGAATGTGGCTCAAGTGATTGGGCTCTCATCTACCACATAGGAGGTCCAGGGTTTGATTCCCGGGGCCTCCTGGTGAAAAGGCAAGCTGGTGGGAAGCGGCTGTGGCTCAATCAGTAGGGCTCCCGTATACCATATGGGAGGCCCCGGGTTCGGTTCCCAGGGCCTCCTGGTGAAGGCAAGCCCGCCCGCACGACGTGGTTAGCTGACCCAGCAAGCACAAGCAGCAAGGGGGGGATAAATGAATAAATAAATAAAATCTTTAAAAAAAAAAAAAAAAAAAAAAAAGGCAAGCTGGCCTGCACGGCGAGCTGGCCCACACAGGAGTGCTGGCCCATGTGGAGAGCTGGCACAGCAAGATGACTCAACAAAAAGAGACACAGAGGAGAGACAGTAAGAGACGCAGCAGACCAGGGAGCTGAGGTGGCGCAAGAGACTGAGCGCCTCTCTCCGCTCCAGAAGGTCCCAGGATTGGTTCCCGATGCCACCTAAAGAGAAGACAAGCAGACACAGAAGAACACAGAGAGCAGACAGCGAGCACAAAAACAATGGGGGGTGGGGGAGAGGGGATAAATAAATAAATAAATCTTTTTAAAAAAAGAAAGACATAGGAGGCATTTCAATTAATTGGCAGTGTATGGGCTTTATTTGCATCTGAAATCAAGCAGGCTGAAAAAATTGGGGAAATGTGAACATTGATTAGATATTTGATATTAAGGAATTATTGGATCTTTTTAGATCATAACAGTTTAATGGATATATACATATATCTTTTAAAGATTCCTGCTGAAACATTTTCAGATGAAATTATGTATTTGGTGTCTAATTTGCTTTAAAGCAATGCTGCTGAAGTGTAGGGGTTATTGGAGAGTGGAAAGTTGGCCATGAATAGATAGCTGTTGAAGTGATGGGCAAGAGATTGTGCATGGGGGGGTTATAACACTATTCCCAGCACTTTTGTTAACTATGAAATATTCTATGATTGAAAGTTTTGTTTTGTTTTTTTAAAAATCATGGTTTGTCATAGCTATATGAGTTCCCAAATCAGGTAATAGGGTTCAAGCATCAAGTGGATAGACGATTGGGGAATATTGACTCTATATATATCTTGAGTCTTTGCTTCCTTCATGGGACCACAGCTGGTTCCAGGCAAACAGAGCAGAACAGGGTCAGCATCTGCCCCTAGTCTAGGCAGAGGAGACCCATGGGGATCAGACTTGCCCTAGAAACAGCTTCATCCCCCAGAAGGAGACTTAGAACCTGAGAAGCTGTATAATAAAGTTTACATTGCAGTTCCTCGCTCCAGGCCTGAAGTAACTAGGCCTTCTGCACTGCAGATTCCTACAGTTACCATCAAGTCCTGTGGACCCCAAACCTGCTGCACACCAGAATCCCTTTATTAAAAATATCTGATTTCTATCTGCCACCTACCAAACAGAAATTTGAGACAATATAGCGATCTATATCTTCCCCAGACAACCTGGGTGATTCTTACAGAGCCAGCCCGGTGCCCTGCTGGGTCTCTTGTGAAGAGAGGAAAGTGACACTACAGTGACTTGTGGTCCCTTTTCCTTCCTCAATTTCAGGTGTCAGTGCTGCAGAACCAGGGCCGAGAGATGATGCTGGTGACCAGTGGAGCCGTAGCCTTTGGCAAGCAACGCCTGCGCCACGAGATCCTCCTGTCTCAGAGTGTGCGGCAGGCCCTGCACTCAGGGCAGAATCAGCTGAAGGAGATGGTGAGTGCTGCTCCCCTACACCCCATAACGGGCCCTCAGGCCTCCTTCCCTGATCCTCACCCGTCACGTGCCTTCTGTTGGTGTATTCCAGGCAATTCCAGTCTTAGAGGCGCGAGCCTGTGCAGCCGCCGGACAGAGTGGGCTGATGGCCTTGTACGAGGCCATGTTTACCCAGTACAGCATCTGCGCTGCCCAGGTGAGAGGCTGCACCTAGCGAGAGGGTGTGCAGACCTGTGAGGGCAGGTCCTGTGGAGCAGGGGGATTCTGAGCAGGACTCTGGAGCCACACTGCCAGAATACAGTCTTGGCTTCATCACTGTCCAGTTGGGAGAGCTGGAGAAAGTTTTTAAGTCTAATCTTTTTGTGCCTCAGTTTCTTCATCTGAGGAATGGGGATGATAACTGCCTAGCTCAGAGGGTTTTTGGAAGGACTTAATTAGAAATATATGAAAAGCATTTAGTATAGTGTGTGTGGTACATAGTATACTCTCAATAAGTGTTTCATCTTGTTATTATTACTAATAATTCTTAGGACTATTATAAATTCCAATACTCTGCAGACAGGAAAGTTAGGTGTCTTTAGCTTTTCTAATTTCAGGTGACTTATTTCTCATTGTGTATGGTTGCCTTATGTAATGGATGTCTGTTGAGAGTAGAAGGGAAATAGGAAAGCAGGTGTGGTTGGTTTGTTTTTCATTCACTCAGCAAATATTTATTGAGCACCTACAGTGTACCAAAGAGTATGTTCGGTATGGGAGATACTGTGGTGATCAAATCAGACATGGTTCCTGTCCTCATGGGACTTAAAAAATTTTAGCAGTTACCTCTGAGTGTTCTAGAACCTTCTTTCACATTATTTACTTTTTACCTATATGTCCTGAATATTTTTTCAATTGTATTTTTAATCAACCATACAACTAAACACTAAACAGGAGCATCTAAATATCAATCACTTCATAAAACAACTAAAAAATCTAACTCCCTAAATTATTCTTTCCAAGCTCCACAGTTTACTACCTCTGATCCTACCATTTATACAGTTGTTATTTTACATGGGTGATATTACATATACATCATTTCATGTTTTGCTTTTTTAAATTTCATATCACTTCGTTTCTCCATCCTTTTCACAGTTGTCATCCACAATATTTTGATATTATACCAGAGTATCTTTGAGTAATTGGTTGAAACAGAAAGCCTTGGTCTTGTCCACCCTATTTCCTGTGGCCAGGGACCCCTCTCTGTAACCTTAGGTTTTGGGGGCATCAGCATAAAGACAACAGAAATCCAGATCTTTGCCACCCTTCTTTCTTATCAGCTATCCCTGCTCCACAGTCCAATGACAGTTTTAGTTCTTAATGTTTTTGAAAGTCCTGGAGCTAGATGAGGACACTTAGGTCCAGGGACTATGTTTTTTTTTCTTTTTAAATAATAATAGCATTAAAAGTCAGTGCACATCAACCATTGTTTCCATTGATGTGGGTGTGAAAGAGCTAGAGCTCTTGCCCACCTGTTTCCCACAAGCAGCAATCCATGGCCTCTTTTCTCTCATACCCTTGCCTCCCCCAGTGATTTTATCTACAGAAAGGTCTTTTTTTTTTTTTTTTTTTTTTACCGGGAGGTCCTGGGGATCGAACCCGGGTCCCTCCATATGGGAGACGGACGCCCAACCAGTTGAGCCACATCCGACCCCCTACAGAAAGGTCTTTGCCCTTTGCACTTTAGCCTGTGGTTCCTTATTTTCTTTAATAATCCTCTGTAGAAGACATTATCGGTGACTTTGGAATCTCTGTTTGCTAAGTCAAATATTTAAACAAGTATAGTAGTTTATTTTCTTTTTCTTCATCAAAATGAAACTGATTTGCATCTCAGCAGATTGCACTTCTCCATCTGTATATTTTTTCCCTCTTGGGACCTCTTGTCGCCTACCTTTGTAGTCAGATCCCCACCCCTTAGTGGTTAATGTGTTTTAGAGCAGGTATTTTCACTGAACCTTTAGACCTGCCTGCCTCTCCTACAAAGATGTGTTTGCTTTTATTGTTTGACCTTTCACCATCAGGACTAATACCTATATGTTTAGTCTTGATCTAATCCTGTTTGCTACAGGACTGACCTTATCTAAAAAGGAGTTCATATTCTTCTACAAAAATATACCCCAGGGAACGGATATGGTTCAGTGGTTGAGCGCCTGCTTCCCATGTACGAGGTCCTGGGTTCAATCCCTGGTACCTCCTAAAAATATATATATACCCCATTCCATCTTCTCCCAAACTATTAACATTTTATTCTACAGCAGCTAGTACAGGGGGCCTGGCATCTTGAGTTCACAATTTTTTTGTCAAGTGAGCAAGTACATTGAATTATTTCCCTCAGTCATGTTACCACTTTTCCTTCATCACCCACATATTACCTGTAATTAAGGCTGCTACTTTGTCTTTGGTAATTTTGCTGTTTTCTACTCTGTCACCATAGCTAGACCTTAGTTCAGGTCTTAACCGGCCCCAACTTTGTTTCAGTACCCTTCTTCTTGATCATCTGCCTTCAATCTTTTCTTTTTTTTTTTTTCTTTTTTAGATTTATTTATTTCTCCCCCCACCCCCACCCCCTCCTCGTTGTTTTGTGCTCGCTGTCTGCTCTCTGTGTGTTCTTCTGTGTCTGCTTGTCTTCTCTTCGGGTGGCACTGGGACCTTCCGGAGTGGGAGAGAGGTGTTCAATCCCCTGCACCATCTCAGCTCCCTGGTCTGCTGCATCTCTTATTGTCTCTCCTCAGTGTCTTTTTGTTGCATCATCTTGCTGTGCCAACTGTTGTATCATCTTGCTGTGCCAGCTCTCCGCGCAGCCCAGCTTTCCACTCGGGCCAGCTGGCCACGTGGACCAGCTTGCCTTTTCACCAGGAGGCCCCGGGAATCAAACCCTGGACCTCCTACATTGTAGACAGGAGCCCAGTTTCTTGAGCCACATCCGTTTTCCAGCCT
Source organism: Tolypeutes matacus (assembly GCA_026826555.1). Taxonomy (NCBI): domain Eukaryota; kingdom Metazoa; phylum Chordata; class Mammalia; order Cingulata; family Chlamyphoridae; genus Tolypeutes; species Tolypeutes matacus. The sequence goes on along the minus strand of JAKSZT010000380.1, from coordinate 749,232 downwards.
TCAATCTTTTCTACTTCAGCCTCCCCTATATAGCAAGAACCCTCTTCCTTAAACATCAGCAGAATTTCATTAAAACATTTACTCATGAGCTTCCTGGTTTGTAACCATTTTGTTTCTTGCTATCATCCTCATTTTCCTTTCTGTCTGGCTGTAGATTGTGTAATGCTCTGATTCAAGCAAAAGGGCAGAGCTATTTACTGCCCTACACCCAGCTCTCCATTCTACCTTTGAGCAGCTTATGCTCATCCCCTCCTCTGAACTATTAGGTCTCGGTCTTCTTTCAGCTTCTCACTGACTCACCTCCATAAACCACGTGCTCAGACGCAGTCCTTGTTTACTCCAGTAGTGGTCTACTTCAGAGCAAGAACAGCGACAAGCCCTGCTCCATTTTGTCTAACATGCTTTTCCTAACAGGCTAAAGCATTTGTTCACTCACTTGCCAAATATTTAAGTGCCTACTATGGCCAGGTCCTGAATTAGATGCTAGGATTCAGAGATACTTTAGAAATTAATGGACAGTCATTAATTCCCCCCAATATCTAAATTAATTTTCTTAATTTTGCAAATGATGATATTTGGTTGCTTTCTGATGATTGAAATACTTTTGCATGAAGTCTTGCTCATCCTTAAACCTTCCAAGACAGTATAATTTTTTTTTAATCTCTAAAAGAATTGAATAAGCATCCAAAGATGTAGGTTCCATTCTAGTCTGTGTGGAGTGCCTGCTCTTAGCATCTCTTCTATGTTGCTCCTGGGAAGTTCATCATTTCCCCCTCTCTCTGTTTTCGGTCTACTTAATCTGTTAAGATTTTGGTGACCAATCTGGATTTCCACGATGAGCAGAAGCGCCGGAACCTCAATGGGACACTTCATGAACTCCTCCGAATGAACATTGTCCCCATTGTCAACACAAACGATGCTGTTGTCCCCCCAGCTGAGCCCAATAGTGATCTCCAGGGGGTAAATGTGGGTAAAGTATTCCTAAGGGTTGAGCATGCTGGAGACACTAATACTACGCTTTGCTGCATGTACTAATACCAGAAGCTTGGCATAAGCAAGATAGAGCAATCAGAAGAGAAGCTGGCATCACGGAGCAATGGCCACCTCAGCTCTTCTGAAGTTGGGGGTTTACATTCTACAGGGTGAGGTGCTGTAGTGGTTTAAGATGGTGCTGTGAGCATGGCTTGTGTATTTCAATGGATAGAAGAAGTGCATATTTGGAAAAGAGATTTGCCAGTAGGCATTTTGCTTTGCAGGCAGAAGGGGCCTGAAAGAGCTGCCATCTGCATATTCTCGGTCATTAGTTTTGCCTGCCAGAGCCTAGCTGAGTGCTTCTGTGAACTTCTTTTTGCCTGCATACTTCACTCACTACGACTTTTTACTTGCATTCCAGGTCATTAGTGTTAAAGATAATGATAGCCTGGCTGCCCGTCTGGCTGTGGAAATGAAAACTGACCTCTTGATTGTTCTTTCAGATGTAGAAGGTACAAAGTAATGCTTTTTCTTTTTATCCAACCTTTGTATTTAATGCTACATGTGTTAGCACATGAATTTCCCTCCTTGTTTGAGTCCTTCTGACCCTATTTTAAACTATAGACCATTATTTCTGAGACATAAGGTCTGACAAAAGTTTTTGATGACTCAAAGAGGGTGGGTGAGTCTGGGAGATATAATCTGATTGCTGAAATGGTCTTCAAGGCACTCTCAGTTGTGTGTGTGTGTGTATTTTAAACAGCTTTACTGAGATATAATTCACATGCCATACAATTCACCTATTTAAAGTTCACAAGTCAATGATTTTTAGTTTAATCACAGAGTTGTGCAGCCCTCATGACAGTCAGTTTTAGAGCAATTTCATCACCCCAACAAGAAACTCCATACCCATTAGCAGCCATTCCCCATTTCTCCCCGATCCCTCCCTCCACGTCTGGCAATCACCAGTCTACTTTCCTTCTCTCTGGATTCACCTATTCTGGACGTTTTGTATGAATGGAATCATAAAACACATGGTACTTTTGACTGGCTTCTTTTACTGAGGGCTTTTTCAAGGTTTATCCATGTTGTAGCATGTATCAGTACTTTGTCCCTTTTTATTACCAAGTAATATTCTGTTGTATGGATATACATTTTATTTATCCATACCTCAGTTGATGGGCATCTGGCTTGTTTCCATTTTTGGCTGTTATGAATAATGCTGCTATGAACATTTGTGTACAAGAATTTGTGTGGACATATGTTTTTATTTTGCCTAGGAGTAGAATGGCTGGGTCATATGGAACTGCCAGACTGTTTCCCAAAGTGGCTATACCATTTTACATTCCCACTAGCAGTGTATGGTGGTTCCGGTTTCTCCACATCCTTGCCAACACTTGTTATCTACCTTTTTTATTAGCCATCCTAGTAGGTGTGGAGTGATATCTCATTGTGGTTTTGATCACTTTCTGTTTTTAATGAAAATCACAGGACAGATTATTTTAAATTGAAGCCACTGGAGAAAATTCAGTCTGTATGGCCACCATGTCCTTATATATTACTCTCTAGTATTTCTCTCTGCTTTTACCTTTCTCAGGGAAGGGCCCCTCTTGACTCTAATTTAACTCTCTATTCACTCTTCTCACTTTCTTAAGCTGTTCCTATTTCACATTTTTACCCATAAAAAATATGGTAAGTGTGTCCAAAATAGATCAAACAAACAGGATCCTAGAAACTAACAGAAACTTGCGTTGGTTTCTAGCCCACAGCCCAGACAGGTTATCATGGCAAGATTCTTTCTCCATTTTATACTCCAGCAGTGTAAGGTGAGGGGAGTGGAGGCAGGGGGAACCATGGATGAATTGATTTTTCTTTTGCCTTTATGGAAAGTCAGAGCTGTCATACCTATGTGTCAGTATCTTTATATGTAAGAAGTCTTGGTACCATGTTTATACACTAATTTGAAGTCTCAAGATAGGAACAGCTAAGTTGGGGTAAGTGTGAGCCACCCTGGAGAAGAAGGCATTTTGGTTACTCAACAGACTTTTACTGAATTTCTCTTGTGCACTAGTACTGTACTGGGTGCTTTATAAATGTCAATTTATTCAATCCTTGGGGCAACTCTGCAAAGTAGTTAGGTTAGTACAATTACATAGATGAAAAAATTAAGTTTGGATCAGTTAAATGGTATATACAAAGTCACATTGCTAGTACTTGGCAGAAGTCGGTTTCAAATCTAAGTCTGTCCACTTTTTAAATCCACACTCTCCTCTCTCTCGTATGCTGCCTGGCAAGGTAAAGGATGTGAGTCTGAAAGATTAACTTGTAAAACCCAATTAGAACTATACTTTAGTACTAAACTGTTTCAATGCAGTTTCAAACACCAAAATTGTTCACTGGCATGCTTGTACTCTTTACTGTGATAGTTTAATTAGTTATCTACTGAATGTGGATTTTTAGAATAACATCAGACTTTTAAATATGTAATTTTTGGGCTTGACTTGCTGCCGTAAGGGATAAAAGGGAGTACGCAGAATATCCAAATGCTAGGAACTCTTTGATGTGTCTGGGGAAGTTTTGGTTTCAAATTGTCCAACCTAACCTATACTATTGTATGAAACTAAAGTAGCCTCAAAATTCAAGTCTGGGGGGACGGATGTGGCTCAAATGGTTGGGCGTCCGTCTCCCATATGGAGGGACCAGGGTTCGATCCCTGGGACCTCCCGGTAAAAAAAAAAAAAAAAAAAAAAAATTCAAGTCTGTGATCTCCTAGGATTGTAGCTTCTGAGAAGAATCCAACCCTAAATCCTAGGAGAGCCGTAAGGTGCTGGGTTGAAATAAACATATTGTGAGAGATTGTTTTTCTCTCCTTGTAATTGCTGCTTAGGGTTAGCACTGCTTTGTTTTACACTGGACACCAATTTCCTCACGTCCCTGGTTCCCTCACCACCCCCACCCCACCCCACCCCCAGAGAGATTCTACACAGCAGGCTTGTATTAAAGATTGGAATAAGGGAGGGGAGAGGGTATGTTCAGCACAGGATAAGCAGTAAGTTAAAACTAAGTACAGGATATCACTGCTCCAGATGTCCTTCAGCCATTTCCCAACCATGGAGAGTTCTCCCTGTCTGTGTCCCCCTTAAGTCTTAACTTGCCTTCATTTTCTCAAGTCCCTCTTCTCCCCAACTTTTTTCCCTTTGAAAGCTCGTGCTTGCTCATTTTTAAAGTATTGTTATGAGGGTTTTGGGTTTTGTTTTTGTTTCTTATTTTTTAAAACAATTTATTGAAGTATATCATTCATACATGAACATACATAAACTATAAGTGTTCATGGGAAGCGGCTGTGGCTCAATCAGTAGGGCTCCCGTTTACCATATGGGAGGCCCCGGGTTCGGTTCCTGGGGCCTCCTGGTGAAGGCAAGCCTGCCCGCACGGCGTGGTTAGCTGACCCAGCGAGCACAAGCAGCAAGGGGGGGATAAATGAATAAATAAATAAAATCTTTAAAAAAAAAAAACAAAAAAAAAAACTATAAGTGTTCAGTAAACATCATGAACTTACAAAACAAACATGCATAACATCATACAGGACTCCCACACATCACCCCCCCACACACAAATACCCTGCATTATTTTGAAACATTTGTTAAATCATGGAAGAGCATCGTCAAAGTAGTCCTACTAACTATAGTCCATATCTTCCTCCCCTATACATTTATTTTTATTTTTATTTATTTATTTATTTATTTTTTTTTTTAAACAACCAGAGCAAGATGTGATATACATTTTTTTAAAGGATTGGTTTATTGATTTATTTTTATCCATTCCCCTCCCCCCCTCCCATTTTTGCTGTTTCTGTGTCCATTCGCTGGGCAACTCTCTGTGTCCATTTTCTGCCCTCTCTTCTCATCCTTCCCCTCCTGTCTTCACTGGGATTCGATCCTCGGAACCTCCAATATGGGAGGGAGGCGTCCTACAGCCTGCGCCACCTTAGTTCCTGGTTTTTCGGTGCATCTCGTCTTGGCTCTCCCTTGTGTGACTCTCTTGTTACATCATCATCTTGCTGTATGGCTCGTGGGGCCTGGCAGTGCACCTGCACATGGGGCCTGGTGGCCCACACACCTTCTATATTTTTCTTTTTTTTAATTTTTACTGGGAGGTCCTGGGGATCGAATCCCTCAATATGGGAGACAGATGCCCAACCACCCAAGCCACATCCGTTCCCCTGCTATATCTCTTAAGGTTGACCAAAGATACCCAAAGTTACAGTCTTTTCCCATACAGGATGGTCATATAATAAATCAGCCTTAGTTTATCACCAGCATTCTAAAAACCAAACCTAGGGAGAAAAACTAGGTCTGGGTACACATGCTTGGTTTCTAATATAGCGAATGTTTAGCCTACCCTGATTAACACAAAATCAGGACAGCGAGAATATTTGCAAAGTTATGAGGGTTTTTAATATTGGGTTGTTTGTATATAACATTTCCTGTTACTCTATTTTATATCAGTTATAAAAGGGAACCCTGGCTTATGGTAATAAATCTAGACTGAGTGCCAGGAGCTGTTCTGACTCAACCTAACCTTATAATGACAGAGTGGGGCCCTTACTTCCCTCACCTGAAAAATGGAGAGTCTGAATTAGTGGCTATTTCAAAGGGTCCTGTGAGAGTTCATGAGTATCTGTTTCACCTTTCATCTTCCTGGGAAATAGTCATGTTAAACTGTACACGGTTGCTACCCTCTTTCTGCAGTAGTCACTGTGCTTTTTTAGTAATCCAGTAGTCTGTGGACAGGGCATTAACATTTGTTCAGAGGATATGGCCATGCTGCAGTCCTGGGAAACATTCATAAGCACTGTTATGTAAGTGTGTAAGGTAAATCCTTCTGAAGCTGTTTTTAGTGTGGCTGGACTCCACTAGTCCTTTGTTCTCTTTCTCTGGCTCGAGCTGTTGGTATAGCAGAAGTCAACTGGATGAGGAAAGTACAGACATTGGTTGGCAGAGGCCCGGGAGGCCTGTCCCGGGGCACACTCGCTCCCATTAGAGCAGTATCACTGACTCTTGTCTTCCCTTTAGGCCTCTTTGATAGCCCCCCGGGGTCAGATGATGCAAAACTCATTGATATATTTTATCCTGGAGATCAACAGTCTGTGACATTTGGAACCAAGTCTAGAGTGGGGATGGGTGGCATGGAAGCCAAGGTAAGAATCAGGTGCCTTAACTTCAAATTGCCTATACTATTATCAAGCCAAAACAGTCTTTTATCCCTCTCACTTTTGTAATTGTTTGGGGGTTAATGGTTCAGATACTGGACACATTTACATTTAAATATGTACATATCCAAAAACAGGTGTAATGTGAAGTGTGTACCTGTATTTAGTTACATCTGCATATATATTCTTTTTATTAATATTATATAACAATGTGTTCATATTGTAAACTCCTTGAGGGCAGAAGTGAATATTTCTCATAATTTGTAAATTCTCTAATGTTATTGGCTCAAATATTTCTTAAGATTTCTTCTTAAGAAATCTTTAAAAATTCTTACTCACTCACTAATTGTTCCAAGAAGTTATAACATCCTTAAGATACAGCATCATAAGAAGCAATGGCAGAGATGAAGACAGCTTGCCATTCCAGAAAAAGGGCCAGTCAGCACAAAGGGAAACAAGAAGACAGACTCAGAAAAGGAGGTTCACCAGAGCCCCATTTTTAAAAAGCTAAGGATACTCAGAATCAGACTCTGGTCAAACACCTGGCTAGATGCTGAGCTGTTTCTAGGTTGAGGTACTATAAAGCAAACATAATTTATGAGTCTCAATACTAGAGTCTTAAAGCAAAAACACACTGAGAACAAAGGATAGATTGGTTCATCTTTAGGCAGTACACGTCCAAGGTGAACTGGGAAGAGTGCATGGTCTGAGCATGTCTTCAGAGCTTCTGAGCTGTTGAAAACATTCCTACATATACTTAAACTGCTCAATATCAAATTGCATTTTTATCTTTTTGAAAGTTTAAAGTGTGGGCAACTAGACCCTGCAGACATCTGAATCTCAACTTTGGATCTGATCTCTCCCTTTAGGTGAAGGCAGCTCTCTGGGCTTTGCAAGGTGGTACTTCTGTTGTTATTGCCAATGGAACCCACCCAAAGGTGTCTGGGCACGTCATCACAGACATCGTGGAGGGAAAGAAAGTCGGCACCTTCTTTTCAGAAGTGAAGCCTGCAGGTAAGTAGTGTTCGTGAGGCCCTGTGACCTGTTGATGATAGCTAGTGACACCACAGCCTAGATGAGGCTGAGGCTCAGCTTCCTTTCTGGGGACATAGATCACAAAATTGATGTGGCAGTATTACGAAGTACAGTGTTGCTTTTTTGGCGGGTGGTGGGGGGTGGAAGGCAGTTGCTTTTGAGTACTATTTATGAAGTTGGAGTTTGCTTTGCTTTTGTAACATTCCATGTAACCTGCCCAGAGAGGCCTCCTATTCTCTCCAAAATCACTAAGTTGAAGAACATAATCATCCATTTTTCTCAAGAAACATTTTTAGGCCCATGCTGGGTGTCAAGTACTAATAAGAACAAGAGCGGGAGGCAGCTGTGGCTCAATCAGTGGGGCTCCCGTTTGCCATGTGGGGGGCCCCGAGTTCGGTTCCCGGGGCCTCCTGGTGGGGGCGGGCCCGCCCGCGCGGCGTGGTTGGCTGACCCGGCGAGCGCAGGCGGCAGCGGGGGGGGGGGGGATGAATAAATGGATAAAATCTTTAAAAAAAAAAAAAAAAAGAACAAGAGCCACAAAAGAACAAGAACAGAAGGTATATGGTCCATGTGCTCAGGTGTTCACAGTGGACAAAATTGCCTTGTAATCTGCATTTAGGAAATGCAAATAAAATTTAAACATATAAGCCAAAGTGAAGTTGAAAAGGCGCCTGGCAGGCATAAGGTGTATTGTAGACCCCAGAAATACAGACAAATTCTTATGTTTATGTCTGAGTTAATCTGGCATAGTGTCCCTTGCCATTTTGTTGGTTAAAGTGATCTCCATATGTGTGGAATGCACACCAAGACACAGCATTCCTTCTGTGCACATGACAGAGAGAACTAAGGTGACCACAATCTGATGTTTGCAAATGTCATTTCAGGCCCTACTGTTGAACAGCAGGGCGAAATGGCTCGATCTGGAGGAAGGACGTTGGCCACTTTGGAACCCGAGCAGGTAACAACCTTATTAGATAGTTGTGTTACAGTTTTCAGAGTGAGTCATGCTGTGCTGACAGATACAATCTGTGTAGTTTAGTGCAACAGTCAAGCCTGCTGACTTCCCATTTATTCCTCTTGTTCCACAGAGCTATCTCATTTTAATTTCTTCTGCCTTTTTTTTTTCTTTTCCCTTTTTTGGAAATTGAGCCTAAGGAACTTTTTCATCATTATGATTTTTTTTTTTTTTTTTTTGGAGGTAGCGGGGATTGAACCTGGGACCTCATGCATGGGAAATAGGCGCTCAACCACTGAGGTATACCTGCTCCCCATTATGATGTTTTGATCAAAAGCATCATGGAAATGATGAGACCAGTAAGGGTACCTAATCCGGCCACCTACTGGGAATGGAAATTAGGGAATTACTTTTTTCCAAGCCCATTCCAAATCACCTGACCTACCTATAAGATGGAAGCTTGAGAGCTCCATAGTCAGTAGCCCTGCCTCCTGCCTACAGCAATTAGTCAGTCTAGTTAGCAGACACAGTGAGACTGGAAACAGTGAAGAGGGCAGACGGAAGCTGAGGTCTTCCATGGGTTGTGTTGTTCAGTATGAACTTGAGAAGGATGTATATATATCTCTGCTGGGGAATACTTTGATCTAAGAAAGAGAAAGAGAATTTAAAATAATTACAACTAGGGAAAGGAAAGCAAAGAAGAGCCTAGCTTCTCTCTCTCAAACGTCTTCCTTCTTCTCCTTCAATAATCACAGTTCTAATTTTTCAGATATCCTAATCTAGGTGAGTAAGAATTGGTGTCTCCTCAAACATCCATGTCTGGATCTTCCCCTTTCACCAAATTCATGAAATAAATAATTACCAAAAAATGAAAGCTAGATGGAAAATTTAACTAGGATATAGTCTGTGTAGCTAGTGTCATTGAATATGTGTAGATGTGCAAATCACATTGCTTCAAACTGCTGGTACCTGTCTCATGAACAAAGGATATAATTCATCATGCCCTCTCCCCACAACTGGGCCATGGTTTGCTTATTGTAACAGGAGAGGTAAAAGGAAAGGAAAAGTAAGAAGAAATGAGGTGAGGTTAACAGCAGTGAGAAAGAGGAAGGGGAGCAGTGGTGAGAAATAAATGAGATGAAGTAAGGAGACTTTAATCATTGTGACTCTTGGATTTAGAAGCAAGTTCTGCACTCTGAGAAGAGTAAGTTTAAAAAGTGTAATGTGCATTCTTCTTGGATTAACGTGTTTTTTGTTTTTGTTATTTCAACGGTTTGCCTTCCTTCTAGAGAGCAGAAATTATCCATCATCTGGCTGATCTTTTAACGGACCAGCGTGATGAGATCCTGTTAGCCAACAAAAAAGACTTGGAGGAAGCAGAAGGTAAAGATCGCAAAGCCCTCTAGAGTCAGTGTTATGCAGGGGTTTTTGTTCTATTTCTTTGTTTTACTAATAATTCTTACATCATAGTTTGCCATTGGACAAGATTGTTACAGAGTAAATCATTATTATTCAACATTTTTATTGAAGGTAGATGGCCAGTGTTATTGGGCTTTTTCAAACTACACATATTCTCCCAACTGTATATTCTAATACAACCTTCAGTGGAGTTTTTCCATTTACCACAAGCCCTGAGCTATGGCTAGTATGACATTTTGGGACAGAAAACAAAAGATTGAGAACCCCATTGCTTTCAACATTCAGCTATTAAAAGCTAACATTTATTGAGACCTTTCTGTGTGCCAGGCATTGTGCTAAGGGCTGTCAAACAGGATCTCATTTAATAAATTTTTTTAAACTTTATTTTGTACATTTAGTAATTGAAAATATAAGCAATAATTAGAAAAAGAAAACAGTTGAATAAAAACATACATTTCTAAATTAAATGTACTGGATACATAAAAATTTTTTTAAAATCATATGTTACACAATATATTTGGTTCATAGTAACACAATCATACATTATTTGTCCTTTTGTGTCTGGCTTGCTTCGCTCAACATACTATCCTCCAGGTTCATCCATGTTGCCATGTGCTTTACGACTTCATTTCTTTTTACAGCTGCATAATATTCCATTGTGTGAATAGACCACAGTTAGTTTATCCATTCATCTGTTGATGGACACCTGGGTTGTTTCCAGCTTTTAGCAGTCATGAATAATGCCACTATGAACATCAGTGTACAGTTCATGTCACTGCTCTCAGTTCTTCTAGGTATATACCCAATAGTGGTATTGCAGGGTCATGTGGCAAGTCTATATTCACCTTCTTTAGGAACTGCCAAATAGTCCTCCACAGTGGCATTCTGCATTACCACCAACAGGTAATAAATGGTCCTGTCTCTCCACATCCTCTCCAGCACTTGTTCTGTCTTTTTAATAGTGGCCATTCTGATAGGTGTGAAATATCTCATTGTAGTTTTGATTTGCATTTCCCTAATCATTAGTAATGTTGAACATTTTTTCATGTGATTTTTTCACCATTTGTATTTCTTCTTTGGACAAAAGTCTATTCAAGCCTTTTGCCCATTCTTTGAGTCGTTTGTCTCTTTATTGTTGAGTTGTAACATCTCTTTATATATCCTGAATATTAAGCCCTTATCTGACATGTGATTCCAAACATTTCTCCCATTGAGTTGGCTGCCTTTTCACTCTTTTGACAAAGTCCTGTGAGGTGCAAAAGTGTTTAATTTTGAGGAGGTCCCATTTATCTATTTTTTTCTTTTGTTGCGCATGCTTTGGATATAAGGTCCAAGAAGCCACCACCTGCCACAAGGTCTTTGTTTCCATACATTTTCTTCTAGTAGTTTTATGGTCCTGGCTTTTATATTTAGGCCTCTGATCCATTTTGAGTTAATTCTTTTATAAGGAGTGAGATAGGGGTCCTCTTTCAAATTTTTTTGGTTATAGAAATCCAGTTCTCCCGGCACCATTTGTTGAAGACTGTTTTGTCCCATTAACATGAACATGGTAGGTTTGTCAAAAATCAATTGACCATAGAGGTGAGGATTTATTTCTAGATTCTCAATATATTCCACTGATTGATGTGTCTTTCTTTATGCCAGCACCATGCTATTTTGACCACTGTAGCTTTGTACTATGTTTGAGGGTCAGGCAGTGAAATTCCTCCCATGTCGCTCTTCTTTTTTTGGAATATTTTTGGCTATTTGGGTGCACTTTCCCTTTCAAATGATTTTGGTAATTACATTTTCTAATTCTGTAAAGTAGGTTGTTGGAATTTTGATTGGTATTGCATTGAATCTATAAATCAGTTTGGGTAAGATTGACATCTTCACGATATTTATTCTTCCAATCCATGAACACAGAATGTCTTTCCATTTGTTTAGGTCTTTTAGCATTGTTTTGTAGTTTTCTACAGATATGTCCTGTACTTCTTGGTTTAAATTAATTCCTAGGTATTTAAGTCTTTTTGTTGTATTGTAAATGGAATTTTCCCCCTGATTTCCTCCTCACATTGTTCAGTATTAGTGTACAAAAACATTACTGATTTTTTCATGTTGCTCTTGTATCCTGCCACTTTGCTGAACTCATTTATTCGCTTAAGTAGCTTTGTCATGGATACTTCAGGATTTTCTAAATACAGGATCATGTCATCCGCAAATACTGAGAGTTTTACTTCCTGTTTTCCTATTTGGATGCCATTAAATTTTTTTTTTCTTTTTTAATTGCCCTAGCTAGAATCTAGCACAATATTGAATAACAACAGTGACAGTGGGCATCCTTGTCTTGTTCCTGATCTTAGAGGGTGTATTAGTCAGGGTTCTCTTGGGAAACAGAATCAACAGGAGATACCTGTCAATAATATGAGATTTTATGTGAGTCTCTCACATTGCTATGGAGATGCACAAGTCCAGGTTCCGCAGGCAGGCTGCAAACCAGGAGCTCCGATAAAAGTCCGATGAAAGGTCCTTGAGTTTCTGGGAAAAGTTGGCTGTCCAAAGACTAGCTGGGAAATTCTCTCTGAATGTTGAAATCACTTCCCGTTCTAAGGCATTCAACCGATTGGATAAAAGCATCACCCATTGCTAATGCAATCTCCCTGGCTGATGCAGATGTAATCAGCCATCTACGCAGTAAACTCAATGGTGATTGAAGTCCATAAATGCTCTTGTATTACAATTAGCCCAGTGATTGCTGGACCAAACACCTGGACATAGTTACCTGGCCAAGTTGACAAATTAGCCTAACCATCACAGAGGGAAAGCTTTAAACCTTTCCCCATTGAGTACAATGTTAGCTGTGGGTTTTTCATATATGCCTTTTATCAGACTGAAAAATTTTCCTTCTATTCCTATCTTTTGAAGTGTTTTTATCAAAAAAGGCTGCTGGATTTTGTTGAATGGCTTTTGTGCATCGATCAAGATGACCATGTGTTTTTTTCCCCTCAATTTGTTGGTGTGATATATTACGTTTATTGATTTTTTTTTTTTTAAGATTTATTTTATTTATTTATCCCCTCCTTGCCGCTTGCTCACTGTGCCATTTGCTGTGCGTTTTTCTGTGTCCGCTTGTCTCCCTCTGTTATCATCTTGCTGAGCTAGCTCTGCGCCACACAGGCTGTCAGCATCAGCTCTCCGCGGGCCAGCTTGCCTTCACTAGGAGGCTCCAGGAATAGAACCCAGGGCCTCCCATATGGTAAATGGGAGCCCAATCACTTGAGCCACATCCGCTTTCCTATTGATTTTCTTATGTTGAACCAGCCTTGCATACCAGGAATAAATCCCACTTGGTTGATGCATAAGTCTTTTGACATGCTTTTGGATTCGATTTACAAGTATTTCGTTGAGAATTTTTGCATCTATGTTCATTAGAGAGATTGGTCTCTAATTTCCTTTTCTTGTAGTGTCTTTATCTCGCTTTGGTATTAGGATGATGTTGGCTTCATAAAAGGTGTTGGATAATTTTCCATTCTCTTCAGTTTTTTGGAAGAGTTTAAACAGGATTGGTGTTAATTCTTTTTGAAATGCTTGGTAGAATTCACCTGTGAAGCCATCTGGTCCTGGAATTTTCTTTACGTGGAGATTTTTGATGACACGTTCCATCTCTTTAAAATGTGATTGGTTTGTTAAGTTCTTGTATTTCTTGTAGCATCAGGGTAGGTTGGTTGTGCATTTCTAGGAATTTGCCCATTTCATCTAGGTTGTCCAATTTGTTGACATACAGTTTCTCATAATATCCTCTTATGATCTTTTTTATTTCTGTGGGGTCAATTGTAACTTCCCCCCTTTCATTGCTGATTGTATTTACTTGTATCTTCTTTCTTTTCTTCTTTGTTCATCTAGATAGGGGTTTGTAATAGAGAACCAGCTTTTGGTTTTGTTGATTTTCTCTATTGTTTTTTTTTTTTTGTTCTCGATTTCATTTATTTCTGCTCTAATCTTTATTATTTCTTTCCTTCTGCTTGCTTTGAGATTGGTTTGCTGTACTTTTTCTAGTTTCTCTAGTTACTCACTTACATCTTTGCATATAGCTCTTCTTTTTTAATATAGGAGTTCAAGGCTATAAATTTCCCTCTCGACTGTCTTTGCTATATCACATAAGTTTTGATAAGTTGTGTTCTCATTTTCATTTGTCTCAATACACTTACTGATTTCACTTGCAATTTCTTCTTTGACCCACTCATTATTTAGGAGTATGTTGTTCAGCCTCCAGACATTTTCAAATTTACTTTTTTTCTGTCTATTACTGATTTCCAGTTTCATTCCGTTATGATCTGTAAAGGTGCTTTGTATAATTTCAGTCTTCTATCTAATGATGTCTGTTTCTCCCTTCAGTTTTGCCAGAGATTGTTTCATGTATTTTGGTGCACCCTGGTTAGGTGCATAGACATTTATGACTATTATATCTTCCTGGTGGATTGTTCCTTTTATTAATATATAAAGGCCTTCTGTATCTCTTACAATTTTTTTGCATAAGGTACATTTTGTCCGATATTAGTATAGCTAGCTCTACTCTTTTTTTGGTTACTATTTGTGTGGAGTACCTTTTTCCCACCTTTCACTTTCAGCCGTTTTGTATACCTGGGTCTAAGGTGAGTCTCTTGGGAAGTGGCTGTGGCTCAATCAGTAGGGCTCCCGTTTACCATATGGGAGGCCCCGGGTTCGGTTCCCGGGGCCTCCTGGTGAAGGCAAGCCCGCCCGCACGGCATGGTTAGCTGACCCAGCGAGCACAAGCAGCAAGGGGGGGGATAAATGAATAAATAAATAAAATCTTAAAAAAAAAAAACAAAAAGAAAAACCCAATAAGGTGAGTCTCTTATAAGCAGCATATGGATGGCTCATGTTTTTTTAATCAATTCTGTCAGCCTGTATCTTTTGTTTGGGGAGTTTAATCCTTTCACATTCAATGATATTACTGTAAATGCATTCTTTACTTCCACCATTTTATTCTTTGGTTTTCTTATGTCGCATCATGTTTTTGCCTGTTTTTTTACTCTTTTGGTTATCCTTTCTCTATTCTTTCTTCTATATTCTCCTCCAGGCCCCTCTCTCCTGTCTTTTTATTTCAGGTTCTAAGGCTTCCTTTAATATTTCCAGCAAAAGTGGATTCTCCCCTGACACCACTTTTTTGATTTACATCTATTGTATTAAAATTATTTTTAAGGGGATAAAAAAAAAAAAAAAAATTCGATTTTTTTTTTTTGCAAACTCTCTTTGTTTCTGTTTGTGAATATTTTATATTCACCTTCATATTTGAAGGACAGTTTTTTTGGATAAAGAATTTTGGCTGGGGAAACGGACGTGGCTCAAGAGGTTCGGCGTCCGTCTACCATATGGAGAGACCGGGGTTCAATCCCCGGTACCTCCCGGTAAAAAAAAAAAAAAAAAAAAAGAATTTTGGCTGGCAGTTTTTTTCTTTCAGTATTCTCATTGTATCATACCACTGTTTTCTCACCTCCATGGTTTCCAAAGAGAAATCTGCACTAAGTCTTACTGGACGTCCCTTGTACATGAAGGTTTGGTTCTCCCTTGCTGCTCTGAGAATTTTCTCTTTTTGACAGTTGACATTCTGAGTAGTATGTGTCTTGAAGTAGGTCTGCTCACTCAGATTTATTCTGATTGGGGTACGGTGTGCTTCTTGGACATGTAAGTTCATTTCTTTCTTGAGAATTGGGAAATGTTCAGCTATGATTTCCTCAAATACTCTTTCTGCCCCTTTTCCCTTTTATTCTCCTCCTGGAACTCCCATGACACGTATGTTTTTGTGTTTCATGTTGTCATTCAGCTCTCTGAGCCCCTGCTCAATGTTATCCATTCTTTTCTCTCTCTGTTCTTTTCTTTCTTCAATTTTAGCTGTGCTGTCTCGGGTATCACTTATTCTTCTGTCATTTCAAGTCTGCTGTTGTATGCCTTTTTAATGTGTTGTTGTTTTTTTTTTTTTTAATGTGTTTTTGATCTCACCTATTGTGTCTTTTATTCCCATGAACTCTGTTACTTTTCTGTTCAGGATTTGAAATTCTTCTTTGTGCTAGCACATGTCTTCTTGATATCATTTATCTCTTTAGTCATTTTGTCTTTTTTTTAAGATTTATCGATTTATTTATTTTCTCTCCTTGCCCCTCCCCCCTTTGTTTTGCGCTCGCTGTCTGCTGTCTGTGTTCTTCTTTGTCTGCTTGTCTTCTCTTTAGGCAGCACTGGGAACTGATCCTGGGACCTTCTGGAGTGGAAAGAGACTGCTCAAACTCTTGCGCCACCTCAGCTCCCTGATTTACCGCGTTTCTCATTGTCTCTCTTCTTTTTCTCCTTTTGTTGCATCATCTTGCTGCACTAGCTCTCCACGTGGACCAGCACTCCTCTCAGGCCAGCTCGCTGCATGGGCCAGCTTGCTTTTTGCCAGGAGGCCTCGGAAATCGAACCCTGGACCTCCTATATGGTAGACGGGGGCCCAATCACTTGAGCCACGTCCACTTCTCTCATATTGTCTTTCTACTCATTAATTTGATTTTGGAAATTTGTATGCATCTTGCTAATTAATTCTCTGAAATCCTGTGTCTCTTCTGGTGCTTTGATATATTCCTTTTCTTGGGGCATGTCTCCCATTTTCATAGTATGGCTCGTAAGTTTTTGCTGATGTTTGCATTTGATTGGGATGGTAATTTACTCAGATGCTCAATTTCTTTCTCTTTTGTCGTGATTTTGTGTCGGGAGGCTGTGTGCTACCACTGCTTTTTGATTCTTGGCGCGATCTGGATTGTTAGGATTATCCCTGCTGGCTAATCAAAACTGGGCTCTAGACCTAGTAATTGGTTGCAGACCGGCTTCCTAAGGCCTTGGGGAGCAAAGTTATAAAGGCCAGAGAAAGCCTCTCTTACTTATTTTTAATTTTCTATGTGTACTTCCTTGGTCTGCCAACAGATGGCGCTCTGGCAGCTCTCAGTTCAGTGCCTGGTCAGAGTATATTTGTTACAACACAGACTGGATCAGTGTGAGAAAGGTTCCTGCCTGGCAGCTAAGAGCCTTGTAATTTATACTTTCTCAGTGGCAGTTCTCCAGCCTTGTGTGACAGCCCCCAGGTCAAATATTTCTACTCCCCTCTGAGTCCTCAACAATCAGTCTCTATTAGTAGAGTTAGAGATTGGGAGGGTTGTATATCTTTAGCCCCTTGGCAGCTCCCATAGCAAACAATGGCGTGGCCCCACCCCACCCTGCTTAGAAGGGCTCCTGGGACACAGAAGACCAAATTTGTGAGTCAAAAGCTGAGTCAGCCTTAGGCAGTGTCCCTCTCCCTCCCCTTTCCTGGGGTGGTAGATCCCTGGAGCGCCCTTTGACTGTAGTTGCAGGACCAGAGGCCTAAGAATTCTAAAGTGATTTTAGCATGGGGGACGGTGCCAGCCGCTGCTGGTTTCAACTCACACTTCTGTCCTTGCAATTCCCCTTCTTTGTCCCTTTCTTCTCTGGGCGGTGTCCAGCCTTCACCTAGTGTCCTACACCCTAGAAGATCTTTTTCCAGGCTCTTTCAGCCTAACCTCTAGCTATTTTTCTGGAGAAGAGAGTCCTATGTCTCTCTATGTTGGATCTCATTTAATCTTCACGACATAGTACCCATGAGGTAGCTACTATTTTATCCTTATTCTACAGATTAGGAAGCTGAAGCTCAGGGAAGTTGTCACTTGCCCAATGCCATAAGGTAGTGATGCGCCCTGGATTCAAACCCAGATGCACTGTGCATATAAAAGAGTTGTAGAAATAGCTTGTTTGCCTGGGATGAAATATAACTTGTCTCTTAGTTAATCAGTGTGAAGTCTACTCTGAGTTAGCAACAGGTGCCACACAGAACTGTCCTTGAGGTGCTAATTGGGTGCATGGCAGACAACTAAAGATGCAGAGTCAGATAGGTGCTCACTCTTTCTTGCCCTTTCCCTAATTTTCTTTTTTACATTAAAACAATCAGGTTGGCTTTATGGTGTTTTGAATTTCCTTTTTAATAAATGTACCTGAATGCCACCGAATTAGTGGTGTTCCCTTCGAAGAAACTTTGCAAGGTTCATCAACCTTACCGCGTTACCTTCATTTCTGAAAAAATTTTTGGAGCAGTTGTTTTGGAACATCATTTACAGTGTACATGGAATCTCTTGAATGTTTGCAGTATTGGAAAGTCATAGCATAACATTTCAGAAATGGACAATCTCTGTGATATCTTACGCAGTTCTTTAAGTTAAAGATAAAAGAATTGAGATCCACAGAGGCTCAAGGTCACACAACTAGTTGTTGGCAGAATTCCTTCACTTTTTTTTTTTTTTTAATTCATTTATCTCCACCTTGCTGCTTGTGCTCGCTGGGTCAGCTAACCATGCCGCGCGGGCGGGCTTGCCTTCACCAGGAGGCCCCGGGAACCGAACCCGGGGCCTCCCATATGGTAAACGGGAGCCCTACTGATTGAGCCACAGCCGCTTCCCATTCCTTCACTTTTTTTTTTTTTTTAAGATTTTATTTATTTACTTTATCCATTTTAAACACCCCCTTCCCCATTTGCTGTTTTGTGTCCATTTGCTGGGCAATTCTCTGTGTCTGTTTCCTGCCATCTCTTCTCATCCTCCTCCTCCAGTCTTCACCAGGATTCGATCCTGGAGACCTCCGATGTAGGAGAGAGGTATTCTGCTGCCTGTGCCACCTCAGCTCCTGGCTTCTGGAGCTTTCGGAGCATCTCGTCTTGTCTCTCCCCTGTTACGTCATCATCCGGCTGCCAGGCTCTGTGTGCCGCTGAGCTGTCGGGCCCCGGGAGCCATGCAGCAGGATGATGACGTAACAGGGGAGAGACAGCTCAGCGGCACACAGAGCCTGGCAGCCCATGCGCCTTCTATATATATTTTTTATTTTACCGGGAGGTCCCGGGGATCGAACCCAGGTCCCTCCATATGGCAGACGGACGCCCAACCATTTGAGCCACATCCGCCCCCCCCATTCCTTCACTTTTGATCCCAGTTAAATATCTCCAGGAGAACACAAGAACACACGATAGGTTTTAAGAACAAAGTTCTGGGCATACATGAGCATGGTGAGCCACTTTGACTCAGTAATGCCATTACTGGGAATTTATCCTAAGAAAATCTGTAAGAGGAGAAAACAGCTCTGTATATAAAGATTCTTAGAGCAAGATTATCTATCACACTAAAAGCAACTGGGAAAACTGAGTGTCTAATAACATAGGTGTGGTTAAGTGCACAGAGTTGTATCAACTCAATAGAATATTGAGTAGTAATTAAAATAATTGTTGCAACGTAGAAAACTGAAGTCAGGTGAAAAACTAGAATGTAACATTTAACATGCACTATAATTAAAACTTGATTAAAATGCACATGGGAGGAACAGTAAAGGAATTAGTTGATATAATTGGTTGGTAGAAAGATGGATTTCATTTTTTCCTTAAGGTAAAGTTGGTTCCTCCCCTCAAAAGTAGAAATATTTTTTATTATTCTCTCTTGATAGGTGTGATTATAAAAAGAAAGGGGAAATTTTCATAATCTCATCTGAATATTAACTACAGTAATGATGTGTGGTATGTGATTCCAAATGGATTCCAATATGTGTGCATGTGTATATGTGCATTTATATGTAGAGAGAGACTCACACAATACATAGTATCATATTTACATTAAAATTCTGTATATGAACTTTTCCTAATTCTGTTTAAAATTTTATTTTAAAAGAAAACTTCTTTATTACTTCTGATTGTAAAATAATTTTATTCATTATAAAAAAATTAAAGTGGTATAGAAAGAGAGATCATCACTGTTCTTGATGCCTTCTAGACCTCTTCCTGCACACATCTGTATATGCAATATTTTATAAATAGGTTGTATACATGCTTTGTATGTATTTGTTTTGTAGTCTGCCTTTTCACAAACTATATCTTAAACAGCTTTCCATATCAGCAAACACAGATATATCATTTTTTAAAACTGCATTATAAATTTGAAATTTTAGGTAGAATCTAGTTTCTCACAACTATTAAAAAAAAATGCTGTGGGTGGGAAGTATCTTCATTACTAGGTCTGTTCACACAAATGATGAATTTCCAGAACTGACCTTACTGGCAAAAAGGGTATGGGTGTGCACATCTTTACATGAGGATATATACTGCCAGGCTGTTCCCAAAGAAAAGCTGTGTAAATGGCGTGTCATTGTTTCACTGTGACCTCTGAGTTCTGTGTCTGTTCCTAACACAGTGCCGTGTATGCAGTGAAGCATCAAAAAGTAGAAGTTGGTCATTTTAACCTGCTCTGACATGCTTGGTCTTGTATTCTTCACTCCTTTTTAGGGAGACTTGCAGCTCCTCTGCTGAAACGTTTGAGCCTCTCCACATCAAAACTGAATAGCCTGGCCATCGGACTGCGGCAAATCGCGGCCTCCTCACAGGACAGCGTGGGGCGTGTTTTGCGCCGGACCCGAGTTGCCAAAAACTTGGAATTAGAACAAGTTACTGTCCCAATTGGAGTTCTACTGGTGATCTTTGAATCTCGCCCTGACTGTCTACCCCAGGCATGTGACTAATGCCCTGCCATTGGGGTGGTGGGGTTAGGAAGAAGAGGATGGTTTCAGGTTTGGAGATAAGTCTCCCAAAGATAATTTTTTTAGACTTTATTCTTTGGTTGTTCTTAAGATATATTATGCTATTGAACCATCCAGTAATACTAAAGTACGTATTCATATCTCTGTTTTACAGTTGAAGAAACTGAAGCTTGTAGAAGTTGGTATTCCTAGCACAACTTGTAAGGGTGGAGCTAGGACTTGAACTTTGATCGATCTACTATACCCCCCTATATAGAAGCACATTTCAAATATCTTAGCTTACTAGTTGTGTTAGTCAGCAAAAGGGGTGCTGATGCAAAATACCAGAAATCTGTTGGCTTTTATAAAGGGTATTTATTTGGGGTAGAAGCTTACAGTTACCAGGCCATGAAGCGTAAGTTACTTCCCTCACCAAAGTCTATTGCCTTGTGTTGGGGGAAGATGACTCCCGACGTCTACCAAGAGTTCAGGCTTCTTGGGCTCCTTTCTTCCCAGGGCTCAGTTTCTCTCCGGGCTCAGCTGCTGTGCTTTCTCCACAAGACTGGCTATAGACTATCAGACGAACAGCTCTGTCTCTCTCTGGCCTGTCTAAGGAGCCGTCTCTGTTCCTCTGTGTTCTTCTCCTGTGTGTTCACTTCCCAGGCTCCAGCTCAAAACTCCTACCTCCCTTCTCTGTGGTGTTATTTCACCAAGGAGCGGGGACTCAGCGTCTTACTGATGTGACCCAGTCAAAGCCTTAATCATTATTTAATCAAGTAAAAGTAAAACCTCTGAATCCAATACACTCTAATACACCCAGAGGAAAGGACTAGTTTACAAACATAATCCAATATTTCTTTTTGGACTACATTAATAATAAACTGCTACACTAGTGTACTTTATTTTATGACCACAGAAACTCTGCTAGCTTTCTGCAGGGTCAGTTATCTAATAACTGTCTTTGCCTATGTGAAAAAGACCCCTTTGTTATCAGTGTCACAAATGGCTTCCTGTGGGAACATCTTTGAGTAAAGAGAACTTTCAGTAGTGAATGAAAACTAGAATATGGCCCTCTCTAAGGAAGTCAGCATATCACAGGTTACTGTTCAAAATTATATGTTAAAGCTCTTGCCACACAACCCTGCCCTGAAATAGGTGACATTAGAGGATGGCCCCACTTATTGCCCCAGACCCTCTCCCAGAAATCTGGAACCATTTCTTCACTGCACCGTCTAATAGGATGGTAGTGGCATTCCTTTGCACTAGCCTCAAAGTCTGAAAAGGAAATTCTATTTTTGAAAAACACAAAAAGCAAAAACAGAGAAAAACCCTACCATTTCTTTACTGTAGTGCACAATGACCTTGGGAGTCTAGAATGTTCCATGGGATTACTCCCTGACAGGACCACAAGCCAGCTCATTCCCTAAGGGAATCCTATCCTATTGGGGTCTGGCTTCAGCTCCTGGCCGCTGGTAGCATTCTGCCCGCTTCTGGGATATGTCTCTTGCAGAAATGCTTTGGTAATGACTGCAAAAGTTCTCTGCTAATAGAAATGGGTTGTAGGTCTCTTTGGGTTGTGTTTATGAAGTTTCTCTGCTACCTTTCATCCATACCAGCTGATACTTCACAAAGGAGTTTGAGGTTTCCTCCGTAGCCACCTACAGCTGTGGTTCCTCACCTGGGATCTTAACCAGGGATGGCTTCCTGGGATCCGTAAATTCTAAGTTGTTTGTAGAATTCTATGTTTTCTCTATTTATCTGGAGAAAGTTTCCATAACTTTTATAAGAAGTCTATGAGCAAACAAAGAAAAAGGGATTAAGAATCACTAATCTGAAGAGTAACATGTCAAGCAAGGTTTTTTCAGTAGTGTCTCTCACCGTATTACAAAATAGGAAGATTTTCATTCATCCTAAGAGCATTCAAAAACTTAAGCTCCAGGCTTAAGGATGACCAGTCAGTGTCACTGTCTTTGCTCTAAAAGGGGAACTAAGCCTCCTCTTGGCTGCCGCACCTATAGGCTTGGTACTACATTCCAGCAGTCTCCACCATAGCTATCCAGAGTTGGCAAGAGCACTGCAGGTTTGTAGCACCAGGCATTTGGAGCTCTTGGAACAGTTGAAGGTTCAGAATAGGGTGGCCAGAGGTGCCACCATGCCTCAGCCTGAGTGAGGTAGAGCAGGCACTTCCCTATGGAAGCAGCTGAGCACCCTGTTCTCCACAGTGGCCAAAAGGGGTAAGAGGCCACTGTGACCCTGGCCAGTTAACTCAGGTAGCTTTGCTAAGGGTGCTAAGGGGGCCTCATGGTTTAGTTCCTAAGATCCGGTGGTTTGGCACTGGAGGTAAGCCACCTTAGCAAGGCTCCTAGTCCTACCACTCCCAAGTTATGTGAACATGGGGAGCCACCCAACCTCTCTGGGCTTCAGTTTCCTTGTCTGTAAAATGGGAAGTAAAACAAGTACTTAATTCACCAAAGTGTTGTGAGGATTAAACAGGATAAGCCACATAAACTGATCAGTAAGTGTTTAGCACAGAAAAAGTGCTTAATGAATGCTAATGTTATTGTTACTATTGTTTTTTTCCTTCTGCTTCACTGCTCTGCCCTTTGATCTGCAGGTGGCAGCTTTGGCTATTGCAAGTGGTAATGGCTTGTTACTCAAAGGAGGGAAGGAGGCTGCGCATAGCAATCGGATTCTTCACCTCTTGACCCAAGAGGCCCTCTCCATCCATGGAGTCAAGGAGGCCATACAGCTGGTAGGTCCTTAGAAATGAGCCAGTCAGGCCCAGAGGAGCTCGGTCAGATCCTTGGGTGTTTGAAGCAGAACTTAAGTGGCATAGGACCAAGACACTCGTATAAGTGGGTCCTGAATGCCTGCTGCTATTGGATGTTAGCCACTTGGCATTAGGTCATTTTGCAGAGCCAGGAGGCTCCTTGGTCCAGGTGGGTCTTCAGTGGCTTAGGAAGGCCCATACAGCTGTGTCCTGGCACTATTGATTTAGAAGAATGTCCATTAGATTTTCATTCTTTGGGTCATAGGGCCACAGGAATAGCAGATCTAGACTGGGAGCCCTCGGTTCTTCTTAATGGCAGAGTGATTTAGGGCAAATCAGATGAAATAAATTTTATGTAAGTTTATAATGAATTATCATGCAGTGTGTAAGCATGAAATCATGCTATTAGGTTGTCATTATTTTAATCAACCTTTGTCTCACTCAACTATCAAATGAGGTTTTTGAACTAGAGTGTAACAGCTATAATTTATTGAGCACCTATGATGTACCCAGCTTTCTCTCATTTCATCCTCACAGCAACCCTCTAAGGAAGATACCATTCATTATTAGCCCTATTTTATAGATGGGGAAAAAATTCAGGCTCAGAGAGGTAAAGTAATTCACCCGAAGTCACACAGTATGTAGAAGAGTTTAGATTTATACCTAGGCTGACTCTAGATCTTTTTAAGGCCCACTTGCTCCAATATTTGAGGGTTCTTTTGACTGGGTGAATATCTACAAATCTGCTGCATTACATGCTCACTGACTAGAATCTGATCGTTTTTTGTTTTGTTTTTTTATGACAGTGTAGTGGGTGGGAAGAACATAGACTTTAGGAATTCAAATCCCTGTTCTACCACATCCTAGTTTAGGCAGGTTTCTTTTTTCCCCTCCTCCTTCCCTCCCTTCCTGTTGAGGCATAACTTACTTCAAGTATACAGATCTTCCTTGAACAGCTCCATGACTTCATGGATTTATATGTACGCACATATGCAACATGTAAAGATATAGAACATTTCCAACACCCCCAGAAGGCTCCCTTGTGCCCTTTCCAACCAATATCCCCCATCCCCACCACAAAGTAACCACTTTTTGGACTTCTGTCACTCTGACTTTTGCTGTTCTTGAACCTCATATAAATGGACTTACACAAAATGCATTCATTTATGTGGTATTTATTCTGTTCATCATTATGTCTGTGAGATATATTCACATTGTTGCATCTAGCACTAGTTTTCTCTTTTTTTGTTGCTGTGTAGTATTCCATTTGTATGCATATACTATAGTTTAGCTTTTATTCTATTGATGAACATTTGGGTTGTTTCTAGTTTTTGGCTATGAGCAATAAAGTTACTATGAACATACTTACAACATGTATGTTTATATTTCTATTGTAAAAGTAACACAACCATATGGGGATAAAATTAAAAATCAAAAAAAGAAAAACGGGGGGTCGGATGTGGCTCAACTGGTTGGGCATCCGTCTCCCATATGGAGGGACCTGGGTTCGATCCCCGGGACCTCCCGGTAAAAAAAAAAAAAGAAAAACGTGCCCCTAATCTCGTTGTCCTATCATAAGCACTTTAGTGATTCCAACCAGTACCCAAGGGTAGAGGTCAGTGGTATCACGGAGAACCAATCCTCTAGTGAGACCCAGCATTTCATTAAGGCTGTGAATTGGGGAACCAACAAAGTAGCCCCTTCTTTTTGTGATCTTCATAGCCTCATGTAATCTATACCTTATTTAACTAACATAGCATTTTGTTTGCATCTCTTCTGGCATTTTAAAATTATCTGCCTTGTGTTGTAGTTCTTTGTACCCTGCCTTACAAAATGCAGGGACCATGGCCTGTATTTTGTAAGGCAGGGCACAGCACCTAATGTTTAGATAAGCATTTTGTCAGATGGCTTTTCAATTCCAACAATCAGGAACTTAATCCTGTTTTAAGAAAAAGTTCTCAGAGAGCCTGAATTAGTCCTCAGGCTATAAAAGAGATGCTGCTATTTCTACACTTTATGGGTCAGATATCATCTTTAACTTTGTGTTCTCTACATCTTCAGGTGAATAGCAGAGAAGAAGTTGAAGATCTTTGCCGCCTGGACAAAATGATAGATCTGATCATTCCACGTGGCTCTTCCCAGCTGGTCAGAGACATCCAGAAAGCTGCTAAGGGGATTCCGGTGATGGGGCACAGTGAAGGGATCTGCCACATGTATGTGGATTCTGAGGCTAGTGTCGATAAGGTCACCAGGCTGGGTGAGCTGGAGTCTTCTGTTTTCCTACGGTGAAATATTTGCCAAACCCTTTGTGGTTCTGTTCACATTAATATAAAAAATTCATTGTTGTTCTTTCAGTCAGAGACTCTAAATGTGAATATCCAGCTGCCTGTAACGCTTTGGAGACTCTGCTAATCCACAGAGATCTGCTGAGAACACCATTATTTGACCAGATCATCGATATGCTCAGAGTGGAACAGGTAAGACAAATCTGTAGGACTAGTGTATCACTTCTTGTCTTCAATTTTGAGATTTAGAAGCCTGTGGGGTTAGACCAGGCACATCCACCATTCCATTTAAGGCAATTTTAAAAACAAATTTGTGAGCCTCTGCTCTGTACCAAGTTCTCTGCTAAGTACAGATATGAGTGTAAGACATGACCTCTGCCCTCTGACAGTCTGGTCAGTAGAACAAACTGATACACAAATATCTTTACTGCAAAATGGAATGTGTTATGTGTGAAGAGAGTTCAAAGATAAGACAGATCACATGTCAAATGGACTGTTTCTGGCAACCTTTCGTTTAAGCAGCAAAGTTTGTTTCTGAACACATTCCTTTTTGGATTTGATTTGAAAAGACTGCAGAAATGTTTTCCAGCCCCAAATTCACATGCATCCACACACACACACCCCCCATGTCGTCTATTGTCAATATTAATGTATTTAATAGTTATATTCAGGAGTCAACAATTTGTATAGTGTCCCCTCTGGGTAGTGTTTTTACTGTGTCATTAAGGTTATAACAGATCAAAGCCAGTAAGTTTCAAACATAAATTTATACTCTATCCTAAATTCTTTTTTTTTTTTTTTTTTTTTTAAAGATTTTATTTATTTATTCATTTATTCCCCCCTTGCTGCTTGTGCTCGCTGGGTCAGCCAACCACGCCGTGCGGGCAGGCTTGCCTTCACCAGGAGGCCCTGGGAACCGAACCTGGGGCCTCCCATATGGTAAACGGGAGCCCTACTGATTGAGCCACAGCCGCTTCCCATATCCTAAATTCTTGATTGAGAAAAAATGATGCTCTCAAGTCAAAAAGGAACAATCCATTAAAGTTTCTGGCTGGACTCATTTTAAACTTTAATATCATCTATCATTGCACCCTTTCAGAATTTTATAAACAGCACAAAGGTAAAGAAAATGCCTGCTGGTCTTTGTTACTTTAAACCTGAGAGTAAATCTCTTCCTTTCCATCCTTATACTGGAAAGAAAGGCCCCAGTCAGCTTATAAAATGTGGCATGGTCCCAGTGAGACCCTGAAAGAACTGCTTTGAAAATAAAAATACCTCCCATGGATTAAGAGGGAGTTAGATCACATAATAACCACTCATGTTCAGGACCTCACTTTATACCAGTGACCTGTTTAATTGGGCATACACTGGACTAGACTGGACAGGAGAAAAACTTTCTTTTAGATGGGACTAAAATCCCTAGTCCTGATTCTGACAAATCCATGACATCCTCACTTATCCTCAGGATTGCCTTGAAATTCCTCAAATCAGTGAGCCAGTGTGTGTATTTTATGTAGCACCTTCGTATTGCAAGAAGTAAGCCTGGCAGGGTGATTTGCACAGAGCTGGGGGCTCAGACCCTGAAAAGGATGGTGGGCCCCAGGCTTGGGAAAAGTGGGTCCCAGATAGGAAACCATGGCAAGGCCTCAGGGATAATGAAGACAAGACAGAGACTGTTGTGACTGCAACCAAGCACTTGGTCCTGAAGAAACAAGGTACAAATCCTGTCCTGGGGAGGACTCAGAGATCAAGGTCCCAGTGGAATCAGACTTGTGACTGGGGCCCCCAGTGGGATCCTTAAGTTCCTCCCACCAGGAACAGGATTAGTCCCAGAGTCTGTAGCTGAGCTGAACCTATAGGTAGGGCCAGACTGGCCTGAACAGAGTCAGGAATCCAACAGGTAACCACAGTTTGAGGCACTGAAAGAACCTAACCCTGTCCTGTGTCCCCCTAAATCACATCTAGGAACTTTCCCACATGGAGTAGAAATATATATGAGGCTCCTCCCTCTTTTCATAGGAGTCTAATGTCTAGGTCCCAAATACAGGGAAGGGAATATTTATGGTCAAGTGTTCATTTTAGTAAAGTGCCAGCAGTCTGGGGCTTATGCCTATAGTCCATGAAGTGCCTTGCACATTCTGAACATTCAGAGGCTTCCTGCTTCAATCCCTGTTTCAACTGTGCTGAGGCCCATTGCTGGCAAGGTGAAAACACCCACTTGGGAGGTCCCAGGTTCAGTTCCCAGTGCCTCCTAAAGAAGACAGACAAACAACAAGCAGACAGTGAACAAAAACAATTAGCAAACCATGAACAGACAGTGAGCAAAAACAAAAACGAGCAGGGAATGGATGTGGCTCAAGCAGTTGAGCACCCGCCTCCCACACGGGAGGTCCTGGATTTGTTTCCCGGTGCCTCCTAAAGAAAAAAACAGACAGAAGGGAAGCGGCTGTGGCTTAATCAGTAGGGCTCCCGTTTACCATATGGGAGGCCCCGGATTCGATTCCCGGGCCTCCTGGTGAAGGCAAGTCCGCCTGCATGGCGTGGTGAGCTGATGGCCTGTGCGGTGCAATGAGCTGGCGCAGCAAGCTGATGCAACAAAACGGAGGCAAACAGACACAGAAAAATGCAAAGCAAATGGACACAGCAGGGAAGCAGCTGTGGCTCAATCAGTGGGGCTCCCGTTTGCCATATGGGGGGCCCCGGGTTTGGTTCCCGGGGCCTCCTGGTGGGGGCAGGCCCGCCCGCATGGCGTGGTTGGCTGACCCAGCGAGCACAAGCAGCAAGGGGGGGGTGAATGAATAAATAAATAAAATCTTAAAAAAAAAAAAAAAAAATTGGACACAGCAAGGGGGGGATAAATAAATAAATCTTTGGAAAAAAAAAAAAAAAAAAACAGAAGACAACGAGTTCAAGCAAAAACAACAATGAGCAAACAGATGAGGGCGCCGTCTTGGCGGGGGTGGGGGGGGGTGCGGTATCCTGGAAAGCAAGAGGCTGCCTCTAAAAGAAGGTAGGCTAGTTATCCAGGTCACTAGAGCCACAGATTTTGTGCTCATATAAATGTTCATCATAAGGAAAAGGTCCTTAAGAGACAATCTTGCTGTTTGATCCTAGAGGGAGAAGTGAGTACGCTTGCTTATTTCTATTGATTTTGTTATTTCCTCTGGACTTGCTTTGTTCTAGGTGAAAATTCATGCAGGCCCCAAGTTTGCTTCCTACCTCACCTTCAGTCCCTCTGAAGTGAAGTCGCTCCGAACTGAATATGGGGACCTGGAATTGTGCATTGAAGTGGTGGACAGTGTCCAGGAGGCCATTGACCACATCCACAAGTATGGCAGCTCCCACACAGATGTCATCATCACAGAGAACGGTCAGTATCAGGTACAGCCCCCTATCAGTAGCTTTGAGGATACAAGTGTCTCATCTGCTTTCATCTCTAAGGTGGTCCCACTCCTCTCACCTCTCTTGACCTGCAGGAAAACATAGTCTGAAAAGACTAATGGTCAGGCCCAGTGCTGGTTGCATTTGATGGTTTGCTGGGTATTTTCACCTACAGAGATGATAACTTCCACTTTAAAGATAACTTACTCCATATCAGAGGTATTATCACATAATCCACACAACAGTCAGTCCTACAAGGTAGTTGGAATAAACTCAATTTACAACTGAGGAAACCAAAGGCCCAGAAGGTTAGTTGCAGTACCACTTAGTTAAGGGCAGAACCAACTCTCCACATTAGTTCATTCCCTCCACAAATGTTAATTAAGGGACATTTGAGGTGTCGGACACTGGAGGTTCAAGGGTGAAAGAAGCCAGTATGGCCCTCCCCTGAGGACTTCGCATCAGCCTATTGGGAAACCATAACCCCACCACCAGTAATAGTAATAGCTGTCATGTACTGAACACATATGTGCTAGGCCCTGGGATGAGTGCTCTACAAGTATCGTTCATTGACTCTTCTGCACAAACCTGTGAGGTAGGCAGTGTTAATCCCCATTTTACTCAGGCACAGAGCAGTTTAGAAACTTGTCTGAAGTCACACAGCTAGCACTGTGGTTCTGAACTTTTAACCCATGCACTTAACCCTGTAAATAGGTAGTGTAGACACCATCACAGCACCGAGGGCACATCTGCAGTGGGAGATCTGGGTTCCAGCCCAGTCTTTCCCAGGCCCCTGCTCTTTCTACAACACTGTGCCTGATGAAGCTGGTTTGCCTTCTCTGATTTTCCCCAAATTTGCATGTTTAGTATTTGAGGAGAATGCAGCAGGGCACTTCCTTGAGGACTTGGGCACTGACTGCCCTGACTGCTCACTGGTGAATGTCTGGAGGCAGGACTGTTCCCCCTATGTCATCCTAACTCGGCTCTTGCTCTTTCTTTACATGGCAGAGAAGACAGCAGAGTTCTTCCTTCAGCACGTAGATAGCGCCTGTGTGTTCTGGAACGCCAGCACTCGCTTCTCTGATGGCTACCGCTTCGGACTGGGTAAGAAAGACTCCAGTTGCGGGGAGAGAAGTTCCTTGTGAATTTCTCTGTGGTCCAAGGAGTGTGGTGGAAGTGGAGGAGACACACCCCCTTTATAGACACATGCTTGAGCAAGATAATAGAGGCAGGATTGCGGAAGGTGGGGAGCGTGAGAGGAGGACAGAGAATAATAACAGCTACCGTAAGTCTGTAGGAGCCCTGTGCTCCAGGTACTTCACATGTTAAGAAGGTTCAAGTCATGTCATAGAAACCAATTCAAAGAAGTGAACTAACTTGCCCAAAGTCACTCTGGCATTCAGACCCAAACTCGTGTGACTACACAACCTTGGTCGCCTCTGCCTCAGGATGGGCAGAACATGGCATGTCTTCAGGCACAAGTTGCAATGGGTGTATGTGCCAAGGTCCCTCAAGAACTGTGCCATTGAGATTGATTTCTTCAGAGTGACACAGCCAAATTGGCTCAGAGCTAGGAACCCCCCATGAGGATAGGAAGAAGGTGGATGTTAGTAACTGTCCTGGGCCTAAATAGCAGCCTTGTAAACAGGTAAGCCCAGAGTCATGAGGTTGACTTCTAAAGCAGGCTCTGAAATAGAAAGCTTAGAAAGACACCCTTTTCCCTCCTTCCTCTATTAGTTATAAAATTACCATCTCCTGTGGTATATGTGTTATCTGGGCAATCACTGGTTTTCAGGGATACCATTATACCAAGTTCCCATAAGAGACTTATAACACATTTTCTGAATATTGGAGAATTTTTTCGTCCACTTAAAACATTTTAACCCCTCTTGAACTTTTGAACAAACTTTTGAACAGATCATCTGCCAGGAGAAATAGTTCTCACAGAGTTGTTAAAGGTTATTAAAGGGAATTTTAGTCAGTTATTCTTAGTCATTAGACTTTATTTTTAGTTCTCCCATTTCTATTATGTTGGGGTTTTGACTTAATTATCACGTCACTTGCACTGATCTTTGTACCCCCACATTCTTGAGGAAGAAATAGCAGCATGCTTTTAAGGGCTGCGGTATCCAGCTTTCCAGTGAAAATCCAGAATGAGGGAGGAGCAAAAGACCGCTCCATTGTCCTTCCAGCACCAGCTGAGAACAAAGGCCCAGACTCTGGTCACATTAATCCCTGTGAAATGCATTAATAATAGCAGTGATGGCCAATGTTTATCAAGGGTTTGCCACTGTCTGTGCCCAGCACTATGCTAAGTGCATCCCGAGCATTATCTCAGTTCTGTAAATGAGATACTATTATTTTCCTCATTTCCACATGAGAAAACTGAAGCACAGATGGATGAAGTTGGGTAACTTGCCCAAGGTCATGTGTCTCAAATTTTGAGCCAGAATTTGATTCCTGCTGTCTCACCTTCTTCCCAACCTCTGCCCCAGGCACATCCCCACTCAGACCCTGGCTATTGCTCTCCTCTTTGCCTACAGCACTTCTACCTGATCCTCCCCTGGCTGGCTCCTTCTCATCCTTCAGGTTTCCACTTACAAGCATCTCCTCAGGGAGGCTTTCTCTGACCACTCTAGGCAGTGAGGTCCCCACCTCCACCCTGCCTGGCAGTTGCTGTCACAGCGCCCTTCATTACACTTAATCAACACCTGAAATCATTTACTTACCTGTTCTTGGCTCCTTCCCCATTAGATTATAAGCTCCAAGAAAACAGGACAGTGTGTGTGTTATTCACCACTGAATCCCCCAGGCCCAGCACAGTGGCTGGTACATAGTAGATGCTCAGTGAAGTTGTGAGGAATGAGGAACCCTCCCTCTACCATATACAGTGCAGAATGCTGAACCAGACCCAGGAAAACCCCTGACAACCTCCAGGAGCAAGAGAAATTCAGGAATTACCTAATGAGTGCTGATGTGCTGAGAACTTGTCCCTTACTTCCTAGGATTTAAAGAATATTTGGGGAAACAAAACCACCCTGCTAAACATTGTTAAACACCCCAATACATGCCCAAATGTCAAATTATAGTGCACAATTCAGATATTAAACTGATAGCAGAAACAATACTTCTAGTATTGTCAGAATGCAGTAGGGGATAAAGTACAAAAGAAAGGCCCACACAGTATGTTTCATAAGGGGTGGAGGCCATGATGATTTGTAGTGACCTGACAGAACAAATTTTTGGGTACAGTAGAACTCAAGCTGGACTGGGAAGATGGGTCAGGAGTTGGCAGAGAGGGAACGCCAAGTGCAGAGAATGCAGAGATGTGACGAGATGTGGGTCTGGTGGGTGGACAGGAAGCAGAGGCTGTGTAAAGCCACATCCTAACCCATCCTCCTTTTCAGGCGCTGAAGTGGGAATCAGCACATCACGAATCCATGCACGGGGACCAGTAGGACTTGAGGGACTCCTTACTACTAAGTGGCTGCTGCGAGGGCAGGACCATGTGGTATCGGATTTCTCAGAGCACGGAAGTTTAAAGTATCTTCATGAGACTCTCCCTGTTCCTCAGAGAAACACCAACTGAAAGCATTCAGAGAATGCCATGAAAACCCCGGGAATGGTCTGAGAAGTTTTTCACAGTTAAACTTGTCCAAAGGGTCTCAGGGGATGAGCCAGGCCTTGTCTCCCAATTCCTGGAAGGGTCTGGCTATTGAAAAGTGCACCTAAGTGCTTCTGGGCTCGATTTGGCAACCTTATTCTTGCCTAATATATGTATTCTAGCTCACACACACACACACACCCCCCTTTTTTTTTTAAGTAAAAGAATACTTGCTACAAATAGGGACTTTACTTTGCCCAGTCCAATTCCCTTCAAAGATAGGAACAGAAAGGTGTGTTTCTCCCACACAAAAGAAAGAAAAATCATGGCCACTTTTTACCTTTTTTATCACCTCAGTGAGGTAAAGTCTCCCTTGGCATTTAGCTGGTTTTGGAACTAGTCATTCTGAATAAGTTTTTTCACATTTCATTTCTTTCACACTCATAATTCTCTTCAAAAAGGAAAGATCTGGAATTTTAAAAGAGAGACAGCTTTTCTTTTTAGTATTCTCTTCAGAAACAATTAACAAAAATGGACTGAATGATTTCTACTGTGAAGATTGACCTTTTATATTTATTTGAGGAGTAAATAAATAGGCATTCCAGATGCTTGCAGTCTCTCCTGATCCAAGAGTTTCGGTGTTCCCAGTAATCTCATTGGTACCTGGAGTTGCAGACTGTAAGGTGAGAGTTTAAGGATGTTCCCCCTGTAGCAGGAGGATTATAGACAGAAATTTTGCTTGAAATTTTTATATGAATTATTTTGTCATGCTATCCTCCTTCCCCTTTCCTTCCAAAAAGAAATTAAAGGAGTATTTTAATACTTTGGATTCTTCCTCCCTTTTTGAGAAATAAAATTCTTATGAAAAGCCTATGGTGCATTTTAGTTTTCTCCCTTACTTGTTATTGCCCTCTTCCTCCTTTTCCTGTGACCCTCGTGTCCCTGCCTTAAGGCGTTGTCTCTTCTCAGAGTACCCTGGTCACCCAGGTTGGAAGTGTGCTGGGGAGACAGGCCATCTGCCTGCACTGTCAGGTGGCACAGCACTGGCATATTCCCAGGAGAGGGATTCAATCAGAGAGAAGAAAGGAGAAGAGGTTAAGACCCATGAGTCTAAAGACTGAAAGCACATAATGGTCTAAAGCCAGTGAATATATACAGCACAAGTGTGTTGCCACTGTGTTAGTTCACACAGTACCACCAGGATGGTGGCCCCATTCCTCAGCTACTCTGACGGCCACAGCCCCCACTAACATCATTCGTTCTCGTTGGAGGTAAATGACTTTGTCCTCTCAGCTGCTCCCTGCCAGTCCCCATTGCCTCAGGATTGACTGATTCATTGACAGTTCTAATCCCTCACCTCCCTCTCTCAGTCTAGCTTCTCTAATTAGGGTCCCTGATGCCAGGGAGTCTGTAGTCGAAAGATTTCTTATCTCTGGGGGCCCCTGCTGCTGCTTATCCTGAAGGCATTTTATGAGCATAAGAATTATGGTGTCAAGTGGACTATGTTCCCAGACTGGCTCCAAACTATACATCTTATCCAGACCCATACATGGTCTGGCAAGTTCCCCTGCCTACCCTGCCCTCTGAAAGGGAAATTCTGGCATAGCTTGCCAGAAAAGGCAATAAACAAAGTCCTGCTTGAAACTATTGCAAAAACCACAATCAGCTCCCAACTAGTCAACAAATGCCCTAAGAACTAAAATAGAAAGTGACCTAAGAGGGCCAGGGCCCTTGGGAAGAGTCCACTGAGAAGGCGGGTCTGGACCTGGGCCTTGAGAAAGATGAGTCCTAGGAGCAAGGAGTGGGGAGAGTGTTCAAAAGTCAAGAGGTGGGAATGAAACAGTGAGCATGCCAATTAGGAATAGAAGGGTTTTGTGGGTAAACAGGAAGCTATTGCATCCTAGGCAGCTGGTGTTGGTATAATCTCTACTGGAGCATTGTTTTTAGGGTAGAGGATAGGGTGAGATTCAACATGAAAAGTGCCTGGAAAGCCCAGTTATCTGGTGCTAGGTACCATAACAAAAACAGAAGGAAAAAACAAAAAGCTCAGTTATCCCAACAAGGCAAGTCCCTATGCAGATGCCTGAGCCTCAGTCAATTTCCAAAGACCATGGGATATCAACTTTCACCCTTTTTCCACCAAAGGTGAAGGGATCTTCTAAAGAGCCTGGAGGCAACTATAGCCTCACTGTACCCTCCAACCAGGCAATCTTCTAGTACTTACGGGCTTGTGCTAGCCATAGTAAGGGCCTTTTTATTCCGAAACCCTTCCTGTGGTACTTCGCTACTGTTCCTTTTCCTGGCCACTAACGCCTGGCTGTTTCTCTCTTCTCTCCTGGTCGTGGATGACAACCAACCAACCCTGAAGTTTCCTCCTTTTCCTCAAGGAAGATGTAAGACAACAAATGCCCTTATCACTCAAGTCAGTTTTACTTGGGATTTCTGTTACTTGGATTTACAAGTGTCTTAACTGATCCAGTAGACACATACATTATGGGGGCCTTTACAAAATTTGTATGGAAAGAAACATGCACAGCCAAGGACTAGATTATGGTAGACATGTTATTTGCTCTGTATCCCTTATTTTGTGCAACTTCTCAGCTCAGTCTGTGTGTTCGGGGGAGGGTTGCTGATCTCCCTCCCCACCACCACCGCCTCACCCCTTTTTATGGTAATTACATGACTCAGACCTGATTAGAGTACTCCATTTGCCTGCTTACAGTGATTGTTTCAGGGCTTGGCATATAAACTAAACATGACCAAACAGAATGCGACTTAGAATTTTTACTGTGGGTATTAGGAAAAATGAACTCTCTTTCTCTAGGGTTATGAACTAGAAGTCTCAAGAAGCTCTGAAGCTGACAGTATCAATCTTTCCCACCATTAGAAAGTGCCCGTGTAAGGAGTAGCGAACAGTATCTTCAACTGCAAGCAAAGCAATTCCGTTCCTCTGCCCCATAATTTCTACATGCCTTATCAGCCTGAAGCAGTCAGAGTGGACATTGTCCCAAATCCCTCAAGATTTGAGAAATGAACAAAAATAAGGGAGGAGTGTAACCATGGACCACTGCTGATCCACTGTTACTGTAGTTATCTTGTGTTAATGGAGTAACTTGTAACAGTGATATAATTTTTTTTTTTAATTAAAAAAAAAAATCTAACACAGAAGAAAACCAGGGGATTGAGAGAGACTTTGTGCGCCTGATTCCATCTGTTCTGAGGTCCACTTCTGGACTCAATCCAGTAATTTCCATTTTTGCTTAAGCTAGTTTGAGTTGGATTTCTATCCCTTACGTCTGGAAGAATCTGGATTTAAATGGGTGTAAATCTCCATTCTGCCTTTTATTAACTGGGTTACCTTGGGCAAGTTGCTTTCTGTAAGCCTCGGTTTCCTCATGGCACTATTGACAGCCTCTCTCAATATTGGTAATATTGGTAATGTTGTTAATATTGGGAATGCAAATACTTGGCACAGCACTAATAAAATGCAAAATTCAGTAAGAGGGAAATGGTCCCTTGCTGTGATTTTTCAGGTGTCTAGTGTGTGTGTGTGTGTGTGTGGTTCTGTACTACACAAGAGTCCAGAAGTTTCTTCTGTTACTCATGAGGCAGTTTTCAGGAGCCAGATTTTCCCATCACAGCTGAGTGTGGTCACACCCAGTTCTCCAGAAACCCATCCTTACCCTCCACATGAGTAATGGGGAACAGAGAGCACCGAGTCTGAGCAAACATTTAAGTACCTGGAGTATGTGGGCGGCTGCTATTGAGAAGACTGAGACCAGTGATATCAAGAAGGGCATGAGGGTACCTGCCCCATAAAAGATGGCAGAATGAGGAGCTTCAGGACTCCGTCCCCAACCCCATGTCCCCACTCACAGAAGCTTTAAGCAACCAGCAAGAACTAGAAGAAAAATTTTTTTCAAAACTCCAGAAAACAGTTAAAGGACTGCAGTAATAAGGCAAGCACTGAATCAAGAAAAAGGCTACCTAAAAGGCCCTCCCCCTACCCATCACCAGCTTGGCAAGGAGCCGGCCACACTCCCAGTGCAGATCCCTGGTCCTGGTTCTGGAGGGAACAGAGTAGCCCTCGTGCACATCCTGCAAGCATGTATGTCTGGCCCCATCTGTCTGGTGGTGGCCTGAGGGACTCACCACCCCAGAACTTGCCCTGATGTAGAGGGAAGTTTACATGGCTGTCCTGCGGAACGCTGTGGGAGAGCAGTCAAGTCATGCCGTCTGGGGCAAGGGATTGCTGTGGGACTGTGAGGAAACTGCTTCCTAGGGAAGAGGGGACATTCACAGTCACATAAATAGGGGAACTCCTAGGATCACACAAGCAGAAAGGATCAGGGTAGCCACTATGCAGTGGCCTGGAGCTATTTTTTAAATTGACTGAATGGATAAGCCCTGAAGGAGAGCACTGGCACAGGTCAATCTGCAAAGACGCAATGGCATCCACACACACACTCTTTTTTTTTTTTTTTAGGTTAGCTCCTGGCAATCAAGGAAAGCTCTGTGATAATACTAGTTGGATGTAGGTTTAAGGAACAGATGCCTCAGAGTCTAAATCCCAGCAAAAGCAAATTATCAAAATGTCCAGGTTTCAACAAAAGGCCACAATATATACAAAGAAACAAGAATTGATGGCCCTGGTAAAGGAGAAGATGAAAGCATTAGAAACTTTCAGTGAGAAGGACTAGACCTGGACATACCAGACGAAGACTTTTAAATAATGCTTCTAAATAGGCTCAAAGACCTAAAGGAAAACATGGAGAAGTCACTAAAGGAAATCAGGAAAATGATAGATGAGCACAAAGAGGATATCAATAGAGAAATGGAAACTATGAAAAGGAACCAAAGAGCTGAAGACCACAGTAACAAATTAAAAATTCCCTCGAGGGGTCCAACAACAGATAGGAGCTGACAGAAGAAAGAATCAGAGACCCTAAAGGTAAGACAAGTGAAATCACCCAATCTGAGGAGCAAAGGGATGAAAGAAGACAGAAATGAACAGAACCTGAGGAACCTGCGGGACACCATCAAACATACCAGTACATGCATTGCAGAAGTCCCAGAAGGAGAAGAGAGAAAGGGACAGAGAGAATATTCAAAGAAATAAGGGCTGACATCTTCCCAAAGTTAAGGAAAGACAGGAGTATACACTTCCAAGATACTCAGCGAATTCCAAACAGGATAAACCCAAATAGACCAATGTGGTGGTATATTATAATCAGATGGTTGAATGCCAAAAATAAAGAGAAAATTCTGAAAGCCGCAAGAAAGCAGCATGTTATGTACAAGGGAGTCTCAAAAAGCTTAAGTGCCGACTCAGCAGAAGCCATGGAGACAAGAGGCAGTGGGATGACATTTTTAAACTGCTGAAAGCCAAAATTTCTGATCAAGAATTATATATCTGGCAAAAGGGTCTTTCAAAAATGAGGGAAGGCTTAAAACATTCTCAGATAAAAGCTGAAGGAGTTCATCACCACTAAACAGGCCCTGTAAGAGATGCTAAAAAAAGTTCTGTAGGTTGAAAGGAAAGGACAATGGACAACAGATTGAAGCCACATGAATAAATAAAGATCTCTGGTAAAGGTAACAAAATGGGTAAATATAAATGCCAGTACTATTGTATTTTTAGTTTGTAACTACACTTTTCACTTCCTACAGTATCTAATAGACATATACATAAAAAGTAATGATAAATCAGTAGTTTGGGACCCACAATGTATAAAAAAGAACAACTGAAAGGTTGGGGGACCAAGAGGTATAGAAACATAGTTTGTGTATAGTTTGTGTTAAGTTGGTATGAAAGCAAATGAGATTGTTACAGATTTAGGATGTTAAATTTAAGCCCATGGTAAATACAAAGAAAATATCAGAGAATGTGCAAGCTCATAGAGACAGAAATTAGAGTACAGATAGCCAGGGATGGAAAGCAAGGGAATGGGGAATTAGTGCATAATGGGTATAGGAGTTCTGTTTGGAGAGATGGGAGACTTTTTTTTTTTTTTAACAAATCAATTTTATTCATACAAATCAACAAAGCATACAATTCATCCAAAGTGCACAACCAATGGTATTTGAAACAATCACAGAGTTCTGCATTCATCACCTCAGTCATCATTAGGACATTTTCATTATTTCAATAATAATAATAAACAAAAAACAAACAAGAAAATCTATCACCTCTCCATCTCTCCATGCTTCCCCTGCTGTACACAGCTCCCATTTCTGGCTATTCTTGCACAATTACTTTTTTATTCTCTATATAAATTGATTTAAATTTATATTTTATATAAATGGAATCATACAATATGTTACACAATTAGTAACTCAGTCATACTGTATTTGTCCTTTTGTGTCTGGTTTGCTTCACTCAACATAATGTCCTCCAGGTCCATCCATGTTGTCATATGCTTTATAACTTCATTTCTTCTTACTGCAGCATAATATTCCATTGTGTGAATACACCACAGTTTGTTTATCCATTCATCAATTGATGGACCCCTGGGTTGTTTCCAGCTTTTGGCAATTGTGAATAATGCTGTTATGAACAAAGGTGTGCAGATGTCTGTGTGTCACTGCTCTCAGTTCTTCTGGGTATATACCCAGTAGTGGTATTGCAGGGTCACAAGGCAAATCTATATTCAACTTCTTTAGGAACTGCCAAACAAGACTCCATAGTGGCTGTACCATTCTTCATTCCCACCAATAGTGAATAAATGTTCCTGTCTCTCCACATCCTCTCCAACACTTGTAGTTCTCTGTCTTTTTAATAGTGGCCATTCTGATAGGTGTGAAATGATATCTCATTGTAGTTTTGATTTGCATTTCCCTAATCATGAGTGCTGTTGAACATTTTTTCATGTGTTTGTTTGCCATTTGTATTTCTTCTTTGGACAAATGTCTATTCAAGTTTTTTGCCCATTTTTTAATTGGGTCATTTGTCTTTTTATTGTTGAGTTGTAACATCTCTTTATATATTATGGATATTAAATGCCTATCGGACATGTGATTCCACATATTTCTCCTATTGAGTCGGCTGCCTTTTCACCCTTTTGACAAAGTCCTGTGAGGTGCAAAAGTGTTTAGTTTTGAGGAGGTCCTATTTATCTATTTTTTCTTTTGTTGCATGTGCTTTGGGTTTAAGGTCCAAGAAACCACCACCTACCACAAGGACTTTTAAGATGTTTCCCTACATTTTCTTCGGTAGTTTTATGGTCCTGGCTTTTATCTTTAGGTCTTTGATCCATTTTGAGTTGATTATTGTATAGGGAGTGAGATAGGGGTCCTCTTTCATTCTTTTGGTTATGGATATCCAGTTCTCCCAGCACCATTTGTTGAAGAGACTGTTTTGTCCTGTTAATATGGACTTGGTAGGTTTGTCAAAACCAGTTGACTGTAGAGGTGAGGGTTTATTTCTGGACTCTTAATTCTATTCCACTGATCGATGTGTCTACCTTTATGCCAGTACCAAGCTGTTTTGACCACTGTAGCTCTGTAATATGTTTCAAAGTCAGGCAGTGAAATTCCTCTCATGTCGCTCTTCTTTTTTAGAATGCTTTTGGCTATTTGGGTGCACTTTCCCTTCCAAATAAATTTGGTAATTACCTTTTCTATTTCTGTAAAGTAGGCTGTTGGAATTTTGATTGGTATTACATTATATCTATAAAGTAGTTTGGGTAGGATTGACATCTTCACGATATTTAGTCTTCCAATCCATGAACATGGAATGTCTTTCCATTTGTTCAGGTCTTTTTAAAAATTTTTAGCATTGTTTTGTAGTTTTCTGCATATAGGTCCTGTACTTTTTTGGTTAAATTGATTCCTAGGTATTTGAATCTTTTTGTTGCTATTGTAAATGGAATTTTCCCCCTGATATCCTCTTCAGATTGTTGAATACTAGTGTACAAAAACATTACTGATTTTTTCATGTTGATCTTGTATCCTGACATTTTGCTGAACTCATTTATTAGCTCAAGTAGCTTTGTTGTAGACATTTCAGAATTTTCTAAATATAGGATCATGTCATCCACAAATAGTGAGAATTTTACTTCCTCTTTTCCTATTTGGATGCCTTTAATTTTTTTTTCCTTGTCTAATTGCTCCAGCTAGAACTTCCAGTACAAATTTGAATAACAATGGTGACAGTGGACACCCTTGTCTTGTTCCCGATCTTAGAGGGAAAGATTTCAACCTTTCTCCATTGAGTGTAATGTTAGCTGTGGGTTTTTCATATATGCCTTTTATCATATTGAGGAGTTTTCCTTCTCTTCCTATCTTTTGAAATGTTTTAATCAAGAAACGATGCTGGATTTTGTCAAATGCCTTTTCTGCATCGCTTGAGATGATCGTGTGGTTTTTTCCTTCAATTTGTTAATATGGTGTATTATGTTGATTGATTTTCTTATGTTGAAACAGCCATGCATATCTGGAATAAATACCACTTGGTCATGATGTATAAGTCTTTTGATATGCTGTTGGATTTGTTTTGCAAGTATTTTGTTGAGAGTTTTTGCATCTATGTTCATTAGAGCAATTGGTCTGTAATTTTCTTTTCTTGTAGTATCTTTATCTGGCTTTGGTATTAGGATGATGTTGGCTTCATAAAAAGTGATGGGTAATTTTCCCTCCTCTTCAGTGTTTTGGGAGAGTTTAAACAGGATTGGTGTTAATTCTTTTTGAAATACTTGGTAGAATTCACCTGTGAAGCCATCTGGTCCTGGAATTTTCTTTGTTGGGAGATATGATGATGGATTCAATCTCTTTAAATGTGATTGGTTTGTTAAGTTCTTGTATTTCTTGTAGGATCAGTGTAGGTTGTTTGTGCATTTCTAGGAATTTGTCCATTTCATCTAGGTTATCTAGTTTGTTGGCATACAGTTTCTCATAATATCCTTTTATGATCTTTTTTATTTCTGTGGAGTCAGTCGTAACTTTCCCCTTTCACTGCTGATTGTATTTATTTGCATCTTCTTTCTTTTTTTCTTTGTTAGTCTAGCTAGGGGTTTGTCAATTTTATCGATATTCTCAGAGAACCAGCTTTTGTTTTTGTTGATTTTCTCTACTATTTTTTGGTTCTCAATTTCATTAATTTCTGCTCTAATCTTTATTATTTTGTTCCTTCTGCTTCCTTTGGGATTGGTTTGCTGTAATTTTTCTAGTTTCTCTAGCTGTTCTCTTAAATCTTTGAGTTTAGCTCTTTCTTCTTTTTAATATAGGCATTCAGAGCTATAAATTTCCCTCTCAAGACTGCCTTTGCTGTATCCCATAAGTTTTGATAAGTTATGTTCTTTCTTCATTTGTCTCAATATATTTACTGATTTCACTTGCAATTTCTTCTTTGACACACTGATTATTTAGGATTGTGGTCTTTAGCCTCCACACATTTGCAAATTTACCTTTTTCCCATCTATTATTGATTTCCCATTTAATTCCATTATGATCTGAGATGGTGCTTTGTATAATTTCAGTCATTTTTTTATTTATTGAGAGCTGCATTGTGCCCTAACTTGTGGTCTATCCATGAGAAGGATCCATGGACACTTGAGAAGAATATATAACCCGCTGAGTTTGGATGCAACGTTCTGTATATGTCTGTTATGTCTAACTCGTTTATCATATTGTTCAAGTTCTCTGTTTCCTTGTTGATCTTCTGTCTAGTTGTTCTATCTAATGATGTAAGTGTTGTGTTGAAGTCTCCAACAATCACTGTAGAGGTGTCTATTTCTCCCCTCAGTTTTGCCATTTTGTCTCGTGTATTTTGGGGCACCCTGGTTAGGTGCATAGATATTTATAACTGTTATATCTTCCTGGTGGATTGTCACTTTTATTAATACATAATGGCCTTCTGTATCTCATAACTTTTTTGCATTTAAAGTCTGTTTTGTTCAATATTGGTATAGCTATCCCTGTTCTTTTTTGGTTACTATTTGTGTGGAATATCTTTTTCCAACCTTTCACTTTCAGCCTGTTTATATCCCTGGGCCTAAGGTGGGTCTCTTGTAAGCAGCATATGGATGGCTCATGTTTTTTTATCCATTCTTTCAGCCTATATCTTTTGATTGGGGAGTTTAATCCATTCACATTCAATGATATTACTTAAATGCATTATTTACTTCCACCATTTTCTTCTTTGGTTTTCATATGTCATGTCATATTTTCATCTGTCATTTTACTCTTTTCATTATCCTTTTTGCTATTCTTTCTTCTATATTCTCCTTCAAGCCTCTCTGTCCTGTCTTTTTCTTTCAGGCTCTAAGGCTTCCTTTATTTTATTTTATTTTATTTTATTTTTTAATTTATAGAAACCAATGTTTATTTTTGACACCCTCATTTCCACTTCCTGTTGGAGCCTGTGGAGCAGCTCAGGACCACTCGGTGGTGGTTCCCACCCACTCGGTGGCTTGAGCAGTGGGGGCTGCAGACCAGTCTTCAGTTGCAGGCTGAGCACTCCAGTCTTCAGTAGGGAACTGCTGAATGGGCATGGAGGGCACCTGCACGCCTTCAGACCAGTCTGTGACCTCGGGCTGAGTAGCAGTGAATTCAGGAGCAGGAGCCGTCCATTCACCCTGAAACTCCTCCTTGGTCACAGCCTTCTCGGCAGCGGCCTGCTCTTCCTTTTCAATCTCCTCAGGATCCCTGTAGAAGTAGAGGTCAGGCATGACCTCCCACGGGTGCTCACGGGAGATAGTGCCACACATGCGCAGGACTTCCCGGGCCAGCATCCACCACATCAGACCCACCGAGTGCGCTCCCTTGTTGTTGCACAGGATGGCGATGTCCACGTAGCGCAGGGGAGAGTCTGTGTTGCACAGGGCAATCGTGGGCAGGTTGACGTAGGATGCCTCTGTGAGGGGCTGGTGGTCAGCCCTGGGGTCAGTCACCACCAGGATACACGGCTCCCGGAAGGCTGTCTAAGGCTTCCTTTAATATTTCCTGCAAAGGTGGGTTCTTTTTTTTTTTTTTTTTTTTTTTTTTTACAAACTCTTAGTATCTGTTTGTTTGTGAATATTTTATACTCACCTTCCTATTTGAAGGACAATTTTGCTGGATAATGAATTCTCAGATGGCAATTTTTTGCTTTCAGTATCCTTATCGTATTATACCACTGTCTTCTCACCTCCATAGTTTCTGATGAGAAATCTGTGCTAAGTCTTACTGGGCCTCCCTTGTACGTGATGGTTTGCTTCTCCCTTGCTCCTCTCAGAATTTTCTCTTCATCTTTGACATTTGACATTCGGTGTAGTATGTGTCTTGGACTAAGTCTATTCAGATTTATTCTGATTGGGGTACAGTGGGCTTCTTGGACATGTAGCTTCATTTCTTTCATAGAGTTGGGAAATTTTCAGCTATTATTTCCTCAAATACTTTTTCTTCCCCTTTTCCTTCTCTTCTCCTTCTGGAACTCCCATGACATGTATGTTGTCGCGTTTTGTGTTGTCATTCTACTCCCTGAGCTCCTACTCAGTTTTTTCCATTCTTTTCTCCCTCTGTTCTTTTCTCTCTTCAATCTCAACTGTTCAGTTTTCGGCATCACTTATTCTTTCTTCTATCATTTCGAGTCTGCTGTTGTATGCCTCTAATGTGTTTTTTGTTTTGTTTTGTTTTGTTTTGTTTTTTACCGGGAGGTACCGGGAATCAAACCCTGGTCTCTCCATATGGTAGACGGATGCCGAACCTCTTGAGCCACATCCGTTTCCCTCTCTAATGTGTTTTTTATCTTACCTATTGTGTCTTTCATTG
Source organism: Tolypeutes matacus (assembly GCA_026826555.1). Lineage (NCBI taxonomy): Eukaryota > Metazoa > Chordata > Mammalia > Cingulata > Chlamyphoridae > Tolypeutes > Tolypeutes matacus. The sequence continues at coordinate 705,264 of JAKSZT010000380.1, read as the reverse complement.
CAATGAGCTCTGTTACTTTTCTGTTCATGATTTCAAATTCTTCTTTGTGCTCCCTCAATGTCTTCACAATGTCGTTCATCTGTTTATCCATATTGTCTTTCAACTCATTAGTTTGATTTTGGAAATTTGTGTGCATCTCATTAATTAATTCTCTCAAATCCTGAGTTTCCTCTGGGGCTTTGATATATACCTTTTCCTGGGCCATGTCTTCCAGTTTCTTAGTAATTTTTTGCTGATGTTTAGGCATCTGATTAGGGTGTAGTTTACTCAGGTGCTCAATTTCTTTCTCTTTCATAGGGATTTAGTGGCAGGAGGCTGTGTGTTACTGCTACTCTTTGATTCCTGGGTTGACCTGCATCATTAGGATTGTCCCTGTTAGTTTCTCAAAACTGGGCTCTGGATCTAGTAATGGGTTGCAGGCCTGCTTCCTGGGGCCTTGGGAGGGAGGCTATAAAGACCAGAAAAAGCCCCTGTAACTTATTTTTAATTTTCTCACATGTACTACTTTTGTCTGCCAGCAGATGGCCCTCTTTGGCAGCCCTCTAAGTTCAATGCCTAGTCAGAGTGTTTTTGCTGTTACACAAACCATATCAATGTGATAGAGGATCCTGCCTGGAGACTAAGAGCCTTGTAATTCAAACTTTCTCAAAAACAGTTCTCCAGCCTTCTCTGGCAGTCCCCTCCCTTTTCCCCAGGTAGGAAATAAATCCATTCCCCTCTGTTTCCTCAATAATCAGTCCCTTGGTTAGTAAAGGACATTGGAAGGATCAGATCTCTTTACTCCCAAGGCCAACAATGGCACAGCCCCACCCAGCCTGGAAAGTCTGATGGGACACAGCAGACTAAATTTGTGGGTCAAAAGCTGTCAGTCTTAGGCTGTGACCCTCTCTCTCCACTTTCCTTGGGGGGGTGGGGTGGATCCCTGGACCTGCCTTTGTAGTGGGCTCAGAGGCCTGAGAATTCTAAAGTGTCTTTTGTGTGGAGGAGGGTGCCGGCAGTAGCAGCTGCAGGTTTCAACTCACAGTTTTGCTGTCGCGATTCCCCTCCTTTATGTTCCTTTATGTTCTGGGCTGTGTCCAGTTTATGCCTGGTGTCCAAAGCCCTAGAAGATCTTTTTCTGGGCCGTTTCAGGCTGTCCTTTAGCTATTTTTCTGGAGTAGAAGAGCAGGCAAGACTTTTTATATTTTTGTTTTTTCTTTTTTTTGTTGTTTTGTTTTTGTTTTTATTTCCTTTTTCTATTTTTTTATGCTTTTTGTGTTCTTATTTTTCCTATTTTTCTTTTTAATTTTTTTTTAATTTTTCCTGGCTCTTTTTCTTTTAAGATGGGCAACTTTTAATAGTGGAAGTTGGTGAGGTACTACAATATTGTGAATGTGATAAATCCCATTGAATGGTAGGCTTGGGAGTGGTTGAGATGGGGAAGTTTATGTTTTATCTATGTCCCACTTAAAAAAAAAAGGAAGCACAACTTAAGAAACAATGACAGTGAAATGAAGTACATGATCCTGGATGGGATCTAGCAAGGGAGGAGAAAAGCCTCAAATGGACGTATGAAAAAATTATAATATACACTGTAAGGTTTATATCAATGTTAAATTTCTTGAACTTGATAACTACACTTAAGGTGGTTACAGAAGGGAATATCCTGTTCTTAAGAAATGTATATAGGGGTATTATGTGTTCAAGGAGAATGATATATACACCTACCCTCAAGTGTTCAGAAAATGGATAGATAGAATGATATGGATAATATGACAAAATGTTAAAATTTGTAGGGCTGGGTATTGTGGGGAGGGGTATGTTGGAGTTCTCTGTATGGGGTGTATTTTTGTAACTGTCATTTAAGTATGAAAATATTTCCAAATAAATGTTTAAAAATGGACGGGGGGAGGGGCATGGGACAGTAGAGACCCTTTTCTGGTCCTGGAAAAGAGGTGAGTTCAGGTGAATGTCACCTTCTCCCCCAAAGAAGAGAGGTGATCCTGGGAGCACTAGCTCAGAGCAGGTCTGCTGTACCTAGGGGGTGGAAGCAAAGCAAGAGACTTTGGGTTTCTTGATACATATATGGGAGCTCTGCCATATAGTATAAAAAATTCAGTGTATGTGCTCTTTTGAGTTGGAAGTTCATTTTAAAATCTCCAAGCAAACAAAGATTTTGTATATTTGGATGACTCTTGGGAGAGCTTGCCTGGCTAAGGCTTTAGTTCTGCTAATCAAGTCTCTTTTTTGACTCAGGAGTAGGTGTTGTCGATGCCATCACTACTTTCATCTGACTCTCAAATGTCCATGGGATGAAATATTTCTGGGTAATATTTTGTGTCCTGTCATGTATAGTGTCTCAAAGCAACAGCAGCAGTGAGGAATGTTTTCACATACAAGGAACAGAAATCCCAGCACAAACTGGCTTTAACAAAAAACAGGATCTATTACTTACATATCCGAGGAAGTCCAGAAGTCTGGTGGTAGGCAGTCCAGGGCTGAGGTGACGGCTCTGGGCTCTGTGATGTCATTAGGGATTTCCTGAAGAAGGTAGTGGAGTTCCCACAGTGGGGTTGTGTTCCAGGCAGCCGGAAGGAGGAAGAACTGAGGGCAAAAGGATCTGTGCCAGCTGCCCCCTTTTAAGTCACTTTCCAGGGAGACCCACCCAATGGCTTGGCCAAAACTGTCTCATAACCTTCTTCTGCAAGGAAGTTGGGAAGTGTAACTTTTTAGCTGGGTAGATTGCAGCTGCAAGCAGTAGGGGTTCTATTGGTATGGGAGAAGGGAAGTTAGGTAGGGGAAGATTATCCTAATTGATTCGTGAGCTGCTTGTGGGATCCATTCACTTAAACAACATGGCTGCTGCATAATGAGGGAGGGATGGAATGAGGTCAGGGAAGCAGCCCCAGCCCCAGAGCTCTGTCTCACAGAGAGAAACCCTCCAGGGCTCATGGTCCTATCTGCAGCCAGGGTAATTGAGGGAGCATTGAACTGGGATGCTGATATTATTTTTCCGTCTCTGTCACTGACTGGACTTGAGACCTTGGGTAACTTGCTTGAACATTTGTGCCTCAGTCTCCCCACCCATAAAATAGATTAGATCAGCTTTTCCTTTAGATGGAAAAAACCTCTTTCCATTCTCAAATTGCAAATTAGCTGGCCAGGGTAATTTTCCTATCTGACATCCACAGCTACCCCAGTAGAGTTGGCATTGAAAGCCAAGCCAAAGGTCCCCCTCCATCAGCACCTGGTACTAACCCCCGTACTTGCAGGCCTCAGAATATCTCAAATTGGGATCCAAGGATCATTGCATCAGAATGACCTGAGGGACTACCTAAAACTGTAGATTTCCCCTCCTACACTAGCCGAGCCAGAATTTCTGGAGATAGGGAGAACATGAACGTTTAACAAGCCCCTTGTGTGATTTTTTTTTTGTCATTACCTCCTCCTCCCTGCCTCAACCGCCACCACTGCAAGCAACTTGAGAAAGAGGGGTGTAAACAAGTTTGAGTTTGATTTTTTTCTCATACGAGAAGTCTAGAAGTAGGTAGTCCAGGACTGGCAAGGCAGGACTGGCAAGGCAGCTCTCTGATGCCGGTAAGAACCCAGACTCTTAACTTTCCATCCTGACATTCTTTCCATGCAGCTTCTATTCGTCCCTCGAGGGGCTCCACACTTCATCTATGTCGAGGCAGGAAGAAGAGCAGGGGAAGAGGCATGTGCAGTTGAGCCTGCCCTGCCTAGCTCCATTTAAAGAGCTGCCCTGGAAACCCCAGCCAGTGGCTTCCACTTACCTCTCATCAGGTAGAACTGTTTCATGTGGCCACATGGACAACTCTAGCTGCAAGGGAGACTGGGCAATGTAGTTTTATAGCTGAGCATATTCCTCCTTCAAACAAAAGTCAGGATCCTCTTCATAAGGAAGAAGAGAGGATAAATATTGGGTAAGGTACCAACAGTTGCCCCAATGACTTTCTGAAGAGTGAGTTTTCTTGGAAGTCCCCCTCTTGTTCCCTTGCCTCACTGATGAGTTTTGTAATACGTGTTTTGTGAAAGGATGGAGGGAAGCTGAATTGCTCTGTAAGAGAGGGAAGACAGGTGGGATTCATCTCCCAGTGAGGCCAGCTGGGAGCAATACATAGAAGTGCTCAATAAGATCCATGGAGCTTTAGAGGATGTGAGGCTGGCAGCCTAAAATGATCATGGGACTTCCCTGACCCCCACCCATTCTAAGTGACAGAGGAGTCTCATTGCTCTCACCTAGTCTTGAAAGTGCCCTGTAGTGGAGGGTGGGTTAAATGTTACAATGTCTTTGCTTTTAGTGCTTCTGACAAAAATCAACAGATAACATTATAACCACTCTTACCGGCATCTTATTAAGTTACCCAGAACGCCCCCATTAGTGAGAAGGAGCGTTAAAACTTCATTCAGTGAGCACCTACTATCTGCCCAGTGCTGGGAACAAGAGACATCCCTCCAGCACACACTCCGTGGTCCAAAGCTTAACCTGAGAATTGCTGCCCTAACCCCAGATCCCGCTTCCCTGTAACTCCCAGTCCTTGCCGCCTATTTTACCCCCATTCTGAGGAGAAACCCTCTGGTCAAACTAGTCAGGGATCTGCTTTCACTAGCCACTAGTTTCCCACACTAGAATGGAGAAGGGCTCACTACAGACGGAGAAGCAAGCAGCTCGCTCGTTACTCCTCCTGGCCCCAGGGTTCCGCTGACCCTAGAGGGCAGTGTGGCCCCACGGACCTAAGAAAATCGGTCCTGCCTCTAGGCTGTGGTGAACCACCCCCACCATACTCAGACTGCTTGCCTGGAAACAAAAGGCTGGCAGGGTAATATAACTTCCAGAGACCCATTTACATGGAGGGTAAGAACAAAGGCGTTGTTCAGAGCACTGGTTAAGAGCCAGAACTGCATTAGGACCTTGATCCCACCACCTACTAGCTGTTTGACCAGGGAAAAATGTCTAGACTTCTCTGACCTTAATACTACTTGTTCATAGTGAGTTTTGTGAGACTGTATGAAAAGCACTCAGCACAACCTCAGGCATATGGTAAACCTTCAAGAACTCTTGCTGTTTTTTTTTATTGTTCCAGGAATAGCTTTCTCTTAATATGGGACATTGCTTTTTTACTTAAAGTCCACACATCTCTTCCTAGGAAAAAAAAAAAGTGGGGATACTCCTTGGACATGTCCACTATGTACCAGGCAGTATGCTAGGTGCTTTTCACACGATGCCACAACAACCTGAGTAAAGGAATTCTTATTCCTGTTTTACAATTACAGAAACTGAGGAACTGGGAAGATTGAGGAAGTGGCCCAAGGTCACACAGGAAGTAGTGAAATCTGGAATCAGACCAGCTTCAAATCTCTTAACCACCACACGGGGCTATAGGAGCAGTATTTTCCCAGAAGCTTCTGGTACCTTAGCAAAGGGAAGTCGTAAGGCTGAAGTTGGAGGCTGTCTTAGCTACTAACTGAGCCCCTTTTCGAGTAATAAGATCCTTGGTCTGCTCCAGTTTTGCAAGAGGAGATGCTTGTCTGGAAACTCTCCTCAACACCTGCCCCTGGAGGGAGCTTGACTGTGCCTTAATTATTTAGATCATCTCCAGACACTTGATATAATGAGCAGGTGTGGATGCTTCTCTGGCTTTCCCGGCATGCCTTTACTTACCTCTGAGGAAAAGGGAGGCAGCTTCGTTCTCCGCAGTGTATAGGTGGCTGCCTCCTCCCTCATTCTGTATCAAGAAAATTGTTTGTAAGAAGTTAACCATTTTCCTTTGAAAATTTCAAGGTCAGGCTGATTTGAATTGAAGATGGCAGTATAAATAAGATGCTAACTAGTAATAGATGACTTGTCCTTTTCCACTGACACACAGCTCCTTTCCCTCTATTTTAAGTTTATACAGGTCAAACCTAAAGACTGAATTTGTGTAAGTGAAAAAAAAAAGTAACAAAAATATTATTCAGACTAATAAATTTTCACTATGCAAAGGGAAAAAATGCTTAGAAAAAAAGCCTGAAAGGAAACATGCATCTGAAGAGGGCACTTGGCCTGTAGGTCATTAGCAGGGAACCCTCCAGGATCTGTTCCCAACTCATGCACCTTGTCTGAGTGCCCACATGCCACCATCTGTCAGCCTTCCATCCATCACCCCTTTCTCTCCTTGCCAGTTCATGGGCCAGTGGTATGGGTAAGAAATCATGCTGTTAGGTAAGAATTGTTTTCAGATTTGTTCCTGATCCTCCCTACCTACTTTGTGGTTTCTATTGTGATCAGCCAGTCAGCATCATTCATAGTACGGTGGCTACTTTTATTTTTTAACCTATCTGGAATTTTTAAACTTTTATTTTGAAATAATTTCACACTTACAGGACATTTGCAAAAATAATATAAAACCCATTCAGAGAACTCGAACATAATCCCCACCCAGATACCTAGTGCCACTAAAATTTTAGAATTTTGCCACATTTACTGTATAACTCTGTCCATCCTTCTGTCTATTTATCTGTTTTCTAACTGTTTGAGAGTAGGTTGTATACATCATGCTCCTTGAATACTTAATACTGCCATGTACATTTCCTAAGAACAAGGATATTCACTTATGTAACCACCTTAAGTATAGTTATCAAGTTCAAGAAATTTAACATTGATAATAAAGCTTACAGTCTATACTCCAATTTTTTCATATGTCCCAATAACGATCTTTGGGGCATTTTCTCCTCCATTATTATATCCAGAGTAGGATCATGTGTTGCATTTAATTGTTGTTGTCTCTTTACTCTTTCTCTTTTTAATTGCAGAAACGTATACAAAATAAAACATCCCATTTCAACCACTTCTAAGCATACAGTCCAGAGGGGTTAAGTACATTCAGAATGTTGTGCTACCCTCGCCACTATCCATTACCAGGACTTTCTCATCACCCCCAGAAGAAACCCTGTATCCATTACACATAAACTCTCCATTCTCCCTGCCCTCTGCCCCTGGTGACATGTATTCTACTTTTTGTCTCTAAAAATTTGCATATTTTAATTATTTTATATAAGTGGAATCATACCATAGCTGTCCTCATTATATCTGACTTATTTCAAGCAACCTGGTGTCTTCAAGGTTCATCCATATTGCAGAATATATCAAAACTTCATTCCTTTTTATGACTGAATAATATTCTCTTGTTTATATATAACATTTTATTTATCTATTCCTCTGTTAATGGACATTTGGGTTGCTTCGACATTTTGGCTATTGTGAATAGTGCTGCAATAAACATTGGTATATAAATATCTGTTCAAGTCCATGCTTTCAATTTTTGGGGGATATGTATCTAGAAGTAGGATTGCCAGATCATATGGTAGTTCTATATTTAAATTTTTGAGGAACTGCCAAACTATTTCCACAGTGGCTGTACCATTTTACATTCCCACTAAACAATGTTCTGTTTCCTATTTTTCTGCAATCTCATCAGAACTTATTTCCCATTTTTTAAAAATAGCCATTCTAGTGAAAGTGAAGTGGTATCTCATTGTGGTTTTGATTATCCTAACTAGATTTTAATGGGAAGTCAAACTGAATATATTGAATACTAATTTATAACATTTTAACTGTATGTCTCTTTGCAGTGAACTATTGAAAATAATTAGGCTTAAATATCTTGATTTTAAAGAATACTTATTGACATGGAGGAAAAGCTCATTACAATATGTTGTGTGGAAAAAAGTAGGCCAAGAAACAATATAATTAATATTGCCCAATTATATATGTTTGATTAGAAAAAAGACTGGAAGAAAATGTATCAAAGTATTGTGAGTGCTTCTTATTGAGTAGTGAGACTACAAGTGAGTTTTAAGTTTATCATTATACTTTTTAGAGGTTTCCAAATTTTCTACTTTACTACCTGAGTTATTTAAAAAATATTTTTCTTATTTTCATAGCTACTAAGTTTTCTTCCAATGGGTATTTATTGGCCTGATGATGAAAATAAACTTTGTAGTGATCTCTTAAATCTAAAGAGAGGCTTATTTTTCCATCCCCCAACCCCCTTTCTATTCCTATGTTTTGCTGAAGAAAAAAAAATTGAGGTTCAGGGTCACTAAATGTTATAGCCAGTTGAAGGGGAAACACAGGCTAGAACCCAGGCCTCTGCCTTTTTGGGGTTGTGGCCTCAGTGGAGAGACTGGACTAATGAGTCTAAGGTGATTCCAGCCTGTGGCTCCCTGTCTCTAGGCTGCTACTTTGCTTTTACCACCCTGTGCTCCCAGCCCTCCCAGGGCAAGAGAATTTCAGAAAGCCATAAAGTGTTTCTGCGCTATGTATAGGTCACTGAACTCTAGTTTTTCTTCTCTAACTTGCAAAGAAGTCTACATCTCTTACTCTGTGTTTCCATATTCTGTTTCAATGCAGACAATTAGATGGTAAATAATTCAAGAGAACGGAAACTGCCGAAGTGGTGTGTGATGTCCAAATAGCTATTTGTTTACCCTCTGGTGTAAACTTCAGGCAAATCTGCAAGTCAGGAGCAGCAGGAGTCAGTAAAATAAACAATCACAGGAATCTCCCCTGTTTCCATTCACTCCCCACATTTTAATCTTGTTTGGGGGTAGGAGAGCAGTTTCCTGGTGTGATAAAGATAAAACAGCATGACATTGGGCAGACAGATTTGGATGACTTCTTTGGCCTGTTCTGAAGTCCCTCCTCCCACAGTGGGCTGGGTGATCACAGTCCAGAAACAGCTTCTCCTTAGGATGTGGATTCAAAACCCAAAGCTGAGGCCTCAGAAATTCACCATCCGTCCTCTCTCTCTTCCTTCTGTGCAATTAGGAAGACACCTTTCACCAGACCCTTCTAAACCTGCCCAATCACTAAAGAAGCAGTCTTAGTTAAGACTCTTTGAGTTACAAGTAACATAAACCACCTCCACCTTGCATAAGAAGGAAAGGATAATGTATTATATGGACACAGGGATATCTCATAAAGCCCAAAGTCAAGAATAGAGCTAGCCTGGTTTACCCATGAGATGGAACTAGCTCAGGCAATAAAGGGAAAGTTGTGGCTTTGGCAACCAAACACAGCAAGAACAAGTCTGGAACTAGGGATCCTGGGTTCCTCTGGACACTCACAATGCCCCTCCTTTCTGCAGAGAGCTTCATTTCCTCTTACTGGAGACTGGCTTCTTTGATAAGCATAGGACATAGCCAGTAGAAGCTTCCAGATTTTAACCCACAGCTTTGTCCTACTTCCCACTCACTGCAACAAAAACAAAAAGAACTCTTGGTTCCAGTACAAAAGGACATTGCTGGGTCTACTTGGGCCACAGGTCCTCCACTTTAATGGAGGTGTGGAGGGTCAAGGTATTATCAGAGTTGACTCAGCCATGTATACCTGTATGACAATACTGTGGTTAAAATATTGAAATTCTTTCACAGGATTTCCTCTTCTGGATAGCAACAATCCAATGCTCCTGCTTTAACTACTAGGAAAAAAACTAAGTTACAAAAGTCTTAAGATACTGGAGATCTGTGGTAACAATGAGGACTAATGAATTAAAACTCTAGAGAGGAACAAGCCTTCCTAATGAGCTGACAATCTGTGGTCATTTTCTGCCCTGGGGATATTTACCAAATCTGGGTGCAGACCAGGAATAGGGGTTGGCCCAGGCATAAAGTCTCCACTGGGACAAAGAGAAACTGGCAGAGCTTTTGATGATCAATATGAGCTGACCAAACATTTGAATCTAGAGATGCTCCAAACACATGGCCAGTTTCCCCAATGGGCTAGAAGCATTTAATAGCAGAGGGAAATTCCCCACAGTCTTGCACTAGAAGGAGGAGCACTGCATCAAACATAAGGTTGGTGTCCCTTTCAAACATTTGCCTAATTTTGAAACTGTGTGGGGCAAGAGACCAAAGAGCTAAGCTTAAGCATCCTATGCATAGCAATGAAAATTCCACAGGTTTTCAGGACTGACAAGACAGAGAACTTCTAGGCTGTCAATGAAAAGCTTGAGTGGGCTCTATCCAAGGAACAAGGATGACCCACAGTTGGACTGGGACTATCTGAAAACTGCATTCCAGCCCCAAGCCAGCTGAATCCCTGACTAGACTGAGATGATCAACCCCTAAACCCATCTTCTAACAAAAGAAAAGAAGAATCATCTCTGGGAGAAAATAACATCATCCGTAGCCTTTATGACTCTTTTATACACAATTAAAAATTATGAGACATGAAAAAGAACAGGACAATGTAACTATTAAGAGAAAAAATAGAAAATAGAAACAGACCTACAAATGATCCTGACATTTGGGTTAGCAGACAAGGACTTTACAATAAGTGTTATAAACATGTTAAAGAAAATAGAGGAAAAGAACAAAAATAGATGAACAAAATAAAGAATTTCAACCAAGAATCGGAATCTATATACATATATAAAAAGAATCAAACGGACATTTTAGAACTGAGAAAATGCAATATTTGAAATTAAGAACTCATCGAGGGGCACGGACGTGGCTCAAATGGTTGGGCATCCGTCTCCCATATGGAGGGACCAGGGTTCGATCCCCGGGAACTCCCGGTAAAAAAAAATAGAAAGGAAGGAA